>RYFJ01004607.1:0-15255 GCA_003991445.1 Oryza meyeriana var. granulata
AAAAGATTTGCGTTTGATTTGCGTAAAGGGTGTGGGAGCATATGACAATATCCGGCGCACCAAGACACACAGCAAAAGGATAAACCAAGCCACAATATGAAGTGCACGGAAAAAAAATAAACCCAAAGGATTCGGCCAATATATGGCCCCCTCCAAGTGCGTAAAAGCAGTTATAAAACATTTGAGAAGTAATAAAACAGTAGTTAAGTAGCATATTTAACAACACCTTATACGCTCACCAAAACGGTTATAGGGCCCAACCCTCCAACTGGAGCTACACATGTCCATTTTCAAAACACCAATTGAGATAATTGGACTAATCATAGAAAACATTGCTAGCTTGCCCTACCTTGGGGCACGGCTATCGAACATTCTTACTCTGCCAGAGAGGTACCAATTACCCACAAGACACCCACTCCCTAGCACATCACTGTGTCCCCTTAATACCACCACGTATCTCGACAGAAGTCTGAAGATTATCATGAAACTCGCCCAATAGGAGAGCCTCTCGGTCGACTCCGGTCTCAGTGTGTCAATGCCCTCCCCCAAACGCTCGAGGGCCCAAAGCATGACTATTTCACTGCATGTGTGGACTAATATACCAGCCACAAAATCACCCCTGGTGCCTCCGATTGAACTCGTCACACTTTCAACCTCCGCTCAGCCCAACTTAGCTGTGGTTAGCACGAAAATGCACTCGCAAACAAGTAGTCCGCGAACGTCTTAATTGTATGAGCACCGACTAGCAACAACACCCCAACCCTGGTGTCCACAACCCACCTTTAGTCAAGTTTTAGGGACCATTAAGTTGTCCGCGCCACGACCCATATTGCGCACGGAGATTTATCAGTTCATGTGACTGAGTGATAGTATAGAAATTATGGGACATCCAGAAGTTGTATGCTATAGTTGCTAAGCATGTCTTAGCAGAGTCCTAAAGTATTCTAGCTAACCAGTAAATAAAGGTTAGCTAGTCAAGATATTCCATAGGTACAAGGTCAATAATCAATCAAAAGGCATAACAAAGGTTAGGGTTCCCTGTCCCGGAATGACATTCAAAATAAATGCAACGTGAAGGAAAACCATAGCTGTAATCAATAGGATCAATATGTTCAATGAGAAAAAAGAGAATCCATGTGACGCCCTTTGCAGCTTCCCCACAGTCTTCGACCACCGCTTCGACAAACGCGTTCACTTCCCTGAACGTCAAAGTAGCTTATAGCAAAGAATCAAAACACAAAAACAGTACATCAACACACATAAATACAATATATACTTTAATGGATGCTCATGATTTTAGAGAAATTAAAGACTTGAACGACCTCAAACAGAGTTCGTAGAAATAGTTATATTTTAGAATTTTAACCATTTCAGCCAATTTAAAGAGATCTAACCGATTTATGGTGCTCATTAATTGATTATTTTTTTCTAGAAAAGGTGGTTGTACGACGCCACAAGGGAGAGGCTTGGGCTACCAGTGGGCCACTGCGGCTGAGAGGAAGAGGGTGTCCAAGGAACCAGTCCAGACCGCCCCACGACAATCTACGGTAGGGCTCTAGGTGTTGGATCGGACGGGTGGGATCTAACCGATTTAAATCGACGGCTCACATCGATCCGAAAGATCAGCCTAGGCGGCAGATGCGCCGAGTGGCGCCACATCGCGACCACGGCGATGCCACAGCGACAAGGCGGCACTGTGGCCGGCTGCTAAACCCGATGTCGACGGCTAACGGCGCACGACGACGCACGGCGAGAGCGGGAAAATGTGAAGGGTCGACGATCGTTACGAGGGTGAAACGGCGAAGGACAACGACGGAGACGGCCGGTGGCGAAAGAAAAAAAAACGGCTCGGAAGGCGCGGTAGCGGCTGGGTCTTCCTGTCGACGCAGCGTTCGGCGGGTTCCGGGCTGGGAACGCGTGGCCCTGGCCTCGGGCATCCGGCAACCAACCGCAGGAGGCGCGGGCATTCAACCAGCGCTGCACGCGCACGTGTGCGCAACGAAACCGGCGGCGCGACGGAGCAACGCACCGCCCGAGGCGCTAGTTGCTATGACTCGATCAAGCGCGAAACTAGCCTAGGGCTTCCGCGGTCGCTATTTAAGTTGAAGAGAAAGACTCCGGCTAGGATGCGCGGTTGCGGCGGGCGCGAGAGACGAGCAGGATAGGGAAACTGCGGGCTCTGCTCCACGCAGTGATTGATTGCACTCCGGTCTGGATTTGTAGAGGCGGGATAAGGGCTCGTTCCCCTCAATGGATAGAGAAACTGGTCCAGCCTGCGAACGATTGCGATCCGCCGCGGCGGCCCGGGTGCTACGGGCCTTTGCACCAGGAAGACGACGACGACCCCGAACAGGCAGGTCCCACTGTCGGCGACTGCGGCGGCGTGGCGCGGGCACGCACGGACGACGGCAATGGGCACGGCGAGAGGCGCGCCGGCGCGCGCAACTAAGAGAGGCGCTGCGCACAGGCACGGGCCGAAAATTGGCGCCCCCAGCGACAACAAAGGGTTTTTTAAAACCTTTCTTTTATTTACTGCTATGAGCTTATAATTTTGCCCAAAATGTTTCCCCGCCTAACAATTAATTCCTAGAAAATTCCAGAAATTAAAATAATTAGGCAAGAATTTAACAAAAATTATTTTTCCAGCCCATTTACTTAGACTTTTCCCTGATTTATTCTTTCACTCATTGAGACTTTTAATTCAATTTCTAAAAAGTCCTTTTTTGCACAATATTTAGACAGGAAAAAATTTCAGGGTTGTTACACCATCTCCACCATGTTTAACGGTGACGTACATACAATTGTTGCCATTTCACAAATTATATAGTCCGGACCATCCTCACCATGTTCGACGGTCCGAATGCCACTACACACCGCGCGAACTGTATTTCCACTTCACATTATATAGTCCGGACCATCCTCAAGCGTTGTTCGGCGGTGATGGTCCACACCTAACAAAATTGTTGCCAATTTCACATTATATATTCCGGACCATCCACACCCATTTGGACGGTCCGTACTGTGCTACAAATTTTTGTCATGTCTTCACATTTATATAGTCCGGACCATCCTCACCCTTTTCGGACGGTCCCGAACTGTACAAATTGCCCATTTCACATTATCTAGTCCGGACCATCCTCAAGATGTTCAGACGGTCCGCACTTGTACAAATTGTTGCCATTCACATTATATAGTCGCGGACCACTCCACACCATGTTTAGGACGTCCGTAATGTACAAATTGTTGCCATTGCACGTTATATAGTCCGGACCATCCTCACCTTGTTCGGACGCGATCCGCCGGACTATACAGAGGACTGTGATTTACTAAAAAAAGTCCTTCATAAGGGCAAATCAATTTTAATCTAGTCATTTAAATTATGTGCCAAAATGATAAAGATCCTCACCAGGGATGAATAAGTAAACCAGTGTGCTAGGCAGATAATGCATTTACCATTTGAAACATTAAGCCTCTTTTAGTCTATTTCTTTGCCGAGCGTGAACTCTAATAATTTGAAAGTTGGACCATCCATATCACCATATGACTAATACCAGTAACAAATCTGTTACTTTCGCAACTAAATCTAAATGGATAGCTACATATTAAAATTAAGAGTAATATTATAGTGTATTTAGCTAGTTGTTACCAATGGGATAGTAGTAGTTTCTACTTCTACACAAAGGATCTGTAATATTCCTCTCGAAATTGAATTTGCTGGAACTTTAAATTAGGCATTAACTGCATAAGCAAAAAAAAAATCACCTGATGCTACGCAAAAGCCCCTTGAAACGGTTCTGTACCATCAAGTGAACAAGGCAGTTTCTTTGTAAAACCATGCCCTATAATCTCTAGAAGATCCCTTCATACTGTTGTCCAGAAACGATGTAAGAACCGGTGTGCAGCATACAACCAGTTTTTAAGCACCTGCTTAAAATAAGCAGAAAATCACTACATGGAGTCGACCTCTGGATGGCCAAAGCTTCCTCAGCTGGTCAAAACGGATGTAACACATAAAAAGATGGAAATTGTAGACGCAGCAACTAACCTGGCTGTTGTTTAGCATGAGCCGTCGCTTGCAAAAAGCACTGCACACTTTTCGCCAAATGAAATGCCACACTGTTGTCCCAATCTGAAGCCATGCAAAAAAAGGGGAAACCTAGCATATGATCTGACAGAACACAATAGTTGCAAAGTGAATATAACTAATTATTTATAGTTTAACATTATGGTTAGGGAAATTAGAAAAAAAAAACTAAACCTTGACAAGATACTGGACAAGCCTTTCTTTACAACAATGGCTTCAGATAGTTCCCTTTGGGCTAGCCTCTGTAGAATACTAATGGCAGCAAAGAAGCCTCTCCACGAATGTATCTTCGGTGGCAGCAATGATCTTTTATAGCAAGGAGAATTGGAATTCATGATGTGTCTGGGATCCAGTCGATGTACCCAAACACATGTTTCTGGCATGAAAAAGCAAATATCAACATGTAAAAGATATAGTCGACCATCCTCACCCTTGTTTGGATGGTCCTACTGTACAAAATTGTTGCCCATTTCACATTATATAGTCCGGACCATCCTCACCACGTTGGACGGTCCGTACTAACAAATATGCCATTTCACATTATATGGTCCGGAACCATCCACACCGTGTTCGGACGGTCCGTACTGTACAAATTTTTCCCATTTGCAATGTATATAGTCCGACCATCCTCACCTGTTCGGGATGGTCTGAAACTGTACAAATTGCCATTTCACATTATCTAGTCCGGACCATCCTCAAGATGCTTCGGATGCCGTCCGCACTGTACAAATTGTTGCCATTTCACATTATATAGTCCGGCACCATCTACACCATGTTCGGACGGTCCGGGGGTACTATACAAATTGTTGCCATTTCACGTTATATAGGTCCGTACCATCCTCACCTGTGTCGGACGGTCCGGACCGTAACAAATTGCCATTCACGTTATATAGTCCAGACCATCCTCAAGTTGTTCGGACGGTCCGCACTGTACAAATTGTTGCCATTTCAATTATATAGTCCGGACCATTCCTCACGCTTTCGGACGGTCCGAACTGTACAAATTGCCATTTGCACATATATAGGGCCAGACCATCCTCAAGATGTCTAGGACGGTCCGCACTGTACAAAAATGTTGCCATTTCACATTATAGCCGGATCATCCTCACCCTTTCGGACAGTCCGTAATGTACAAATTGTCCATTCACATTATATAGTCCGACCATCCTCACCTCGTTCGAACGGTCCGAACCGTACAAATTGCCATTTCACATTGTATAATCCGGGCCATCCTCAAGCTGTTCGGACGGTCCGCACTGTACCAAATTGTTGCCATTCCACGTTATATAGTCCGGACCAGGACGCACGGGGGCCTGTGCCGGCGCGAGGGCTGGGACCAAGGACATTAGGGTTCATGCCGCGATAGAGCCGGCCGCCAGGGGCTGAGGACTGTGAGCGATGAGGCACGCGAGAGGAGGTGGAGGAGCATCGCCGCGTCGCCATGGCTGTGGCGGCGCGGGCGGAGGAGGTTGAAAGGGAGGAAGGGCTAGAAATTATAGCTGGCCAAATGGACGGAACCGGGCCCCGCACGGCCCAAGCACAGTCCGCTACGGCATGGCCCGTGCCGGCCCGCGTGCCTCCCCCCCGGCCCAGGCACGGCACGCCGAGGTCGTGGGCCAGCAGTTGCCGGCACGCGCCCCGTCGGCGGCCCACCGTGCCCGGTCCGGCCCGATCCGCGCTGACGCCCTGCCGCGCGCGTCCGGGTCCCCGACTTCGGCAACCTACCCCCGCCTCCTCCGCCGTCCCCGGCCTCCCGCGCCTGCCGCCGCCCTCCGCCGGCAAAAATCTTGGTTCTCCGTGTGTGTTGGGAGCACGTTCCTTAGCTAGCTCCCAGTCTTGACCAAACTAGCATTTCCACCACCTCACT
Organism: Oryza meyeriana var. granulata; assembly: GCA_003991445.1. Classification (NCBI taxonomy): domain Eukaryota; kingdom Viridiplantae; phylum Streptophyta; class Magnoliopsida; order Poales; family Poaceae; genus Oryza; species Oryza meyeriana. The sequence goes on from RYFJ01004607.1 coordinate 5,952, forward strand.
GCCGGAGATTTCTTGCTTTCTCTCCTCAATAATTCTTCCGCAAAGACTGACAGGCCGATTCGGATGATACCGTAGACACAGGCACCGTGACCACATCCCATGCTAGCTTTGAGAGCATGGCGATATTGGGTCTTTGATCATTCCACCATTGAAGAACGTTGAGATCTTCCTGGTGATCCAGTCGCTGTCCAAGTAGGTGGACAGCTCAAGAGCTTCAAGCGAAAGTCGTGTGCAGGACTTGCTGCAGCGAACTTCCACCACCGGTGCTCGAAAGAAGAAGAGGAACCACTCCAACTTTGGCCCCACTGCAATTTCTTTACCTGGACAGGGACGGTGGCTCTTTGCACGCGAACTCCCTAAAACATAGTTTCATACTTTCGAAATACTTCATACAATTGTCTTAGAATTAGAATAATAGTTAGTGTAATCAATATTCATTGCCATCCCCAATAAGATTCAAAATATTTAGAAACCCCCGTATTTACCCCTAGGATCAAGAATAAATGTAAAAGCATACAAGTATGGAATATTCCTCCAGTATTTAAGATATTTTGTTTCATGTGAAATACTGCAAGTCCTAGTAGTTGGTCATCTTCATATTCTTTTAATAAAGTGACAATCTCAAAAATTTATGCAAAATTAAATTAGCAGTTGATAGTAAACACCAGACAAAGTAACAGTTGCATCATAAAATGTTTCAAGAAAGTAATAAAACCTTTCTACAACATGCCAAGACTTCTGTCTTCAGTAGCGGTTGCCCGGCACTGGTAACAACATTCTTGGACAGCAAGAAAACAGTTAGTATATCTTTGTAAGGCAAACATGTTTCAACATAAATAAGTCGAGGTTCCACCGATGGTCCGCATCCGTTTGGAACTTGCCGGACGCTTGTCCGAAGCGATGCAGAATCGCTTGAAGTCGCAAGTCGAGGATTGGAACCATTCAGCCATGTTATGGCTTCACGGATAGAATCGAGATATACAGTTATTCTTTTAAAACCGGATTAACTATAGATTAATAACATGGCAAGCACAACGTTGATGTAAAAGAAATGATTCAGCATAAGCATTGAATAAAGGCTGCAAAATTTTCATTGCTTTGAATTTGCCCCAGCTGCATTATCTAGAGTTACTGCAAATATTTTATTTGTGATGCCAAAATCCTCACAAAACTCTAGAAATTCGTTCAGCAATATTTTCTGCATTATGTGAAACATCAATTAATTTTAAAAGCTATTACTCTTTTTTGTAGCTCCCATTCATCATCAACATAATGAGCAACTACACTAATATAGTCTTCCTTAGCCCTACCACTCCAAATATCAGATGTGATACTAATAGAAAATGTGCAAGTAGCAAATAATTGTTTAATATTATCCCGCCCTTGGTTGTAACATTCACCAAGTCCCGGGTTGTAGTTTGTCTACTAACAGCTTGAAACCTAGATTATGAGCAGTTTAATGTAAGTCTCAAATGCAGGAGACTCACAAAGTTTAGGGTAGATCCTGTCTAGCAATTAAACGGGTAAGGAATCTCGTGCTACCTAAGATTATACTCCCATGAACGTACCGTACCGTCCGGATTGAAGTACCATTTGCTGTTGTCTTAGCTGTAACCTTGCTTCTTCGCACACGCCTCAGGCATGCCGCCTCAAATGCCCTATTCCACCAGAAGATGTTTCCAGAGAGTTTAGTTTACAAATTTTACATTTGCGTAATTACCTCCCTTTCCATCCGCGGGCGGTCTCCTTGATCTCATCAAAATGTTGCCAGGCCAGAGAACGTTCTTGATCTCTTTGAGCCGGTTGCCCGTTGATAGGCTCCCGCTCGCAGTTCCAGATCCTTCTTGAAGCCGCATGTATTCCTCCGATGTTCTTGCGGGTAGGAGCCGACCCAGATCGTCTCTTGCACATCGACAGATAGCTCGGTCGAAGTCGCTCAGTTGAACGTCGGCTAGTTCGGATCCATCCTACCAATATAAATAGAGAAAAATTAGTATTAAAAAATAAGGAACAAAGAGAAAATTTAGGATTTTTTTTACCTTGCAGGAAGCACCGGAGGCTGCAGCTATTACCTATGAGAATGTGGGAAATTTTTAATTTTAGACAAAATTTGTGTCCAAATCAAATATTTTGAGCAAAGAGAGCAAAAAGAGAGGAGAGATAGAGCACAAGAGAGAGATTGGGAGTTTGGGTATGAGCAAAAATGTGGCTAGGGGTTCCTCTGATTTTATAGGAAAAAATTTCACAATTTTTTCGGATTTTTTGATATCTTTTTCGGATTTTTTTGTCCTGCAACGGCTAGACTCAAAATCTAGCGTTATTTCAGGAAAATTTTTATATTTTATATTTATTTATTAAAAGATTTACAAAAGTAGATTTTGTTTGAAAAGAAATGACAAAAAATAGACTCCTAATGCCCTCTGTTGGAGGGCGAGTTAAAAATCGCCTTCCAGAGGGCGATTTGATGACGTGGCTAACGGCCGTCGGCCCCGCGCACGGCCGTCAGCCATTTTCAACGGGGGCCTGCCCAAAAACCCCCTCTCAGAGGGCGGCAAGGGGCCGCCTGCAAAATGCGACCCTCGCCCGCGCCTCCTCCGCCCCCCGCCCCGTGCCCGCGCCCCGCGCCCCTCGCCCGTCGCTCCGTCCCGCCGCCTCGCCCCTTCCGCCCCCCCCCCCCGTGCCCGCGCCCGCGCCATTTTCCACGCGCCCCTTCCCGCCCTCTGAGAGGGGCGGCTTTTGGAGCAGAGCGGCCTCACGGGCTGCAAAATGGCTGACGCCGTCCGCGGAGGCAACGGCCGTCAGCCACGTCATTCATAAATCGCCTCTGGAAGGACCGCGATTATAAAATCGCCCTCACAGAGTTAGGAGTCTATTTTTCATTCTTTCAACAAAAATCTATTTTTGTAAATCTTTTAATAAATAAAATAAAAATAAAAAATTTTCGTGTATTTCGACCGTTGGACACGTGTCAATTTCCACTGGCCAACAGGTCGATTACTGTACCAAACGTCATATGTGTCCAACGGGCAGATGTCCTCCTCCCGGCCGGCTGCTCCGCCTCGCCTCCTCCCGACGCCTCCTCCGGCCGCCTCCTAGTCCCGCCCGCCTCCTCGCTCCTCTCCTCCTCCCTCCTCCCGCCGCCTCCTCCCTCGGCCTGCTCCCTCCTCCCACCGCCGCCTCCCCGCCTCGGCCTCCTCCCTCGGGAGGCGCGCAGGAGGCGCGGAGGCCGAGGCCGGCGGGAGCGCGCAGAGGAGAGGCGGCGGCGCCGAGGCGGGAGGCGGGAGGAGGGAGAGAGCGCGTGAGCCGAGGGCGGCGGGAGGCAGCGGAGGAGGAGGAGGCCGCCGGGAGGCAGGGCGCGGGGGGAGGGAGGCCGAGGGCGCGGAGAGAGCCGAGGAGCGCGGCGGGAGAGGGAGCAGAGGAGCCGAGGGCCCGAGGCCGGTGGAGGCGCAGCGCCTCGCCTCGGCGCCGCCCGCTCTCCTCCTGCGCGCCTCCCGCCGGCCTCAGCCTCGCCGCCCTCCTCGGCCCTCCCGCCGCCCTCCTCACCGCCCGCCTCCTCCCGGCTGATCCTCCCCGCCTCGGCCGCCGACGCCTGCCTCGCCTCCGCCCTCGCCGCCAACGCCTGCCACGCGCCGCCTCCGCCGCCGCCCTCGGCGGCCAGGCCCGTGCCCCGTGCCGTGCGTGCCGCTCGCCGCTACAGCCACCCTGCCGCAGCACCACGCCCAGCACACTCGGCCGTGCCCGGCACTCCGGGCACGGTTGGGCACTGTAGCACCATGCCCGGCCGCCCGACGGGCACGGCCCATTTTGGACATCTCTAGTAGAAATGGAAATATTCTCTGAAGCAGCGGTTTTGACGGGGTTAAGGGAGAGCGCGCGGAGAGACACTGCCATGGGCCCTCTTCATTACGTTATCGGAAGAAACATCAAATCTTCTTCTTTCTAGTGTGAAGCGTAATACGTCGGAACATAACGCTACTCTCTAGGTTCACATATATCGTTGAATTTCGACCCCATCGAGATCAAAACCTAAGAAATTTCAACCAATTTTATCGAATTACAATTTCAAAATTAAATTTCTCAAAAGCCATTGGAATCGAGATCGACTTTCAGACCGGTTCAAAATTTTACGAATTTTGGATCCAGTTTTTGTCAAGATGTAAATCCTCAAATCCTCGATTTGCGGCATCCGTTGCCTCCCTCCTACCTTTTTGTTTCGATAGAAGAATCTTCATCAGCATACAAGACTGCCTAAAAATTGCAGAAATTGTACGAATCCATATGAAACAAACCATACAGTCTATCGTCTAAAAAAACTATTCAGCCTATCATCATATAGTAGTTGTTTTCAGGGAAAAATAAAAATACTGTAGTATTATTTTCAGGGAAAAATAAAGGAGAATATATCCTATAGATTTAAACTTTTCGTACGCACACCGTATATCAAATAACAAATATCACAAAAATTTCTAGAAAAATTTGTACATTACTTTCAATAGTATTACACCTTCAAATTCATTATATTTTAGTTGTAAAAAATCTAACAGTTTTAAGAGTATAAATTTGAATTTGAAATAAGACTTTATATATAGCGTATAGTATTATTGGAAGTACATGTATAATTTTTTTAGAATTTTTATGATAATTTGTTAGTTGTTGTGCACGGGAAAACTGTGTGTATAGGATTCGTTCCCAAAATAAAGAGCATTTTGTATTTCTCTTAAAAGAAATTCATTCTCTATTTGTCACTGTTTCTTGTAACATTATCTATGATTAAGACATTAGATAGTAAGTTTTCAAAAGAAAACATTGATAGTAAGTTTCAAGTTCAAACTAGAATCTAACTGAGAAACTGAAGCGGGTCGTATAGATGATGATCAGCACCATTTCTTCTTTCCAATCTCAACAAGCATGGCCATCAGAGCCTCACACATCTGAGTGGCATTCCGCCTCGCGTACGATCCTTCCTCAGCGTGAGTGCACCATCCACGCATGGTCCAGCCTCCTCTCCGGCCTCACCACCACCGAGCCGGCACCTCGGCGTCGCGCCGCGGTCACCAGCCCGTCGCTCCTGTCGCCGTAGCGCAGCCTCAGGTGAAGCGCGCTGATGGCCATGGCTGCCGACGCAGGCACGACCACGGAGCTTCAGAGAGGCGAGCACTGATTCGCGTACTCGTGCAGAACAAGAACCATGGCAACTGGGAGCCATGGGAGGAGCTCGGCTTGAGGCGACGCGTGACAATGACGAGCATCGTCGGGCAGTGCTGGCTTCGGTGTTGGAAGGAGATGATCGGCAGCCTCATCGACAGCAGCTTGTGTTGGAGATGAAGTCCCTTCTCTGTCATATGTGAGATCCTCCAAGCCCTTATATCACCCTGCAATTGTTTACTTGTTATAAGAATATCATATGAAATGACAAGGCATGAATAAACAATCATTGGAACAATTCATAAAGATTGATCTTGATTAGGTAACACAGAGACCAGGATAATGAGACCTTGATGAGTTTGCATATGATGAGTTCCACGATCTTCCTTGTCGCCTTGTCAGCAAGCGGCCTTCCCGAAGGATGTCGGAAGCTACCGGGTGCCACCATTATGCTCTGAACCAATGGCCAGTCCTGCAACCTTGCCCTTGAGTTCAGACCAGTACAATGAAAGCCGCCGCAGCCGCATCAACTCCACCCTTGCTATGTCCCAGGAGCAACACCTGTTACCAGAACCCAGTAGAGCTCTTCAATGTATAGTTTCAGTTCCCACGCATTTTTCTCCACTGATGCCTGAGTGAAGTGAAAGGTGATACAGGGACAACACAGATAGGAACACAAAAATCTAGTGCTTGACAAACATGAGAAAAGCCTTGCATGCACCCTTGTTGAGCTCATTACCTCACTATGAATCCTTGCAATATGGCAAGTAAGCCCCATCTTCGAAAAGATTCTTTAGTATTGACAAAGTAGAGTGACTGTGATACTAAAAAGTCCGCATAAGGGCAGATCAAATTTTAAGTAGTCATTTAAGATTATGTGCAAAATGATAATGATGCCTTACCAGGATGAATAAGTAAACCAGTTGCTAGCCAGATAATGCATACCATTTCTAAACATTAAGCCTCTTTTAGTATCATTGGTCTTTGCGTGAACTGATAATAATTAAAGTTGGACCTCCATATCACCATATGACTAATACCAGGAACAAATCTGTTACTTTCGCAACTAAATCTAAATGGATAGCTACATATTAAAATTAAGAGTAAATTATGTGTATTTAGCTAGTGTTACAAATGGAGTAGTTCTACTTCTACACAAAGGATCTGTAATATTCCTCTCGAAATGAATTTGCTGTTACTTTAAATAGGCATAACTGCATAAGCAAAAAAAAAATCACCTGACGCTATGCAAAAGCTCCTTGAAACGTTGTACCATCAAGTGAACAAGGCAGGTTTTTGTTCTTTGTAACCATCCTATATCTTTAGAAGATCCCTGTTACGTTTGTCCAGAAACGACCTGTAAGAACCTGCGAAGCATACAACAGTTTTTAGCACCTGGTTAAAATAAGCGGCAAATCACTACATGGAGTCGACCTCTGGGCATGGCAAAGTTCCTCAGCTGGTCCAAGACGGAGGCAACACAAAAAAAAAGTGGAAAACCGATTTTCCGACTGCAGCAACTAACCCTGGCTAGTTTAGCATTGAGCCTCGCTTGTCAAAAGCACTGCACACTTTCGCAAATGAATGCCAAACTGTTTGTTCCCAATCTGAAGCCATGCAGAAAAAAGGGGAAAACCTAGCATATGATCTGACAGAACAAATAGTTGCAAAAATAAAATAACTAATTATTTATAGTATTAACATTATGGTTAGGGAAATTAGAAAAACTAAACCTTTGACAAATACGGACAAGCCTTTTCTGACAACAATGCTTCAGATAGTCCCTTGGGGGCTGGTCTTCTGTAGAATTACTAATGGGCAGCAAAGAAGCCTCTCCATGAATGTATCTTCGGGTGGCAGGCAATGAACTTTCTATAGCAAGGAGAATTGGAATTCACGATGTTCGGGATCCAATCGATTGTACCCAAACACATGTTCTGGCCGATGAAAAAGAAAATCAACACGTAAAAGATATAGTCCGGACCATCCTCACCCTGTTCGGATGTCCGTACTTACAAATTGTCCATTTCACATTATATAGTAAGTCCAACCATGTGCACTTTCACACATTATATAGTCCGGACCATCCTCACCATGTTTGGACGGTCCGTACTATACAAATTGTGCCATTTCACATTATATAGTCCGGACCATCTACACCATGTTCGGAATGTCCGTACTGTACAAATTGTTGCCATTTTCACGTTATATAGTCCGGACCAACCTCACCTCAAGATGTTCGGACGGTCCGCACCTTGTACAAATTGCCATTTCACGCAGATTATATAGTCCGGACCATCCTACAAGATGTCGACGGTCCTACAAAAATGTACAAAATGGTTGCCATTTCACATTATATAGTCCGGAACCCATCCTCACCATTTCGGACGTCCGAAGTACAAATTGCCATTTCACATTATACAGTCCGACCCATCCTCAAGTGTTAGGACGGTCCGCACTGTACAAATTGTTGCCATTTCAATTATATAGTCCGGACCATCCTCACCCTTTCGGACGGTCCAAACTGTACAAATTGCCATTTCACATTATATAGTCCGACCATCCTAAGATGTTAGGACGTACAAAATGTCCCCATTGCACATCGGTCGAAACGTACAAATTTTGCCATTCACATTGTAAGTCCGGACCATCCTACCTTCAGCTGTTTTACGGTCCGTGTCCCAAGCGTGTTACAATTGTGTGCATTTCACATTATACAGTCCGGACCATCCTTCACCCTTCGGACGGACAGTGTACTGTACAAATGGTTGCCATCTCACCATATATATAGTCCGGACCATCCTCAATGTGTAGACGTCCGCACTGTACAACATTGTTGCCATTCCACGTTATATAGATCCGGACCAGCACCCGGGGCTGGCTGCGGCGCGAGGGCTGGACAAGGACGTTAGTGTTCGTGCCCGATAGACCGGCGCCAGGCTGAGACTGTGAGCGATGAGTCGCCGAGAGGAGGCGAGAGCATCGCCGCGGTCGCCGCGATGGCTGCGTGGCGCGGCGGAGGAGTGAAGGGAAAGGGTAGAAATGGAAATATTCTCTGAAGCAGCGTTTATGAGGGTTAAGGGAGGAGGCGCGGAGAGACACTGCCAGTGGCCCTTCATTACGTATCGGAAGAAACATCAAATCTTCGCGTTCTAGTGGTGAACGTAATACGTCGAACATTAACGCTACGCTCCAGGTGTTCACATATATCTTGCGGAATTCGACCCCATCGAAGATGTCAAAACCCTTTAGAAATTTTGAACCAATGTATCGAATTTACAATTCAAAATAAATTTCTCAAAAGCCATTGAATTACCCCTCAGAGATCGACTCTTTCAGACCGGTTCAAAATTTTATTGATTTGGATCCGTTTTTGTCAAGAGTAAACCCTCAAAAATCCTCGATTGCGCATCCGTTGCCTCCTTTCCGTACTTTTGTAGATAGAAGAATCTTTCATCAGCATACAACACTTGTAAAAATTGCAGAAATTTTTCTCTATCCATATCTTCGTGAAACGACTGGGGGTCCACTGATCCCGTCTTCATCGCTTCTCTACCACGTTGCTACTCTGGGGCCCACATTCTGCCACAATTGGCGCTCAGACCGGCGCTTCCGCTCTGTGCCCGGGGCCCGAGCGCTGTCCGGCCGGTGCGCCAGCCCGTGCCCGGTCCGTCTTTCCCGGCCGTCCTCCCGGGTGCGCCTCCCAGAAGTGTGCCCCCGGGTGCGCCACCCCTGCCGGGGCGCTGCCGGGTCGCTCCCGGCCCGGTGTTCGAGGAGCATTCCCCAGCCCCCGGACCCACACGCACGTCCCGGGCGTCCTCTGGAGCGCACCAGCTCCCCACTACCCGCATAATGGCGAACGACGGCGCCTCCTGCCTGCTCCCACAAAGCGAGCCATACCTTCACATCTCCAAATTGCGCCAGCCGCGACGGCAAGACCACCAGACATGCTCTCCACAGCCGCCCCCAGCCGACGTAAGACGACTGAAGTGCCTCACAGCCGCCCGCAGCGGAGCGATGCCGACAAAACGTGCACTGTTAGACGCTGAAAACGCTATCCTAAAAGGTAGTCGTAGGGCGTCCAGTCAATTTGACCCTGCAATACAAGAGATAGAATATAACCCGGTAGCCAATCGCTCCCAGCCGAACCCCTCTCTGG
>RYFJ01003814.1:0-58445 GCA_003991445.1 Oryza meyeriana var. granulata
TGGATCGACTAACCGATGCAGCCCGTCGAGAAGCAGGATCCGTCGGAAGGGTGGCGCATGCGCCAAAGTTTGTATTGATTGTTGTGTTGTTCTTACAAGGCCCCGGCATACAGTATACTATACCCCGACTTACATGAGTCCTTATAGGACACGATACATGATCTCCAGTTAAATAGAAAACACATAAGACCCGACGGAACGAGGTCAGGTTTCTAAAGATAACAATTGCCTAATTAATATGTACAGTAATTAACTGCCAAACAGCGGTCTTCACGGCTCCTCTGGATCCGGTCCCTTCTGATCAATCTCCGTTAGTTGACTGTGACGCTCTCTTTTGACGATCTGACATAGGCTTACCAAATTCTTGGCGTTAACAATCTCTCAGGTACACTGACACACATTGGGTTAAAATCCAAGAAGGATACTCGGCCGGATTATGCTGCCAATTGCCATGAGCAAAATTTATACCAGCTAACATGTTGCTGAAGAAGTCTCGATCGTACCGTATCTACTCCAAGAAAGACTACAAGGCTTAAAGATATTTGACTTTATATTTAATTGTTCACAATTAGCACAAAGTCGCCGTGCTACACCTAATAGGTGCGCCTATTTGGGCGCACATATTCATATCTTATTCTTCTATGAAGCCTTTATAGCCTCGTTGCCAGCTGACATGAAGTCAGCAGAGACTCGGGAGAAGAAGCACCCGGACAAAGAGTATCGACGAGCAATGCACTCAATAATTCTTCACCACTGGAGGATGAGTGTCGATTTTACCACCGGCCATATGAATATGGGGCTAGTCGGCGGATCAAAACTTGGTGGATTGCAAAGGAACACGGGTTTTATAATCTGGTTCAGGCCTCAATGTGAGGTAATACCCTACATCAGTGTGGTGTATTTCTTTGAGAATGTATGGTGGTGATTCTGGTGAACCCAACTCAACCTGCTTCAGGGGTTGCCTGCCTCCCTTATATATAGGGTTTACAGGTTACAGGTAGGAGTCCCACCGGATTACAAGCCAAGGGATCACTCTTAGAGATACCAATTTACCAACTAGGACTGTATATTCTCTTATTGTACAAGGCAAAGTCTACGGGTGCTACTATATCTCTAATTACAATCGCCATCTCTCTCTATTGATGGCCCATATGCTTGTGATGAGGTACACAGAGGCCCCATGGCCTCACAATAGCCCTGAGACCTTCATAGTTGAGTCACAGCTGATGCCCCCGAGTGCTCATCCTACGATAGTGAGATTGCCCTGAGTGCATTGTTCCCGAGTATCTCTTTGTCCGAGTGTTTCTTTCTTCCGAGTCTGCTTCTTCATGTCAGCTAGGCAGCGAGGCCCATATGAAGCGTTCATGTGGATGTATGAATTATAGTATGCGCCATAGGCCAAACCTTTAGGTGTAGCCCCCGACTTTGTGCTTAATGTGACGACATTAAACATAAAGTCAAGATCTTTAACCTGGAAGTCTTCTCAAGTAGTAGGTTATACTCGTCATCTGACCTTCGTATCATGTCAACCGGAATATGATTTCTCTAGTCCTTACCGAGTAGCATGCCACTCATATATGGGACTCTTTCAGCTTCATGTCAGCTGGAAAGATGTGTTTTATAGTTCTTCCCGGAGTGGCGTCCACTCGAAGATAGACTCCTCAGCGTCATGTCAACTGGAAAGAAGGTTTTAAGCTAGTCTCTCCGAGTAGTGCACTACTCGAAAGTTTAGACTCTTCAGCGTCATGTCGGTGGAATAATGTCGCTATCATGCAACTGTTGGCCAAGCATGTAGGCGAATACCACTTTATGAAATTAAATCCATTGCGTGGTTAAGGTGTATCCAGAAAGATACCTGCATCTCCAATTTTGATGAATAGACAGTTGTGATCCTTGTAAGGATAATCTCGATACCTGGTGGATAAGAAAGAATACCCAAACACATGTGTTCAGCAATTAGGCCTTTTATGAAAGCCATATCTGTTCTCATGCGGTTCCTGTTGGTAGCATCAGCACTGCGATTTTAACCCAGCCTGCGAGAGCCCATATTGAGCATGCTACTGGTAGAAACTCATATCTTGGTGCTCTGCTACGCGAATAAGCCAGCCTAAACCGACCACCCAGCGTAGGCTCTATAAATTTAAGCATCCTTGCATGTCAGGATGATATTTCAGCGTCGATAACCGCAATAGCCAGAGGAATCATTATCTGCAAGCCTTTCCGACTTAGATGGGAGATGGAGGCTCTGGATGCAGCCTGGTCGCCACAGATGCCTGAGTGTAGGTATATGTGAGAATCTGCTTGCCCTCCCAGGTGTGACGCAATACATGAGAATTCCGGTAGCCGGATGCGCTTTGACGACGTGAGTCTTTCTCTGACTTCGGTAAGCCAAATAAGGTACCCACGAACGTTGCATTAGCATAGGATTCAGCTGGCGACCCCTTCATAGGGGTACAACGACTCAGCGAAGTTTGTGACCGGGATAAGGTACTAAACCTCAGCGCTTAGCGTAGGATTCAGCTGGCAACCCTCCATGGGGCATACCCCAATCACCCAGGAGTGATACACGACCCCAACTAGTGCCGGAAGTCGGTTGTCAGCTCAATGGAGCGTAGCCGGGGAACAGATGATGTCCCGACTGGTGCAAGTACTCTGGTCAGTCAGCCTCATATAGCATTCTGAGAGATCTTGGTAGACTAGTCCAGCCCCAAGCGTAGGAAGATAGGCTCGCAGCCCTGAGTTCCTGGCTCACGCATTCGGAGGTAGCCCTGCACTATAAAGATATCGGATGAGTAGCATCTGATGATGAAAACAATCACCGAATAAATGTATTTTACAATATATGTAAATATGTGTTCTTCCTCTTATTGATATTATTTCCCCGAGTAGTTCACCTTACGTTTAGCACTCTGCCGACTAGTTGTAGCCCCCAAGCGTCGGGAGTTGGCTCATGGCTCTTTCCCAGATACACGTTTTGGGTGACTTGAGTTCGTCTTTCATGGAGCAAAGTTTCACGGATCGGAATTTATGTTACCAAGTATTTTGCAATCATTTAAGAGCAAAAACAAAAAGTGCAGCTTGTACACCTATTAGGTGTAAAGGGCTACGGGCATTGGCAAGCCGAGTGAAGAAATATTTATCAGGAGCGACTTAGCTGTTCGTATTTTGGAGTGGGGATGCATCCTTGTGTTTGGGCTTTGAGCCCCCCGAGCATGTCACTTGTTGTTCTGATAATCTTCAGTTGTTGGAAGTCGAAGACTGTTTGACTGACTGCCACCATAAAGCCATCCGACTTGTGTTTGCGGTTCCCAACCTTAGTCGGGTTGATCATTCGGTGTCCTTCCATCCTTTGTCAGTGTGCCTTCTTGTGATCGAGGGCCTCGGCAACAGCGTCGGTCGAGTCAGCGTACTTGTTCGCCATGTCGAATAGAGCCTTGACAGAGTTGGGAGGCTTCCGAGTGAATTTAGCGATGAACGAAGTGTCTTTGACTCCTTTTCGAAGGGCGGTGATGACGACCTCATCCTTAATCTTTGGGATTGAGTTCCTCTTCTCAGAAAATCTCTTGATGAAATCACGAAGAGACTTATTCTTCCTTTGATGCAACTGATATAAGTCGTACTCGGAAGATGGCCTCTCGTATGTTCCCTAGAAGTTGGTGATGAAGCGTTCCCGGAGTTCTCCCCAAGAGCCGATTGATTGCTTAGGAAGTCCCGTTAGCCATGTCCTCGCCGAGTCGGCTAGAGCGACTGGGAGGTAGTTAGCCATGGCTTTGTGGTCACCTCCGGCAGCTCGGATTGCCAGAGTATATGCGGTGAGCCAGGACTCAGGATTGGTCTTGCCGTCATATTTTTCTATTCCCGTTGGCTTGAAGCCCGACGGCCAGTTGACCTGTTGTAGCTCCTGGGTGAAGGCCAGTACGCCTTCATCTACATGAGGGCTCCAGCCCTGGTTGCAGCGAACTGGCAACCCTCGCACGTGCGAACGATGTCTTTGGCATCTGTGACTGCTGTTGGCCAGAAAAATCCCTACCGGTAAGTCTTTCCGACTAACGTCCTGGATGCAGCATGATTGTCACATACACCCGAGTGGATTGACTGCAGGATTTGCTTGCCCTCCTCGGCAGTGATGCAGCGCATGAAGACACTGGATGCATGAGGACCTGTTGTAGCTTCTAGGTGAAGGCCGGTACTCCTTCATCTTCATGAGAGCTTCGGCTCCGCCTACGACGGCAAAACCGCTCGTGGTGGAGGCCGACACGCTCGTCCTCGTCTTCCGATCGGTGTTGCTTGTCTTCCTCTCATTCACGGCACCGAGCGTTGATGTCCTGCCGAAGGTCACGCCGTAGTTGGCCTCAAAGATCCTGATTGTCCCGACGGTCACTTCGACGCTGCCAGTTGTTGTTGGGGTTGCCGAGTGACATTTGGCGTGACTCCGTGTGCTGCTGACTAGAGCCGGCCGCTCAGCGTCGCTTTGAGGTGGACGAGACTGCCGTTGAGGATGCCGATCGGTTGGTCGGTATGAGGGTATCGCCCGACTGTTGGTGCTGCTGACATGCAGCAGCGGTAAGCATGGCTTTTATCCTTGTGATCGTCGGAGTGGCCTGGTGATCGGGCCCGAACTGGAGTGTATCCAGTAGAGTTGTAGCGGCCACGATGTTCTGTTGAGGAGTAACGAAGACGTCGTGGTCGCTGACTCGGGTTTGGAGGATTTGTTGCTGGGCGGTTCGCCCAGCCCTGCGTAGATCGTCGTTGCAGGCGTGCAGGCGTCTTGCTTCTTTCTCCTGTTGTTCTCGCAGTCGGCAGGCCTCCTCCTCTTGTTGCTCATGTAGTCGGCGTGATTTCTAAGTAGGAGTAGAGTCTTTGGATGCCATGAAGATTTCTCGTGGCAGAGAGAAGCTTGCCGAGCTACTGTCCGACTTAGAGGCGGAGTCTGACTGAGAGTCGGAGTCCGACTGAGAGTCGAAGTCAGAATAATTGATGGGGGTGATTATAACTCCGACCTCCCTAGATCCGATCTCGAGCGGCTCTGGGCCGTATCCGAGTCAAACTCCAGAGGATTGGGTTTGCCGCGTCGGATGTTGTTCGAAGATATCCACGGCGTTGCCGAGTCCAAACGGGAAATTAACGATCTCCTCTTTTCCTAGCCCGATCTCTGCTGGCTCAAGACTGAGTCTGAGTCGAAACCGAAAGGAAGAGTTGTCCCAAGACCCGGGCAAGTGGAAGATTGCTGTAGCAAGTCGATGATGGTCACTGCAGCATCGTGTGGACTGACTGGCGCGGAGTCGGCTGATTCCTTGGCCGGTTGGATCAGGTCTACGTCGGCCAAGGTGAGATTGCCGAACATGTCGAAGTCGAGGCTTCCGAATGAGATTGTATCTCCGGGGGAGAATTTGCCGCCGTCGACTCCGATTGCTGGATCCATCGAGCTTGTAGATGTAGATCTCGCCGAAGCCTCTACCTGGCATGCCAACTGTCGATGTTTTACACCGGCAATATGAATATGGGGCTAGTCGGCGGATCGAAACTCGGTGGATTGCAAAGGAACACAGGGGGTTTATACTGGTTCAGGCCCTCAATGTGAGGTAATACCCTACGTCCAGTTGTGGTGTATTTCCTTTAAGGATGTATGGTGGTGATTCTGGTGAACCAACTCAACCTGCCTTCAGGGGGCGCCTTGCCTCCCCTTATATACTGGGGGACGGGGTTACAAGGTAGGAGTCCCAACCGGATTACGGCCAAGGGATCTCCTCTTAGAGATACAATTTACCCGACTAGGACTGTATATTCCTTATTGTACAAGGCAAAGTCTGCCGGGTGCTACTATATCTCTAATTACAAGTCTCGGCCCATCCTCTATCCGAGTGGCCCATATACTTGTGATGAGGTACCCGGGGCCCATGGCCTCCACAATGAGCACTCGGCATCAGCTGTGACTCAACTATAAAGGTCTCAGGGGCTGCTGTGGATGCCATGGGCCCCTGGACACCTCATGAGAAGCGCTTGGGCCACTCAGACAGAGGATGGGCCTAGCCTTGTAATTAGGAATACAATAACACTCGGCATACATAACATTGCACGACAAGGAAAGGATATAGTCCTAGTCGAGCACGTTGTATTTCTAGAAGGAAATCCCTTGGTCGGAGTCCAACTGGGATTCCTACT
Source organism: Oryza meyeriana var. granulata (assembly GCA_003991445.1). NCBI lineage: Eukaryota > Viridiplantae > Streptophyta > Magnoliopsida > Poales > Poaceae > Oryza > Oryza meyeriana. The sequence continues at coordinate 6,163 of RYFJ01003814.1, forward strand.
TTGTAACCCTATCCCCCGGTGTATAAGGGGAGGCAGGGCGCCTCCTGAGGGCAAAAGAAGAAGAAAAATCTCACCAGAGAAACCTCAAAGGCAATACACCACAACTGGACGTAGGGTATTACCTCATCTCGAGGGCCTGAACCAGTATAAATTGTTTCGTGTTCCTTTGTAATCCATCAAGTTTAGGTCTCACGAGTAGCCCCATATTATTATTGCCGATACAAAACATCGACAGGTGGGCCCCACCTATCGGTCATCTTCAACCTCGTCGTGGAGTCAAGCCGCACCCGAGCACCGCCGCCGTAGAATCTGCTCCAAATCCGCGCGTCTCGGCCCCAATCTTGTCCAATTGGTTGAGGGGAAACGGAGCCCTAATCCTCCTCTACCATATCCCCTAGAAAATGGAGCCCTATCGCCATCGGTTGAGGAGACCCAAAGCTTCCCAACTCGGATCTTATCCCTAATCCGCCTCCGCTGCGTATCTCGCCGAACCCGAGCCGAACTCCGCCCCTCTCCACCATAAATAGCAAGCCCGAGACCCCTGGGAGCTATCCCATGCACGAGTTTGAGCCCTAGCTGGTCCTAGTCGCCTCTCCGCGTCCCGAGCTCGCTCCGCCGCCGTCGCCGAGCCCCGGTCGGGTGTCGCCACCGCTTCAGTCGCCGTTAGAGCTCGTCGTCGCCTCTGTGAGCTTCACCGAAGCCCAAGGAAGCTTGGCCACCGCCTCTGGACCGCCGGAGATCACCGGAACACCATCGCCTCCGGGAACCCGAAGACCGCCGCCGCTAAAAGTTCGTCGCCGGTCGCTCTCGTCTCCAATCCTCGCCGTTCTGCCCTCGGTAAACATCGCCGTGATCTCCTCTATCTGTTCCCATCCTCGCCGCGCGCCACCGTGCCGCTGATTGACGGCGACCATTGGTCCCTATGCCGTCGCCGTCGCCGTGCTGACTCGGCCGTCGACGTGGCTGCCGTGTAGGCACCAGCTCAGATCCGCCCGGATCTAATCCAAGCCGTTGATCGCCTTGTGTAATCTGAGCCATCTGATCTGAGTAGGACTAATTATAAGCCCTCCAATCCCTCTTATTACCCTGATCTAATCTGAGCCGTCTGATCAAAACTCATTAAATCTACACCGTTGAGACCCCAGTGGAGCTCGGTAGACCTGGTCTACCGTAGACCCGCGCCCTTTTCTCTCTCTGTCCTGTGGGTCCTGCCTATCAGCTGCCGGCCACACCTCTCTCTCTCCTATGCTGACATCATAAAAGCTTTTCCCGAATTAAATTAATTCGCTAATGACACAATAAATCGGTTTAATTCTTTTAAAAGCTTTTAAAAAGGGTTTGAACTTCTAAAATTCATAACTAATTCATCCGAACTCCGTTTGGGATGATTTAACTTGCAAAATTCTTTAAAAATCAAGATCTACCCATTAAAAATATAATATTTTACTGTTCATGTGTGTTGATATACTGTTTTGTTTGTTTTTGTTTATTGCCTTTAGCCGCCGACGTTCAGGAAGAGTCACAGTTTCTCGAGGAGAGTTCTGAGGCTTCTGAGGAGCAGCAAGGCAAGTCACACAGTTTCCTTAGTACCTTTGAGCATATTGTTCCTGTGTTTAAAGCTATATTTTCTTTCAACTCGACATTTATTTTGGAATATCATCGGTAAAGAGAAACCCTAATCCTTGTTTATGGCCCCTTTGACTTGATTACTGGACTTTGTACCTATGGGATAATTGTGACTAGCTAGCTTATTTATTGGTTAGCTAGAATAATTCTAGGACCCTGCTTAGCAAACTATAAAATAACTTCTGGGCTATAACATTAACTTTGATTATAATATTTAGTCACATGAAATGATGATTCCATTTACGACGGTGGTCGTACGAGGATAATTTAATGGTCCACTACAACTAGATTAAAAGGTGGATTGCGAGCACCAGGGTTGTGAATATTGCTAGCGGTGCTCGTGATAGTTAAGGACCCATTCGCAGACTACTTGTTGCATAGCAATACCCGTGCTAACCACAAGCCAGAATGGGTAATGGCGGGATCTAAAGTGTAGTTCGTTCAACCGGAGGCCCCACGGTGTGTTGTGGTTGTGTCAATAAGACCACCATGGCAGTGTCAATAAGTCCATGTCTTGGGCATTGGATTGTTTCCCTGTTGGAGGCTTGATCAGCTCCTGCCGGAAACTGGTGGTTCAACGGGTGGCACTCTTGTTGTGCGGGTTACATGGAGGGTCTTGTCACAATTCCTTTCCGGGATACCGTGGTGGTATTAAGGCGCATAGTGAAGTGTTGTGGAGTTGTGTCTTATGGATAAATTGGTACACCTCTGGCTAGAGTAAAACTATTCGAATAACCGTGCCCACGGTTAAGGGCGGGCCTAGCAATGTTTTCTGTGATTAGTCCCACATTACCTAAATTTGACTGTTGAATGGTGGAATATGTTTAGCTCCAGGTTAGAGTGGTTGGGCCTATACCGTTTTGGTGAGCGGTATAGTGTTGATCAATATTGCTTAATAACTAATGCTTTATTACCCTCTTAAATGTTTTATTACATGCTTTTATGCAAATTGAGCCATATTATGCCATCCTTTGTTATCCTGTGCACTTGCATATTTGTTGTATGGCTTGAGGAGTATTTTATGTACTTACCTTGCAATCAACAATCATCATTCAGAAGAGTACTTCAGCGAGGAGGACTACTTGGAGGATTAAGCGGGAGTCCCAGTTAAGTTCGTAGAGTGGGTTTCATCACGCTATCTTAGTTATTTACCGCTGTTAGAAATTTTATCATTTTGTGAGGTACCATTCGCCTCTGTAATGAATACTTTCGATATGTAAACAATTACTTTGATTATCAACTATGTCGTGTGTGCCTCAATTGATTCCTAGACGAGGATTTTCACACAATAAAACTCCAGAATTTTGGATGGAAATTTTGGGCGTGACAACATCCCCTCATCGAGTTGCTTCCAAAGCTGCTCAAACCTCTCCCGTTGGTTCTGCATGCACAGCCGCTTGAACATATTCATCAGTCTCTTGCTTTTGAACTGCTTGAAGAAGTTAGCACCCATGTGACATGTGCACCACCGGCTTTGTAGCTCCGGCCAGTAGTACGATGTATTCACATCCTCTTATAGCTCTTTAATTGCCTTCAGCAACCCGGCATTCCTGTCGTGAATTATGCAGATCGCAGTTCGTTATTGGACCATGCCCCACTTTAGGTGCTGCAGGAACCACATCCAACTATTGTAGTTCTCATTCTCCACAAATGCAAACGCAACCGAAATTATCTGGTTGTTTGCATTTGCACCAACAGCTGTGAGTATTTGCCCATGGTACTTCCCTGTAAGAAAAGTATCGTCTACACACAGAACTGGTCTAGAGCACTAAAATGCATGAATGCAAGCTCCGAATGAAAAGAATGCCCTTTGCATAATGAGGTAATTCGGAGGTCGCACCGACTCTCTATCTTGCACAACAATGTAACTACCAGGATTTCTTTGCTTCAGGATATCATGGATCTGTGGCAATGTATCATATACGGTCTCGAATGTGCCATACCTTTTCTCCATCGCTTTCTGTTTTGTCCTCCAAGCCTTGTGGTAACTAATTGTGTACCGTTTACCATTCTCCACCAACTTGACTATATGCCGAACCGGGAGGTCGTCCCCTTCAATAATTTCTTTGTAGTACTTGTTTGCAACATATGCTGCAGACAAGTTACGGTGGGACGACCTCATATTCCGTAGCATACAGTTGTGCTCCTCGACCGTTGACACGACCCAGTACAACTCGTACTTTGGGACATGGGCATGAACCCTGAAATTGCACTCTTCTGTCTCGCACACAACGGTGTACACTTTCTTGCTTGATCTTAAAACCCTGAATTGCCTTGCAGCTTCAAAGACCACGACTTTACTGCATCCTGCAATGCAGACTTTATCACAAACATTGCACCCAGATTGATTGGACCCTCACCGTAGAACCATACTAAGTTGTGCAACTCGTTCTCTGCAATATACCCGGACAACTCACGATTCCACAACGCAGGCTCAGGCGTGTCATCATCGTCTTCCTCGTCTGCATCCTCATCATCCTCCGCATCCAGGTTTTCCTCATCTTCCCGAGCATGTCTGTCCTCCCGGTCAACTTCTTCGACTAAAGCAGCAACCTCCTCCCCTTCATCGGCTTCACCTGTTGGCTACCGCTCTATCCTGGTCTCCTCTCCTATTTGTTCATCTTCCAGGATGCACAGGTCCTGCATATCAGTGGCCATGTCCCCGTAATGATGTTTGAGAACTTCAGTGTCACATCCACTTGTTTGACCACATGCCTCTTCGTGTCTACTAGCCTGCCCCAACAAACTGTCTGTTTGAACCCTTTTTGGACAGGCTTACACCAACATTACCAGTTCGTATCCTCGGCGCCTGCAACCATCCAACCAATCCTTCCCTGATTTACTTCTAGTTATTTCTTTCAGTTCCCATTGTACGTTCGTCGCAGAATGGCTCCACTCCACCCTAACGTCAACACTCCATACAGTGGGGTCTAATGAGAATGTGCATGTCAACCAGTGCCACACTTCGGGCATTCTAAGATTGTCCGGATTTGGGTGGTAAAGCATGCACTACCTAAAGTTGCTCAAGTTGACACCCATTTCATTTGACATAATTTCCCCATCACCAAAATATACTTTAAAGTTTGCCATTCATTCCTGCCAAAACACTATTCGATCTAATATTTCAGAATATATACGCAATAAGTCATAGCTAAAATAGTTCCAATGCGTATATATCACAACTCTAATCGGATCAATAATATTTTCCCGTACCACAACCTCGCTATTTTTCCAATAACACAAATTTTAGTGCATTTCTTTACATGAGATGCGCATCCATGTCTCATATTATGCTAATTAATTATGTGTCCACCCATTCATTACGCTAATTACACCCTAACCCCGTGCATGTAAACTTTATCATCAAAATATTCGTACATACATACTATTTGCGTATATAGCATTATAATATAGGCAGTTCACACAATCCTACATCCCATTAATTAATTAAGGTTATAACCCTTCATTATCACGGCTCTACAGATGATACAGAGACAAAAATACCAACAACTCCTTGCATTTGGTTTTGCATGCACTTCACTGGTGTGTGAAGTGAGTTCATGGATAATCTCTGTTGACAGAGACGCCCAAAAAAACGGTGCTATTATTATGCTAAATAGACTATTAAAACCGCTAAAGACATATCTCATACCTGCAGTTCGTTAACCCCGTGCATTATGCGTGATTATTTGGGGCAGCCCACTAAACACCTTTTCTATAAACTAACCCAAACATGCATGCATGCTAAACTGTGTGGAGGCCATGGGTCCCGGGTACCTCATCACAAGCATATGGGCCACTCGGATAGAGAATGGGCCAAGACTTGTAATTAGAGATATAATAGCACCCGGTAGATTTTGCCTTGTACAGAAAGGAATATACAGTCTGAGCCGGGTAAGATATATCTCTAAGAAGGAAATCCCTTGGCCGTATCCGGCTGGCATTCCTATCCTGTACCCCTGTCCCCCAGTATATAAGGGGAGGCAGGGCGCCCCATGAGGGCAGAAGATCATTGATCAACACACATCCTCAAAGGAATACCACCACAACTGAACATAGAGTACTACCTCGCATCGAGGGCCTGAACCAGTATAAAATCTCGTTGTGTTCCTTTGCAATCCACCGAGTTTCCATCCACCGAGCAGCCCCATATTCATATTGCCGGTGTAAAACATTGACAGTTGGCGCGCCAGGTAGAGGTTTCGGCGAGATCTACACCAGCAATCTCGATGGATTCCACTTCTGGAGTCGATGGCGGCAAATTCTTCCCTGGAGACACAATATCCTTCGGAAGCCTCGACTTCATCGCCGACCAGATCGGCAATTTCACCTTGGCCGAAGTAGATCCAATCCAACCGGCCGAGGGACCAGCCGACTCCGTGCCAATCGGCCCACAAGACGCTGCGCCAATTATCATCAATCCGGTGCAGCAATCTTCACCTTCGCCGAGCCTTGGGACAACGCTCTCCTTCGGCGTCCGACTCGCACTAGGTCTTGAGCCAACCCGGGTTGGGCTAAGAGGGGGAGAGATCGTCAATCTCCCACGCAGATTCAGCGACGCCGCAGATTTACATCTTTTGCGGCAGACCCGATCTCCTGCGATTCAGTTTAGACACGGCCAAGTGCCGTTTCAAATTGGATCTAGGGAGGTCGGAGTCATTCTTACTCCGATGAATTACTCGGATCCCGACTCCAAGTCGGATAACAGGTCGAACACTAGTTCGGACTCCAGTCTGGCAAATCTCCTTCTGCCCCGCGAGATCTTCATGGCTTCAACACCACCACCGGAGGTTCGCCGACTACAAGAGGAGCAGCAGGAGGAGGCACGCCGACTACGACAACAGGAGGAAGCCGATCGCGAAGCTCGCAACACCGAGTTACGCAAGGCTGGGTGAACCGCTCAACAACAGATCCTTCAGACAAAAGTCGGCGACCACGACGTCTTCGTCACGCCACAATAGAACGTTGTGGCCACCGCCACTCTGTTGCACACGCTCCAACTCGGGCCTGATCACCAGGCCACCCCGACTATCGCCAAAATTAAGGCGATGATCACAGCTGCCGCCTGTCAACAGCAACAGTAGTCGGAGACACAATTATACCGACCAATAGGTAGGGTTCTCCGGCAGCCGGCTCATTTACATCAGCACGGCGTCGGGCGGCTGGCTCAAGTCGGCCACACGAGGAATCGTGCCCAATGACACTCAGCGACACCAACAACGATAATCGGCGACATCACCAGTACGATCGCCGGCCCAACCAAGATCTCCGAGTCCGCCTACAACGCGACCTCCGATACGATATCAACGCCCGGCGCCGCCAACGTGAAGAGGAAGAGTGCCGCCGACTGGAGGACGAAAATGAGCATTTCGGTCTTCACCATGAGCGGTTTAACTACCGTGATCGGAGCCAGAGCCCTCACGAAGATGAAGGCATTCCAGCTTTCACCCACGATCTCCAGGACGTCGACTGGCCGTCGGGCTTCAAGCCTACGGGGATAGAGAAATACGACGGCAAAACCAACCCCGAGTCCTGGCTCACTGTATACACCCTGGCAATACGAGCTGCCGGGGGGTGACCACAAAGCCATGGCTAACTACCTCCCAATCGCATTGGCCAACTCGGCGAGGACATGGCTGACAGGGCTCTCGAGGCAGTCGATCGGTTCCTGGGGAGAACTCAGGGAGCAGTTCATCGCAAACTTTCAGGGAACCTACGAGAGGCCGTCTTCTGAGCATGATTTATATCAACTACACCAGAAGAAGAACGAGTCTCTACGCGAGTTTATCAAAAGATTCTCCGAGAAGCGCAACAAGATCCCAATGATCAGAGACGAGGCCGTCATCGCCGCCTTCCACAAGGGAGTAAAGGACGCCCCGTTCATCGCGAAGTTCACTCAGAAACCGCCATCCTCTATCCGAGCTCTCTTCGACATGGCAAACAAATACGTCGACTCGGCTGAAGCGGTCGCAGAGGCCCTCGACGAGAAGGAGTCCAGACAGAAAGAACAAAAGGCGAAAGCTGATGAGCCATCTCAAAACAAGACCGGCGGCCGCAAGCGAAAGTCGGATAACGAGGTGGCCAACATGGAGCGAACTCGGTCGCGGCCCAACGCAACAACAACTACCAGAAAGTCATCAATGGGCCTTGCCCCTTCCACCCCAAGGGCAAGCACGCGGCCAAAGACTGCTTCATGCTTAAGAAGTTTGCTTCCGAGCAGACTTCATCATCTGACACCGACAAGGACAAAGACAAGCCAGATCAGGGCCCGACTGACGATTTTCAAGATCCCCAAGCCGAGCTTAACCACATCTTCGGAGGGCCGTCTGCCTACGAGTCCAAGCGGAAGCAGAAGCTTACAACGCGCAACATCAACTCAATTTCTACAGCAGACACCCCCCAATATTTGCGCTGGTCAGAGACGTCTATCATGTTCACCCGCGCAAATCACCCAGATCGGGTTTCACACCCGGGACGATACCCACTTGTCCTGGACTCAGTCGTGAAGAACATTTCAGTTGAAGAAGGTTCTCATAGACGGAGGCAGCGTGCTCAATATCCTCTTCACCAAGACCCTGGACGAGATGAAGATTCCTCGTTCGGATCTGTGGCTGAGTACGGCGCCCTTCCACGAGATAATCCCTGGCCTGTCTTCAACACCACTCGGGCAGCTTACCTTGCCAGTAACCTTCGGCACGCAAGATAACTTCCGCACTGAAAATATCTGCTTCGAGGTCGCCGACTTCGAGACCGCGTACCACGCGATACTCGGACGACCGGCGCTCGCCAGATTCATGGTGGTACCGCACTATACATATATGGTGCTTAAGATGCCAGGGCTAGCAGGAGTCCTCTCCCTCGCAGCGATGTCAAGCAGCCTTCACCTGCGACAAGGAGAGTTGCGAATTGGCTCAATCACAAGAGGCGGCGGTCGGGTGCAGTAGCATTCGGCAAGCCGTCACAACTGAAATCGAGGAAGACCCAGTTCCGGCCAAAAAAGCAGCGAAGTCGGGAATTTCAGCTGACTCTGACACGAAGAAGATCCCCCTGGACCCTTTCGACCCCTCCAAGACTGCTCTAGTCGGGACCGGACTCGACCCCACATAGTAAGACACGCTCGTCACCTTCCTCCAAGCCAACAAGGATATCTTCGCGTGGAAACCGTCCGACATGCTGGGCGTACCAAGGGAGGTGATCGAGCACGCTCTCAACGTGAAGACAGACGCCAAGCCAGTCAAGCAATGGCTGCGGCGCTTCGCTCAAGACCGTAAAGATGCTATTCGGGAGGAGATAAAAGCTTTCGCAGCCGGGTTCATCAAAGAGGTCTACCACCGGATTGGCTGGCAAACTCAGTTCTGGTCCGAAAGAAAAAGGTAAATGGTGCATGTGCGTCGACTACACCGATCTCAACAAGGCGTGACCCAAAGACCATTTGGCTTACCAAGGATAGACCAGGTGGTGGATTCAACTGCGGGGTGCGAACTTCTCAGCTTTCTCAACTGCTACTCGGGATACCATCAAATCAGTTTGAAGGAGGAGGACTGCCTCAAGACGTCTTTTATCACGCCATTTGGTGCGTACTACTACATCACTATGCCGTTTGGTTTGAAAAACGCTGGAGCAACATATCAACGTGCAATTCAGCGGCGTCTACACACTCAGATCAGGCGCAACGTGGAAGCCTACATCGACGACGTGGTGATCAAGACCAAGTCCAAAGAAGACCTCATCGCTAACCTGGAAGAAACCTTCTAAAATCTTCGAAGATTCAAGATGAAGTTGAACCCGAAAAAGTGCGCCTTCAGTGTGCCATCCGGCAAGCTACTCGGCTTCATCGTCTCGCGTCGCGGCACTGAGGTCAACCCAGAGAAAGTCAATGCGATCATGAATATGGCTCCCCCGACTAACCAAAAGGACGTCCAGAAGCTGACAGGCTGCATGGCGGCACTCAGCCGTTTATTTCCCGATTGGGCAAATGGGGTATGCCCTTTTTCAAGCTACTGAAGAAAGCAGACAACTTCCAATGGACTCCCGAAGCCCTGCAAGCCTTCGAAGACTTCAAGCAATTTCTCACATCACCCCCCGTGTTGGCGTCACCGATGCCCCAAGAACAGCTAATGCTATATCTGGCGGCAACTTCCCAGGTAGTCAGCACGGTGCTGGTAGTTGAACGATCCGACCAGGGTCACATCCAAAAAGTCCAACGGCCAGTTTACTTGGTCAGCGAGGTGCTTACCGACTCGAAGACGAGATATCCGCAGGTCCAGAAGCTGCTCTATGGCCTACTTATCACTGTCCGGAAGCTGGTGCACTACTTCCAAGCACATCAAGTCATGGTGGTCACATCGTTTCCACTCGGGACGTCCTGCATAACCGCGAGGCCACCGGCCGAATCGCTAAATGGGCACTCGAGTTGATGGCATTCGACATCACCTTTCAGCTGCAGACAGCAATTAAATCACAAGCTCTAGCCGACTTTGTGGCCGAGTTGATAGAAGTTCACATGCCCGCATCAACAGCAAAGCTAGAGTACTGGACAATGTACTTCGACGGTTCTCTACGGATTGGCGGCGCCAGGGCTGGAGTCATACTGACGTCCCCCACCGGCGAAAAACTGAAGTACGTCCTACAAATCCACTTCCTGGCTTCCCACAACGTCGCCGAGTACGAGGCACTCATCCATGGGCTCCACATCGCCATATCACTCGGCATCTGTCGACTGGTTGTGCGAGGAGATTCCCAACTTGTGGTAAACCAAGTCATGAAGGACTGGACATACCTCGACGACACCATGGTGGCATACTGTCGGAGGTCCGCAAGATGGAAAACAAGTTCGACAGGCTGGAGATAACACATGTCCTACGACAATACAATGACGCTGCAAACGAGCTGGCAAACATGGGATCCAAGCGAGAGGCGGTCCCAACAGGGATCTTCGTTGAGCAACTCATGGAGCCATCAATCAAGAAGAAACCAGCGCCGGAGCAGTCGGGAGGTGAACCTACCCCAGCAACAGACAGGGCGCTGCACATATGTCAAGATTGGCGGACTCCTGTTCTCAAATTCCTCCTGGATGATGAACTCCCAGAAGATCGCAGTGAAGCTGAACGAATTAAACATCGAAGCAAGAATTTTTTTAGTCGTCGGAGAAGACCTGTACCGAAGAAGTGCATCCGGTGTCCTCATGTGCTGCATCACCGCCGAGGAGGGCAAGCAAATCCTGCAATCAATCCACTCGGGCGTATGTGGCAATCATGCTGCATCCAGGACGTTAGTCGGAAAGACTTACCGGCAGGGATTTTTCTGGCCAACAGCAGTCACAGATGCCAAAGACATTGTTCGCACGTGCAAGGGTTGCCAGTTCACTGCAACCAAGGCCAGAGCCCTCATGCAAATGAAGGCGTACTGGCCTTCACCCAGGAGCTACAACAGGTCAACTGGCCGTCGGGCTTCAAGCCAACGGGAATAGAAAAATATGACGGCAAGACCAATCCTGAGTCTTGGCTCACCACATATACTCTGGCAATCCGAGCTGCCGGAGGTGACCACAAAGCCATGGCTAACTACCTCCCAGTCATTTTAGCCGACTCAGCGAGGACATGGCTAACGGGACTTCCCAAGCAATCAATCGGCTCCTGGGGAGAACTCCGGGAATGCTTCATCGCCAACTTCCAGGGAACATACAAGAAGCCATCTTCCGAGCACGACTTATATCAGTTGCATCAAAGGAAGAACGAGTCTCGTCGTGACTTCATCAAGAGGTTCTTTGAGAAGAAGAATTCAATCCCGAAGATCAAGGATAAGGTCTTCATCGCCGCCTTTCGAAAAGGAGTCAAAAACACCTCGTTTATCGCCAAGTTTACTCGGAAACCTCCCAACTCTATCAAGGCTCTATTCGACATGGCAAACAAGTATGCCGACTCAGCCCACGCTGTTGCTGAGGCCCTCGATGACAAAAAGGCATCCTGACAGAAGAAGCGGAAGGACACCGACAACGCGGTCCCAACTAAAGCCGGGAACCACAAACGCAAGTCAGACGGCTTCATTGTGGCAGTCAGTCACAACCGTCTTCAACCTTCAACAACTGAAGATTATCAGAACAACAAGTGACATGCTCGAGGCTCACAAGCTCAAACGCAAGGATGGCATCCCACTCCCAAATACCAAACAGCTAAGTCACTTTCTGATAAATATTTCCTCACTTGGCCTCGCCAATGCCGCAGCCGCTTACACCTAATAGGTGTACAAGCTGAACATTATTCTCTGTTTTTTCTCTTGATGATTGCAAAAGTACTCGAGTAGCATAAATTCCGATCCATGAAACTTTGCTCCATGAAAGACGAACTCAAGTCACCCAAAAGGCGTGTCTGGAAAAGAGCCATGAGCCAACTCCCGACGCTAGGGGCTATGACTAGTCGGGCAGTGTGCTTAAACATAAGGGATCAACTACTCGGGAAAATTAATATCAACAAGAGGAAGAACATGTATTTACATATATTGTAAAATAAATAAATTTTATTCGAGTGATTGTTTTCATCATCAGATGCTACTCATCCAATATGTTTATAATGCAGGGCCAGTTCCGGATACGTGTGACAGGAACCCAGGGCTACGAGCCCATCTCCTACGCTCGGGGGCTGGACCAGTCTGCCAAGATACGCTCGGAATGCTCCATGAGGGCTACTGACAGAGTACTTACGCCAGTCGGGACGTCATCTTCCTCGGCTACGCTCCACGTGAGCTAACAACCGATTTCCAGCACTAGTCAGAGTTCGCTTACCACTCAGCTAGGTAGGGTATGCCCCATGAGGGTCGTCTGCCGAATCCTATGCTAATGCTAGGTTCGGGTACCCTATTTGGTCACCACTTCGATGGGTGAGTATGCCATGAGGGTCGCTAGCCGAATCCTATGCTAATGCAAGGTTCGGGTACCTTATTCGGCTAATAACTGGCCTCCGGTGCTAGTCGGGGCTCGGGTAGCACTCGGTTGGGTAAGGTATGCCCCATGAGGGTCGCCAGCCGAATCCTCTACTAATGCAAGGTTCGGGTACCTTATTCAGCTAACAACTGACCTCTGGCGCCAGTCGGGGCTCAGGTACAACTCCGCTGAGTTAGGTACGCCCCACGAGGGTCGTCAGCCGAATCCTACGAGATTCGGGTACCTCATTTGGCCATAACTTTGTTGGATAGGGTACGCCCCATGAGGGTTACGGCCGAATCCTATGCTAATGCAAGGTTCGGGTACCTTATCCGGCTTTACGAAGTCAGAGAAGACCTGTATGTCAAAGGATCCGGAGTTCTTCATGCATGCGTCACACCTGAGGAGGGCAAGCAGATTCTGCAATATACCTGCTCAGGCATCCGTGGCAACCATGTTGCATCCAGAACATAAGTTGGAAAGGCTTGCGGATAGGAATTCTTTTGGCTGATTGCGGTTACCGACGCTGGAGTACTCATCCTGACATGCGATGGATACTACTTCTATAGAGCTATGCTGGGTAGGTCGGTTCAGGTCGGCTTATTTGGTAGCAACCACCAAGATATAAGTTTCTACAGTAGCACGCTCAATATGGACCACTCGCAGGCTGTGTTAAAATCACAGTGCTGGTGCTACCAACAGAGACCGATCGAGTAATCAGATATGCTTCATGAAAGTCGACCGCTGAGGCACATGTGTTCAGATATCTGTATTGCTCACCAGGTATTGAGAATATATCTTTATAAGGATCACAAGTTAGTCTTCATTAAAGTTGGAGGCGCAGGTATCTCTCAAGTACACCTGACCACGCAATAGATTTAATTTCATAAAGTGGTATTCGGCCTACATACTTGGCCAACAATTGTCATGAGCAACATTATTCCAGCCGACATGACGCTAAAGAGTTTAACTTCCGAGTAGTGCACTACTCAGGAGAGATTATAAATATCCTTTCTAGCTGACATGACGCTAAGGAGTCTAACTTCCGAGTGGGACGCCACTCGGGAAAGACTATAAACACCCTTTTCTAGCTGATATGAAGCTGAAGAGTCCCATACACGAGTGGCATGCTACTCGGCAAGACTATAAATCATATTCCGGTTAACATGATACCGAAGAGTCTCATATACCAGTAGTATACTACTCGAGAAAGACTTCCAGGTTAAAGATCTTCGACTTTATGTTTAATTGTCTTCACAATTAAGCACAAAGTCGGGGGGCTACACCTAATAGGTGCACCTATTCGGCGCACACTATTCATACACCAACATGAAGCCCTTCATAGCCTCGTTGCCAGCTGATATGAAGCAGGATTCGGGAAGAAGAAGCACTCGGACAAGGAGTACTCGGGAGCAATGCACTCGGGCAATCTTCACCGTGGAGGACGAGCACTCGGCATCAGCTATGACTCAACTATGAAGGTCTCAGGGACTACTGTGGAGGCCATGGGCCCCGGGTTTATCAAAGCATATGGGCCACTCAGATAGAGGGATGGGCCAAGACTTGTAATTAGAGATATAATAGCACCCGGTAGATTTTGCCTTGTACAGAAAGGAATATACAGTCTTAGCCGGATAAGATATATCTCTAAAAAGGAAATCCCTTGGCCGTATCCGGTTGGGATTTCTATCCTGTACCCCTGTCCCCCGGTATATAAGGGAAGGCAGGGCGCCCCATGAGGGCAGAAGATCATTGATCGACACACATCCTCAAAGGAATACCACCACAACTAGACATAGGGTATTACCTCGCATCGAGGGCCTGAACCAGTATAAAATCTCTCTGTGTTTCTTTGCAATCCACCGAGTTTCCATCTGCCAAGTAGCCCCATATTCATATTGCCGATGTAAAACATCGACAACCTGCCACTCGCGCGACCCCCATCCGCACCACGTCCAGCCACCATTCGAAGCCACCCAAGGGGATGCATGTTTAATTTCGTTTCTATTCAAACTAAATGAGCCATAAAATTTATTTTTTACTCTGAGTTGTCGATGTTCATAAACATCGACTCCTATATCAATAATAGTCATTTTTAATTACAAATTAATAATTTTAATGAGTGACCTGCTCGAACCCCAAAATAATTTCTACTACAACTACACTAATATTTCCGTAAGTATTACAACATACACAACATGTCAGAATAGTATTGTCTCTAGTGTACATTCATACTACTTTCACAATTTTACAATTTACTAACTTATGACAAATCGACAAATATTTACTACATCTACACTAAATACAACTGTACAATCAATATTTATACAACAAAATAATATTAACGTCAAAACTAGTATTTTACTCTAATGCGTACGACAAAAAACTTCATAAAATTTTATAAACTTAATTACCTGTGGAAGGATCTCTCACTGAGTGCTTCTTCTAACCTCCGGAATGTACAGTTCTCAATTTCACCTCCTCTACCGCTGGCGCCTCTCTCGTCGTTCTCGTTCTTTTTTCCGATGCGAATAACAGCTGAAGTGAGCAAGCGGAGAGAATATTTATACAACAAACTAATATTTACGTCAAAACTAGTATTTCACTTTAATGCGTACGAGAAAATACTTCATCAAAATATTTAAACTAAATTACCTGTGTATTACCCTACTACTAAATTCCTCCTCTACCGCTTGCACCTCTCTCGTAGTTCTCCTTCTTTCTTCTATGCGAAAGAGAGCACAACGGAGTAAGCAGAGATACGAAATAAAGCTGAGAAGAGCAAACGAAATAGACCTGAAGAGAGCGACCGGAGAGAGCAAATCCTTGCTGCTCTCCTCCTTCGCCATCCTTTTATTCCTGTGAAGGCAACGTAACGAAAGTAGAGGAGAGAGTAAAGAGAGACAGAAGTGACGTGAAGTGATATAACACTGTGATTAACGGTGCATACTCCAATTATTTTGCTCGCATGCTAGGTTGTCAGAAGGCAGGACAACGGTGAAGTGAACGTTGAGTGGCTAGCTGCGTCAGTGGAGTGGAAGTTCACTAGGCAATTGTGTCGGTGGAGAGAGGGCAAAACACGATGCCGCAGGATGGGCGCGCGGCACCGCTGTCACCGCTTGCGGTGCCATGGATTGGCCGTGCGGCACTGCCTGTCCCGACCGGTGCCGTGAGATGGGAGCGCAGCACCGCTGTCCCCTCTCGCCGAGCAGTGCCGCAGGATGGGCACGCAGTGCCATGCATTGCAAACGCGTGACCGTCCCGTCCCACGCGTTGGAAACATGCGACTGCTCCGTCCCGCGCGGTACGGCGCATTGGAACCGCAGGACCGTCCACGTCCCGCGCAGTTCCGCGCTTTGGAAATGCGGGATCTCTCATTCCGCACGATGGAGGCACGTGTCCGCGTGGCTTCGCGCGTTGGAGCCGCGGGAATGCGCACTGCTGCTTCCTAAAGCCCTGGGACCGCGCGGTGCCATGTCCCAACAATGCGGAGGAGCAATATTTTTGCTACTCTCCCATTCGACCGTATATATTTGCAAAACATGAAAAAAATAATACTTTTAAATTTTTTTCCTCATCAAGTTAGTTTGCTAGAGGAAGCAAAACCAAGTCTCACACTTACATCCCTGTCATTTATTTTTGTCCAGAGGCGGATAAGATATTTTAGTGGTAATTTGATACCACTAGAAAGAGAAAAAAATCGAAGCTATAAAAAAGGGAAATTTTGGGTCTATGTTCAATGAAAAAAAAATTAAGATCAAGAAAAAAAATATTTTGTTTTGGTTGGACCTGCAGTCACGTATGAAATAAACAAAGGAAGAAATTTAGCAACGGGCTGTCACACTCCAATGTCTAGCCAGACGTGTGGTCTGGAACGGGGAACGTCCTTGAATTCCTAATATGGATTAGCAATTTTGTACTAACTAATTATATCATCCTTCAAATTGATTGTCCTTATTTGATTGTTGACTTCCTCATCATCTGATTGTTCTCATGACAGTTTAGGGGATATATAGGTCCAAATACATACATGAAAATAGACATGCATTAATTTGTTTTACAAGTCTTAGGCTTATATACTATATATTATAATGGCGAAAAGGACGTACAAATATATTTCTTATACAACTATTAATTGAGCGACAAGTCTACAATTAATCAAACACGATATAGATAACGCCATTTTCCCTGGCATCTACAAATAGCAGCTCGTACTTTTTCTAGCACTTAAAAATTAAATGTGTGGCGACTTCTTTTCTACAACTACTATTTATAGATATCATATATATCATATTTGTACCACATGCATGTACAATGAGTCTCAATGGATGAAGTCATTTCCTAGGGAAAAAAAAGAGAAGTTAAGGACAAAGACTAATACCTTAGATATGGCACCCGGAGACTATGAGAAGCCTCTGGTGGCGAATACCTGATTGGTGTGAATACGAAGAAGCAAGGTTGCATAAGCTTTTTGGCTACTATTTCATTTATAGATTCAACAGCTACAAAGGTTCACACAATCTAGAGCGATAATTTGGATTTTTTGGAGCGACGGGAGGTTCTTAGGCAGCGAGAGGTTTAGGTGATTTGATAAGCCGGTAAACGAAAAAAGACATTAACATATGATTAATTAAGTATTAGCTTTTACAACCTTAAAAAATAAATTTATTTGATTTTAAAAAAATTTATACATTCAATTTTTAAAAAAAAGTATCGTTTAGCAGTTCAAGAAACATGCTCACGGTAAATGATGGAAAAGCCGGCCCAATAAATATTTTCAAACGGTGCCCTAGAGTAAGAGCAAGTACAATAATTGGCTATAAGAGCTCTACATCAGATTTTCTGATGATCTGGAGGAGAGAGGGGGAGCCGGCGACTAGTCGCTGGGCTGCATGCGTGAACCGAGACGACGTGGGGCCCACCCTCACCTGTGCCCTCGCCCATGCCGACTGCTGCCCTGGCCGCGGCCCTCGCATGTGGAGAAGGAAGAGAGATGGGACTGTAGGAAGAAAAAAAGAGAGATGGAAGAGAAGATGGTGGGTCCAAAAATAATAAAATATTTGTATTACGGTAAACATAAGATTTTTCTATTGTATATATTGGCTCTAATGCTCACTATGATAACATAGCTATTTATTGTAAGTAATAGTTGGCTCTCTTATTGACTTTGCTCTAAGTGTAACCAACCAAACATGGTTAATCTTTCCATGATCTTTGCTTTGGAGCCAACACTTTTCACTGTTTCACAGAGATGTGCATCCGTTTCGTAGCAGCCATTCGAGCTAGGTGCCTAGCTTGAGAGGAAGGACACAGGATGTGCAAACCGATGATTAACTCTGATCATGTATGTGGTATGGCCCCCTTAAATATGCAAAGCATAAATCGATCTCCGTATGAAGAAACAAAACTAACGAATGACATTGAAAGTGCGATCATATGTGCAGTTGGATTTGTTACTTTTCTTTTTCCATATGAAAACCAAATCTAAACTTGCAATTTTATGAATGGATATATGCCAATAATATATGTTGTTTGATTTCCCAAAAAGTATTTATGATTATTTGGACCACATGCAAAGGACAAGCATAAATATCCGGTAGGGCTTAAAAAATCCTTAATACGGTTTTTCTCTTGTACGCACACTGTTGCAAGTCAATACGGATTACACTTTTTTTTGCGAGGAAATACGGAGTATAGTACGCTCCTTAATCTGACAATCATATATATCACGAGAAAAATGTGAACCCCTGGTTTGACCTTCCTAAGAGAAAGTCTCCCTAATTAGTTAGCACTAACTTATCCACATCAATCTTTTTCCAGTGAAGAAAAAGGAAAGAAGAGAGGAGCAATAAAACAGGCTCTCTGCCCAAACCAATCGAAATGTTTGAAAAAGCTACTCGCCCTGCTAGTTTTCCTCTGAAATATCAGCTGTGGCTGCTGTGCAACAGTGCCAGAACTAGCAGATTTATGGACCTGTTTGGTTAGATGATTTATTTTGCCACATATTTTGTGTCATGGGTGTTATGACATAATTTATGTGACTGCCAAATTCATTAGTCACAAGTATGACAAGTTATGACAAAAATTTATGAGTAGAATGATTTATGGGGGACACGAGCAAGAAAAGTGTGGCATATAAATACCGCAATAAACTAAACTCTTGCCTAACTCGATCAAAGTGTTAATTGTGGCATCCAACCAAATAGTATAAGGCTAGCTTTACCTGCACTGTCTCTCCTGTCACACACTGGAACCATATCCACTTTCAGGCTCAGCGGAAGCAAAGTGCAAGCCATGGATGCCAAAATACCCTATGTCATTTTCATCGTCATAGAGGTGATCTACACTGGCCTGTACGGCGATCTGATGAACAACTTCATCTTCATCTTCTACCACCAGGCAGCTGCCACTGCCCTGTTGCTACTTGCTAACCCTAAGAGAAAGTCGCCCTAATTCGTTAGCACTGACCTAACCGTATCAATCTTTTCCAAATGAAGAAAAAGGAAAGAAGAAAGTGGCAAGAGAACAGTATCTGAACCAGAGGAAAGCCGGAGAGAAAGCTACTCGTCCTGCTATTGCTAGTTTTGCTCTAATAACATCAACTCTCCTTGTGCAACAGTGAAAGAGGTAGCACATTATATAACAGAAAGTATTTTTTTGCACCTAGATGCAAGATGCAATTATATCTGGGTGTATGCATGTGACTTAAATAGTTGTGTAAAAATTTCATAAAATTCGTTAAGATAGATTATGATGATATAAGTCAATACACAAATATGCAAGTCTAAATTCAATCCACACTAAGAAACAGAAATAATAACTTCTATTTACTATATTTTATTGTTTTTGTTTTTCTAGTTGTAGATTGAATTTAGCATGTTTGTGTATAGATTATGGCGTCCTAATCAGGATTTCCAAAATTTTCTATAACTATGTAAGTCGTATGCAAATTTTTTTTTGAGAAAGAGAATTGGGCTCTCCCATTTTCATATATCAGAAATGGATTTAGTTACAAAGTTCTTGCAGGAAAATAACATGAAACAAATAAACCAGTTCAAGTTTCATCCTCACAGAGGATACCAACCCAAAACCCAAGCTGGCATGACCAGAAAAAAACGACCCACAGCTTTCAGCAAAACAAACTGCCACTGTTTACTAACAACACTATTTTCTCCAGAACAAGACTCCCAAGTTCTGACAGCAACTCTTCTCCAGAACCTTCTTTGCATCATCTCTCTTCCCATCACCTTCAAACCTCTAATCTGCCACCACCAAATCTCCAACCATGTGAGCTATTGTAGACCTCACGCGCCACCAGCTTGCCCCCTCCTGCCGCTTTTTTTTGCCCCTTCCTCCTGTTTCTGTAAAATAGACCAATCATTAATCAGGTTAGTTAATTGGTAAACAATTTTCACTGGGTCTTTTGTTAACACCCCCTTAAAGCATGCTGCATTGCGAGCCTTCCAAATGGTCCAAAGGATAGCCGCCACTCCCATCATTACCAGATTTTGGGACTTCTTGTCAAATCTATCAAGCCAGCCCCCTATATTATGGTCCAGAACATCAATCACCCCCACATCGAATGTACAATTAATAATCCCCGACATAAACCTTGCCAAACTATAATGCAAAAAAATATAAGTCGTATGCAAATAAGGGTGCAATTGCATCTAGGTGTAAAAAAAAATCTTGTCCGGCCATATAAGGCTTAGCCCCCTGCACTGTCTCTCTAGCTTGTCTCACACTGAAGCCGTATCCAGTTTCAGAGCTCAGCAGAAGCAACCTACAAGCCATGGATTCCAAGAAGCCCTATGTCGTTGTCATCATCATACAGGTGATCTACACCGGCCTGTACGTCGTCTCCAAGGCAGCCTTCGATCACGGGATGAACACCTTCATCTTCATCTTCTACCGCCAGGCAGCTGCTTCTGTCCTGCTGCTCACTCTCGCCATTATTCTGGAAAGGTACCCGATCGATCAACTATACTGAGTTTTAATTTTTTGGTGTCAGACTCTAAGTATTTGGGCAGGTCGGGTTGGTGCTGAAAGAAATTAATTTCTTACTTATATTGAAAGAAATTAATCAAGCTAAATTTGAGCTTTCATGCAGGAGAAATGCGCCACCGATGTCTCTCCGGCTGTTTGCGAAGCTTTTCCTGTATGCTCTGCTTGGGTAAGAGTAGACAGTGCTACATCTGCATGCATGTGTGCAGGAAGGATTTGGATCAATAAGCATGCATGTCATTAACTTGGCTTTGATTTAATTTGCAGGAACACAATAAGCTTAAACCTGAATAACTTGGGCCTCAAGTACACTTCCGTAATGGTGCAATCGGCTACAGCCAACTCGGTGCCCGTGGTGACCTTCTTCTTGGCAGTCGTATTAAGGCGAGCTCGATCATCTCTGCTTAATTAATTTTTTGTTGTTGATCATTGATTAATATTGTTAATTATGTAGGAGTAGATGGTTTTCTGAGACATATATACATGCAGCTGATCAAAGGATCAATACTCCATATGTTATATGAAATGAGTATAGCTGAACATTTCCGAATGCATGGGTGCAGGCTGGAAGTGCTTCAGCTGAGGAGCTTGTCGGGTGCGGCGAAGGCGGCCGGCGTGGGGCTGTGCCTCGGCGGCGTGCTGGTGATCGCACTGTACGCGGGGCCGGAGATAAGCCCCGTGAACCACCACCGCGCTTTCGGCGACGGTGGCGGAGGCCATGAACATGAGGCTGTAGCTGCGGAGAGCGGGAAGGGGACGAGGTGGATGACGGGGACGCTCCTGATGTTGCTGTCCACCTCGACGTGGTCGCTCTGGACCGTGCTGATGGCGTCGCTGCTCAAGGAGTACCCCAGCAAGCTACTAGCCACGACGCTGCAATGCTTGCTCAGCGCGGTGCAGTCGCTGCTGGTTGCGGCGGCGGTGGAGCGGGACCCGGCCACATGGAGGCTGCGGCTCGACGCCGGCCTCCTCGCCGTCGGCTACTCCGCCTTCGCCGTCACAGGCATCTCCTACTACCTGCAGGCGTGGTGCATCGAGAAGAAGGGCCCTGTGTTCCTGGCCATGTCCTACCCGCTCGGCTTGGTGTTCACCATCTTCTGCTCCTCCTTCCTCCTCGGCGAGATCATTCACCTCGGCAGCGTCGTCGGCGGGGTCCTGATGGTGGCAGGACTCTACGGCGTGCTCTGGGGCAAGAGCAAGGAGCACAACATGCTCACCGCCTCCGCGGCCGTGGCCACGGTCGCCGCTGTAACACAGCAAGAAGCCGCCGCCGCATCAGCTGCAGGCAACAACAACAGTGACCGTGACAGTGACAGCAAGCTCCAGAACGGAAGAATGGCGTCGCAAGAGCAATAAGTCTAGCTAGCAATAAACAGTCTGGTACTAATTCAAGAAACGACGACGAGATACTCGGGTAATAGCCGGCCAGTGCAGTTCTTGAGTCACGCTGGGCGGCGCTGGCCAGTGGCCACCGTCCGTGCGGCTGTGCGCGGCCGTAGGCTCGTGACTTTGTGAGGGACGAATCGTGCGTGATCCCGCTTCCCACAGGATGGCGCGACGCTATCGTGGGCTGTTGTAGCAAGGCCCGGAGAACTCCTGGGATTGTGGGTTGGTGGGCTAACGACATGTTCTTTTTAGCTTGTGCCTGCTAGCTTTTCACGAATATGTTTTTTAAACGGTTAAATAATATGTATTTTATAAAAAAAATTTATATATAAGTTTTTTTAAAAAAATTAAAATAAATTTATTTTTTAAATTTATAATAACCAATACTTCATTAATAATTAATGCTAATGATATGTCTCGTTTTACGTGTGTGCGACTGATAAGCTCAAGCAAGGAACAATTGTGCGAAACTGCCAAGAAGTCAGCTAAGGAGTGTATATTCTGTACTAGCATGAAGTACTCCCTCTCTCCCAAAAAATAATTCGTATCGTAGATTTATGCCTATGTCCAGATTCGTAGCCAGAAATTAATTTTTTTTACGGAGAGAGTAGACTGGTTAAAAGTTGAGCATGCTTGGCCTAGAAAAGGCTGACAAACAACGGGCACTTTTCCTCCTTTTTCTAATTAAAAATAATACCTTCGCCCTAAATTTTGGCTATATATATGGGTAATTACTTATTTAGACTACTTTTTTGGTTCTATTTGAGTTTTATTAATTATTGTTATTATTTTAATGTAAACAACATGGGCTATCTTCTGGGTTTGTTTGTGATTTCGGCTAGGCTTGTACCAAAAAATTAAAGAAAGTTGCACATGTGCAAGCCTAGTGGCCTAGTGTGGAACGTGGAGAAAATTGTTCTCGGATCTACCATCTCCTACCAGATCTACCATTGGCTCCTAACTATTTGGCCTTATCATAGTTGCTCCTAACTCTATGGATGGTTTTCTTGCGTAGGCTTCAAAACCCGATTCATTTTTTCTTTTACGAATACACAGTAGATGCACACGCATGCACGCACCGCTACACATGCAACACAACATACACACATCCTCAAAAACATCCCTAACACACACTTAAAGAGATAGAGATCAGTGGCAGATCCTTAACCTTACTAAAATCCTATTAAAAACTACTTGCATATGTGTAATATTTATAGACATCAGAACCTTATGAATGGAGTCATGCACCCACAATTTCACCACCTCACAACCTGTGCTCCCCACAAAACTTCGTCTTTACTCCATGCATTAATAGTAAGTTGAACATAATGGTGTGGAAATCATTAGAGAGGAATTGGGGAAAATAATTGAGCAATTGATGAGTAGAAATGCAAGTCTATAGTGTGCAATATAACTAAGTATGCACTAATTTATCTTTGGAAAAATATTTTGGGATTAATTTAGGAGTTTTCTTTTTGCTACTTTTGTTGTCTAGCTCTTGCTTCATAATTGATAAGAAGACAAGTACATGATCTATCCAAAATTATTATTTTTTAAAAAATCATACATCAAAATTTAAAATTAGGTCCACCTTAAAAGCCTACAAATATGCCAAAAGCCTAAAACACAAAACACACATTCCTGAATAATAAATTTTGCATATTAAGGCCAAACCAAACAAGATCTCATAGCGACAAAAGTACATGTATAAGGAAGAATGAAACCATCCATCTCTCTCTTATTACAACAGATACATCTTCATCAAGTGCTTCGCTGCTATAGCGAACTAGGGAAGTAGCGATCGTATACATGACGAGCACATCGCTGTGTAATGTGTAAAACAAACAAACAAATATCAAGGAGCTTAATTAGCTCGCTCAACACTCAAATTCAGCCATGCCACGTTAAGCTCCTCACGACCTCATGCGCTCAGCCGTGCCACTCCCGTAGCCGCGGCGGCGCCCAACTCCGTCACGCCGCCGGCAATGGCACGGTCGGCAGGTGATCCCTTCGCGCAGACCTCGTCGGCTTGGTCCGAGACGATGCCGTAGCCTTGGCTGGCCACGTCCCGGTAGTAGCACCCGTCCGTCGCCTCGTACCTGTACATCTGCTGCGTGTGCCACGACGTACCAACGGCGTCGCCTTCCTGCACGTCGACGTCCACGGCGCTGTCCTGCGCGTTGCTCAGCGACCGGGACCAGAACCCCGGCCGGCCGGCGGCGACCCTCTCCTCCTCGAACCGCAGCTGCACGTTCGTCTCCTGGGTGAATGAGTCGTTCGACGTCTGGTTCACCTGGCCTTGGTAGATGTAGAGCGGGAAGCTCTGCTCCGCCTCCTGCGAATACGCCACGCCGGCGTGGTCGGTGACGTGGACGCCGGAGTACGCGTCGGTGGTCTGGTTGATCAACCTCTCTCTGTCGTCACGGAGCTTGTTCGTGTTCACGAAGCTGAACCTCTGCGTCCATGTCGCGGTGATCTTGCCGTACGAGGACGTTTGCACCCACCCGGCAGCCGAGATGTGCCGGAACGCCGTCGTTTGGTAGTACTCGTTACCGGGACCCCTTGACGCGACCGCGGTAACCTTTTCCAGCGGGTGAGCGTCGTAGCTGATGATGCCGGCCGTCGTCGCCGTGCTCCTGGGGTCCAGCCAGAGGTGGAGGTTGCCGTCGATGTACCAAAAATCTTGGGCGTCGGTCACGGCGAACCCGAGCTCGTGCTCCTCGCCGTCCAACAGCCAGCCCAAGAACGGCGTGAGCTCGATGTCGTACGACGGGAGGTTGAACGAGCCGATGCCGCTGATCGGCCTCCAGAGGAAAGGGTTGATGCCTCCGGTGTAGATCACCGGGAACGGCCAGACGGCGCCGACGATGTCCCCGTCGATCCGAACGGTGACCTCGCGGAACGGGCTGTTGCCGTCGGACGGGCTGCCGTAAGTGTACCAGAACTCGTCGGAGCCGTGGTAGGAGAGGTACACCTCGAGGACGGCGCGGTAGGAGTTGGCCGGCACGACGATGCTCGCGGACTCGACGTCGTCCTTGTTGTTGATCTGGAACCACTGCCCTGCGTTCAACGGTAGGCTCTGCGAGATGGGGACGATGACGTCTGCGGGCCCCAACCCTGGCTGCGGCGGCTGCGGCGGGTGCCGGAAGTAGAGGTGGAGCGTGACATTGGCGTGGTAGACGCCGGTGTACTGGTCGTTGACGAGGTTGCCGAGGTAGACGGCGAGAGTGGAGGAGTTGCGGGCGGCAAGGAGGGACGCGTACTTGGTGACGTCCTTGGAGACGGACCAGACGATGCCCTTGGGCCGCGGCTCCGCCGTGCAGCTGCGGAGGAGCTCGACGCCGCCGAGCCAAAGACCGAAGATGCGGTCGAACTGGACGCCGCGGCAGGTGGCGCGCCACTCAAGAACGGCGAGGGAGATCACCGAGGCACGGCCGCCCGCGGCGGCGAGGCAGGCAGGCGGGGAGTAGGGTGCCGTGACCGGGGGAAAGGTGTAGGTGAAACCGAAGGAGTGGGAGAGGAGCAGCGTGGAGCACGGGCCGAAGCTGCCCGGCGGCGGGCGGTGCGGCCGGTCCACCTCGAAGAATGTCGTCGGCGTGTCGGGCGGAGGCGGCGGCGCGTGCGCCTCGAGTGCGGCGACCTCGGAGGCAGATAGCCTAAGCTTGAGAGGTGCTGCAATGGAGGTCGGAAGGGGCGCGACGAGGAGGAGGAAGAGGACTCGCACGTAGGACGACTCCGCCATGGCTGGGAGTAGGGAGTGGGAGAGAGTGTGCGTTGTGCTTGGCGCGCTTTCTCCCGCTGGAATTTAAAAGTTGTGAAGAGTAGAAGTGAAGAAGAGAATTCTTTTTGCAGGGACCATGTAATGATCTGATGTTCTGATTCCTGTAGGTAAATTGGATTGCAAGTCTGAAGTACAGCGACACTTGGCCTCACCCCAGGGTCTAATGATGTGATTAAATTATCTAAGGTTGGACTGCAAGCTTAACCTGCTAGATTAGATGCATATTTATGTCTTCAATTAGCACTAACTAGCTGAGAGGATGCAGTAAATTGATTAGTTGACTGTTGATGCGTCAGAATGGCCCTTATCATGATTTTGTATATAGTTCATACTTTTTCTTGATCTAGATACAAGACACTTCCTTCGTTTAAAAATATAGGACATATTAGATTTCTATACAGTCTTTAATATTATAGTTTGACTATTAATTTTTTTTCATAATATATCATCAACAACTACAAAGTTAACATCGTACGAAAATATTTTTAAATACGAATATAGTCATATTACATGCATGACACCCAACACATATATATTTAGTTTAATTATTAGTCAAAATTTTTAAATGTTGATTTTGGGAAAAACAAGAACGCCTCATATGAGGGGAGTTTTGGTGTAGAATGGGATTCCAAAATAGCTGAGTGGAAGTGTGGAACAATTGTGTATTCAGAGTCCATTCACATACAAAACATGCATGTTGAATCCATACTACAATCTTTGCAAGAGCAAAAGTTTGGTCTTGTCGATTCCATCTGATCGGTTTATGTGTTACCATTCAATTTAAGATACAGAAACTAAAAGTTTATTTTGTATCTAGACTACTCAAATCCAGTCCAATTCAGGGTTGCATACCGATTTGTCCGTATTTTTTGGCCTCCAAGAAAATAAGGTAACCGTCTAGTTACTGCTAATTATTGAATTTTTATCAGACAACTGCATGTTATGTAAAAATAATATAAACTAAATTAAAATAGTGACTGACTGGAAATTCAAATTTTTAGTTTGATCCCTCCCCCTCTTTTTTTTTGCGGGGAGCAGGTAACCACCCCTAAACAGTGTTTGGCTTCAGGCCAGTAACCAACCTATTACCACTTATTTTGGAACCTTGATCCAATTAGGTAGCATGAACTAGTTCATGAGTACTACACAAAACCAAATGATATATCTTCAGTTCTTTCCTCCAGATGGAATGGCTGACGTGGTAGACATCAATTGTCAGCAAACTCAAGTGGCTTAGTGGCATGAAAAGAAAAGAAATATCTTCAGAATCAGTCGCCCTCAAGTGCACTAAGCCATAATATCTATTGAGTGAAGCAGTGTTCTACATCAGCGGCCGTCGTATTGGTTGAAGTGGAACCGAACAACTCAGCTTTGCTTTGCTTTGCTTTGGGGCTGGATCTTGTCTGATTTGGATGGTGCGCCTGACGCCACAGGATTGTAGACTGTAGCATTTGATCACTGTAATTCTATAGGGTTCAGGAGTCTTGTGTGCCATAGCTTTTTTAGAATTTTTTTTATTTTTATATTTTTTTAATAAAATATTTACAAAAGTATATTTTCATTTCAAAAATATAAAAAATATACTCCAAACGCCCTCTGGGAGGGCGTTTTTTAAAAATCGTCCTCTTAGAAGGCGATTTAATGACGTGGCTGATGGCCGAAAGCCGAGTGGCCGACGGCCGTCAGCACTTTTACAGGCGGCCCCCAACCGTCCAAAAACCGCCCTCCTAGAGGGCAGCAAGGGGGCCGCCTACAAAATACCGGCCGCGGGGCTGGCCAATTTATAGGCGGCCCAAAAACCCCCCTCTAGGAGGGCGGCCAGGGGGCCGCCTGTAAAATGGCCGGCTCGTGGGTCGGCAAGGGTTGGCCATTTTGCAGGCAGCCCCCTTGCCATCCTCTGGGAGGGCGATTTTTAGCTAGCCCGGTATAAAACCCCCTCGCAAACTCAAAAAATGTCATAAAATTCACAGAAATTACAGAAAAAAAAGAAGAGAAAGCTGGGAGCAAGGCTGAACGAAAGCAGCGAAGCTCTACCAGTTTGCTGATTCGTCTGCAGGTAAAATCTATTATCCCTTTGTAATTTCTATTTCTATGCATAAATTAATGTAGTATTGTACTGGTTACGTGTATAGTACAATATAAAAATAAGTTGTTATTCGTAGATCTATAGGTTTTGAGTCAATCTGTTAGATGACTTAATTTGGGTAGAGATGGTAGTTATAAAATCTCGATTACACGGTTTTAAATGTGAGGAGAATGTTGGTACCTAGTTTAACTGTATTTTTTCATCAACAGATATGTCAAATAAAGTGATATTTCAGTTATTTCACGAGTAAGGGAATGTTAGGTATGGTCCATAAGGTGTAGATCTATCGGAGTTTAGTTCAACGGCTAAGGACATTGATAGGCCAGCTGAGAGAAGTTTCGGGTCAGTGTACAACTGGCTGATGTGAGTCTTTTGACTGGACTTCCAGATCAACGCAATAACCTTGTATGTTGTAGTCAGTCGTGCAGTTGAAGGTTTTTTTTGGAACTGATGCCGGTGGATTGCACTGCCACTTGAAGATGGTACGTGAAGAATACATTCCAACGTGGTTAGACACTGTGCATACTTGTGTCGGTGTATGAGAATGATAACACCGCTGCTGCAATCCCCATACAAGATGATGAGGGTTCAAGTACGGCAGGAGGAGGTGATGCCGAAATAATGGAAGAAAATAAAGGAGGAAATGAAGAAGATAGAGAGCCAGCAGGTGAAGAGCCGGTCCAACCGGCACCCTATCTCATTTGCGCTGTCGGTTCTGGACCCAGTCGACCGGGTGAGGGAGACGGTCCGACCGCCACCCCCACTAGAACTCCCTGTCGGTACTGGATCCAGCCGGTCCGACCGGCAGGAGGAGCGGTCGACCGCCACCCCACTAGAACTCCCTATCGATACTAGATCGGGCCGGTCGACCGGCCAGGGGTGAGCGGTCCGACTGGCACCTGCATCACAACTCCCTAGGAGATTCTGGATGAGGCCGGTCTGACCAGCTGGGACAGCCCGGTCAGACCGCTAAGCAACAAAGATCAAGGAAAATAGATGGACCAAGCATGCATGATCTAGTGCAGCAATTTGATCACTTCTTCGCCAAGATTACCACATCTCTTGATAGTACGGTGATGCTAAAAGAAAAAAAATTAGCTTACTCTACATCGCCCTTCACCTTGACCATTTGAGCAAACCACTAATTTGTTCGTCCTCGCTCCATAACTTTGCGCATCAAATTTAATTGGTGGTCATCCTCCTTGGCATGTGGCTTCCACTTTTTTTTGCATATACTCGAACACAATGGTTAGTCTACAATTAGCGCTTGTCATCAATTATCAAAATCAACAATGGGGCCTAGATGCTTCAACCCCTTTACTTCGTTTACGCTCGTCGATCAAACGATGTACTCCTCACGATCTATGTTCGCGACGAAACTGATAAAAACATGAATTTTCGAGTTTCAACCTCACAACGAAACTAGATTCCGAGCGGTGACAATTGAGCACACGTTAATTGCTTACGAATGTAATAAAATTATCCATCCAACGAGTACAAACGGCAGATGAAACATTTCTAGTTATCGTTATTACATGCCTTAGGGTATTTCAAACGGATATCCGACTAGATATACAACTACTGTGTATAGCGTGGGTACTTTCCCTTTCTTGCCACCTCCGGCCCAGCTTCGTTTGCACGCAATGTCCTCTCCCGCTTCCTCTCCCTCTTTGCCTCATGGGTTTCCTTCTCCTGCCGCTCCTTCTCCTCCTTCCTCTTTTGCTCAGCCTCCCACTCTTCTTGCGCCACCCAACGACGTTGGCACCGCTCTCAGCTCCAATCTTTTAAACTGTGAAGAAACTTTGCATCCTGTGGACGGATCTCCGTATCTATCCACTGCACAAAGTCGCACAGAGGTGAAGGAGCCTTCGGTGCCTTGACATATACAAATTTGTTAGCTCAAAGGTTCAAATATTTCGTACTACAAGATAATTTGTATTACCTCCACTAGCTTCTTCGCCTTCCCCTTCTTCCCTTGTGGCTTCGGCTTCTCTGGGGAGTACACATAATTAGCACACATCCAATACCTTTACCGGTATGTGTAATCCTTCTCACTTATTGCGACTTTGCAATTATCTCCACACCAACACATCGGCGGAGGCACATCAATCGGAGGTCGTAGATGACTGGACATACCGAATGCATCCATAGCAACCTACATTATAACCAAATAAACGCAAGTTATAACTCGCTAGGCCAATAATACCTTATACAACTACATACCTAGGGTATACTACACATGACTACAAAAAATGAAATGTCATCGTCCTCATTTCCATCTCCCTAGCGTTTCTCGAACTAATGCTACTCATCTAATAAAAAGAACCTAACTTCTCTCATGCGCCATATTAATGTCCTTAGCCGTTATGCTCAACTTCAATAGATCTACACCTTATGGACCAAAACTAACATTTTATTTACCTATGAAATAAGTAGTACAATACTACACATACTACATCATTTGATGAATAGAAATGAAAATTGCAAAGAGCCAAAAAATATTGCCTGTAGAAGAATCCGTAAACTGGCAGGCCTTTGTCGCTTTCGTTCGTCTTCGCTCTTAGCTCTCTCTTCTTTTTTTTCTATTATTTTTGTGAATTTTATGAATTTTTTGGAGGCTGGGAGGTAGGGGTGAAAACAGTTCGGATATTATCTGCTAACCGTCCGAAATTTCGGATACGGATAGGATCGGTCAGATAATTCTCGAATAATCTTAGATTCGGAAACGGAAACGGATAATTTTTCTCGGACACGGATACGAATACGGTAAAGGCATTATTCGGCGGATTTCGAAATCGGTCGGAAACTATCCGGAAAAATTTTCTGATATCCGTATCACCCATTACATTTACTCCTAACCTAACTCTAACTTTATATGCCCATTCTCTCTCTCTCAATCTCCACACACAAACATGACGATGCCATCGCTCCCAGCGCCAGCCGCTGCCAGACCCCGCGTCCCCGCGGCCGCCGGTGCCATCCCTAGCGCCCGCGGCCGCCGCAGCCACCGGGCCCCGAGCCCCCGCGGCTGCCTCCCCCATCGGGCCCCGCGTCCCCATCGGCCTCCGCTGCCACCCGGCCTCACGCCCCCCGCGGCCACTGGCGCCGGCCCTGTGCCCGCGCCCGCTGGCGCCGGCCCTGTGCCCGCGCCCGCTGGCGCCGCCGGGCCCCAAGCCCCCGCGGCCGCCTCCCCCGTCAGGCCCCACGCGGGCATCAGCCTCTGCCACCGCCCGGCCTCGCGCCCTCCTCGGCCACCGGCGCCGGCCCTGCGCCTGAGTGCTAGCGCTAGGCCGAGCGCATGCCGCATCGTTTCCACGTCCCCACGTGACGTTGTATACGGATGCTTGAGATTTATTGTATATGTTGTTTAGCTAAAAATTTGGAAATATTGATATATTGTTTTACAAAAATATAATAAGCTATCTCTCATCGTTGGTTTCTAAAGTTCAGTTTGAGGGGTTTTGATATTCGAATAAATATTCATTAATGTATTCGTTCCGATTCATATTCGCTCTGTATCTATATCCGGTAATATTCGATTCCGTTTTTGTATCCGAGGTTTCCGATTCCGAATCCGATTCCAAAAAAAATATAAAAACAAATATGGTATAGCTATTTTTCGACCGTTTCTGATCCGTTTTCACACCTACTGGAAGGAGGTTTTATAGCGAGGCAGTAAAAAATTGCCCTCTAGGAGGACGATTTTTTGATAAAATGGGCCAATTTGTAGGCGGCCTGAAAAATCGCCCTCTAGGAGGACAGCAAGGGGGCCGCCTGTAAAATGGCCGGCCCTGCGGGCGGCGTTTTGTAGGCGGCCCCCTTGTCGTTCTCTTAGAGGGCGGTTTTTGGTGGCCAGGGAGCCGCTTGTAAAATGGCCGGCGCCGCGGCCGGCGTTTTGCAGCCGGCCCCCTTGCCACCCTCCTAAAGGGCGATTTTTCGTGTGAATTGGCCGGCCCCGTGGCTGGTGTTTTGCAGGTGGCCCCCTTGCCGCCCTCCTAGGGGGCGGTTTTTCGGTGGCCAGGGGGCCGCCTGTAAAAGTGCTGATGGCCGTCGGCCGCCCGGCCTACAACCATTAGCCACATCATTAAATCGCTCTCTAGGAGGGCGATTTTATAAAAAAACGTCCTCCCAGAGGGCGTTAGGAGTATATTTTTATAAATTTTTGAAACGAAAATGCATTTTTGTAAATATTTTATTAAAAAAATTTAAAAATAAAAAAATTCAGCTTTTTTATCTACCTGGATTGTCGTGACTCATAGCCTCAAGCCCTTAAGCATTACGGCCCATCTCTTGGGAAGCATCGGCCCATCAGAACAATAGACGAAGAAAAACTAAAGAAAATAAACATTCATCTTTTTGGTGCATCTCAGCCCAAGAAACAACTATCAGTAAATACTCCTTCATGGTCGTGAATAGGCAACAAATTTGGCCAAACACAGGACGGCCACCAGCAAGGCCCACAAAAGAGCAACCTGTTGACAACCAAATTTGCTGCTAGCATAAAATTATAGCAAGTTTAAGCAAAATTTAGAAAAGCCCAAAGTTTCTGCGCAGAGGCCAGCCAGACCATCCATCTGGGGCCGGTCTGACCGAAGACTCTACGGCTTGATTGGAGAAGACCCAACGGTCTGACCAATAGACTCTGAGTCTAAGTCTAATTGAGATCTTTCTCGTGTTTTTTTTGCTTCGGCCTGAGATTTCCTTTCCCCTAAAGATTTTCAAGACCTAAAACGTGGAGAGGCTCTGATATTCCAAGACCAATCGCTTTATATTGGCAACAACCATCGATGCAACATATAATTAGCCAATTAAATCATATTTTTATATCGTCTCTATTTTTCCTAGCTTTAGCCTTGGTTTGTCCTCGTCAATTTGCACTGCATGAGAGTGTGAATCTCTTTTGTAAGTCTGTCCTGAAAATCTTCTGTTTTACCCACGAGACGAGTATTACCCTAAATTCGCCTAAATTGGTTTCGCTAGCCGGTTTTAATTTATCTTATCATCTTGATTAGAAGCTTTTTAAGATCAAGATGATTAACTATCCCATTTACACCACTAGGCTTTAATGATCGCTCGTATTGGTTAAAAAAAACGTCAGCACAACCCAACCCAACCCGGTACGTCGTCAACCACCGTCGCATCCCCAATATTACTGCTCCCTGTTACCTGATTACCGAACTTACTGGCCTCCTCTCTCTCTCTCAGCCTTTCTCTACACGCACACAAGACCGTGTCCGTACAGTTCTAGGCTACCACTCCTACTATTCTTCTACAGCCCCAGTCAATCTGGATCTACGCGACGACGCAAATCGCAAGCTGTGGTGCTGTGTCCATCTCTAGATCGGGCAACCCATGTGTGCGTCGTCCTGATCCACCACCAGTACGTACGCCCCCAACCGCCGACGTCCATATGGTCTTTTTCAGATTTTCCCCCTTGGCCTCTTCCGCTGCAACCAACTCTCTGCGTGCAGCTGGAAAGCGGACGCATCTCGATCTGGTCCATCCATGGGAGAGGGAGATAGTACCAGTACTAGTGCTAGTACTGCTCGTCTCGTATCGTCGCTACGGCCATCAATTACTTGCATCATCCCAAACCAACACCAGCTCGGCGGCAGCTCGGATCGTTTTGTTGCCTCTTTGACCGGTAGTGGTGGTGGTAGTAGTAACCGTCGAGCCTGCATGCAGCCATGAGCCATCATCCATCTGGACATCTCATCTCCCATGTGCCTTCTACCTCTAGTGGCATACTGGTATGTGGCATCACGCATGCTTGGTCACTTGGTCAGAGAATATGGGCAGGCCTTTCTTAAGTAGTTGAGCTCTGTAAATTTTGTCCGATGACTGTTTGCCTGATTGTGTTAGGAATTCGGATTAGGTTGATCGATGGGAACGATCCACATGCTGATGCTGATCAGCAGCAAATCACCGAAGGTATTAGGTAGTGTCACGCTCGTTTCATAAGTGCTTGACACCGACAGAGCCGCATCGCGAGTCCACGACACTGCAGTGAGCAATAAGCATGTGTCACCGGTGAGAGCTAAGATGGCGGCCAATCCTTTTCTGGCCAGCACACCACGGTCCATTCAGCATCATGTGTCCCAGTGTGGATTAACCAAAGGACTAATCTAATCGGGTCCCTGGCTTGGGGAAGAGCGCCTTCGCCGGCAGCCCGAGTCCGGCCACCGTGCCGCCACTGACACTGACACTGACACCAACTATAGCCAATTTTACAAGTGCGATTAGCTAGCTGCCCGCCTAGCTGTTTGTCAACTCTGTCAGAATTCAGATCACCCGGAGAGTACTACTACTGGTACGGTGGTAGCTGCAGAGGATTAAAGAAATGAGAGCGAAAACAGGGGGAGATTCCGAGCGGCGTTAGCTGGGCGAGCGAACCGTACAAGGGGAGAGCCGACATTTTGACAAAGACAGCGTGGGGCGGTGGTAGAGCAGGGGGAAAAGGCAGTTGATGTCCAAGGGACAGCGGCTGCTTTCCCTGATCAATGTCATGGCCCTCCTGGAGAGGAGAGGTTGGTGGCGGCTTGGTGCTGGATGGACCATACTCTTCACTACTCTTCGCCGTGCAATTCAGCTTGCAGAACCGTAGCCTTCTGAGGAGCAGGAGCCCCAGCTGGCTCAGGGTGGCATCTGGGAATTAGCGCAATTCGGATGGGTGGATCAGGATCAGGATGAGTCAAATTTCAGTGCTATATTAATATGTTGTCAGCTAATTAAGCATGATTGTTGCGTACATAAAAAAAATACACTAGATGTACAAGTGTACACATGCTCAACGAGACGTATTTTTCTTTTGAGTTTATAAAGTTTTATGAGATGCACAAATGTTGTTGGAAAACCAACTGACCATGATTATTGCAACGAGGAAGGGATGATAACTAATCATTGGGACATATGAACTTTGCAGAAATTTCATATAATACATTCAGTTCCTATAGGCATGAGTAAGAGTCGGTATTGTTTCGAACATATTAAGTAATTTTGAAATGGCCATAATCTAACGTGTAAAGGGGTGATGTTTATAGCTTGCGTGTTTCGTGGAGTTATGTGGTGACGTTGGAAGTATCAAGCTGTGCCAACAGCCAAAATGTTCAAATGTGAATTGCCCTTAAAATAGCGACCTAACAACGATAGGTAGATTTTTACAATCCGACTTATATAAAAGTCTCTAAAGTAGTATTTTCTAACCTTTTTGTAGAAGTGCATAGGAGCGACCATTTTACTCGACATATTCCTACCTCTCAGGGTGAGTTTAAATCTGCTGGATAGGAGGAATCCTCTTGTTTTTTATGATCACGCTTCCTGAACTGTTAAACAGTATGTTTTTTGCAAAAATTTTCTATATAAAAGTTACTTTAAAAAATCATATTAATCTATTTTCTAAGTTTAAAATAATTAACACTCAATTAATCATACGCTAATGACTTATTTCGTTTTATGTAATCATCTTTTTTCCTCACTCTCAAACTCAGCCTTGCTCAGGAGATAGGC
Organism: Oryza meyeriana var. granulata; assembly: GCA_003991445.1. NCBI lineage: Eukaryota > Viridiplantae > Streptophyta > Magnoliopsida > Poales > Poaceae > Oryza > Oryza meyeriana. The sequence continues at coordinate 41,470 of RYFJ01003814.1, forward strand.
AGGTAATGTATGGACTAACAATTTTCTGAATTCCACTGTACTAGTTAAATAAAGTACAATAACAAACAAAAAAAAAAGAGCAATCCAAGGACAAAACAACATTAAGAAAATAAACCATATGTCAGCATCACACCACAAGGATGAATGCAAATACTATAATACTAGTACAGCACTAGCAAGCAACTTCACATATTTGCTACCTTATGGCCCACAAGCAAGAAATGTGGCACCTACTCAGCACCCTTCCTCCTAGTATGTGCAAGTGCCCATCCCATTCCTCACTCACTGACATCACCGGATATGATTCTTCCTGATCCTGTGGTGCACCCCACCAGAAAAATGATGTGATGAGAAAAGTTACTCATGATCATGCCATTGGTCTTTTACTATATGAAACAGTGGAGCCACTGAGCTAGAGATGGCCACACCAGCCCATTGAAGGAGAAGCTAATAAAGCAAAGGCCTAATAAAGCAAAGGCTCCAGCTCCCTGCATGGCTGTATCCCCCAACAACCAAACTAAAATCCATGGTCCTGGCATCAATGGATCGCCCCCATTCTGTTTTTGAGGTAGAAACTTCCAAGTTCCACCATGTGGTTCATATATTATCCGTGTTGGATGTAGTATTATGTAATGTACTATGTAGATGGATCTGGATCACTTGCTAATGCAAACAGTGCAAAAAGTCACAGTACCTTGCATAGAGTTCAGTGGCTTAGGCTGTGTTTGTTTCGGTTGAATAGACTGAGCTTATTCCGTACACAAAACAAAATAAACTATTAACGTATGATTAATTAAGTTTTAATTATTATAAACTTAAAAAATAGATTTATTTGATTTTTTAAAGTAACTTCTATATATAAAGTTTTCACACATAACGTAACGTTTAGTAGTTTAAAAAGCGTACTAACGGAAACCAAGGGAGTAGCCCAGCCCAGGGTTGGCCAAACTGCCGGTAACCGTTACCGTAACGGTATTGGTTACCGGTGGTTTGGTTTAAACAAATTTAATCTGGATTCAAATTTTAAAAAAAATAAAAAAAATTCTAGTAAGTAGTACTTAAATTATGGATCACTATGGTAAAGAAAGTTTATGAAAATAACGAAGTTTAATTCATATTTTAGAGCTTTATCAAAATTAAAAAAAATAAGAGATGGATTAGGATATAATTTCTACTTTATTTAAGTGTAAAAAGGATATCAATGGTTATGTAAAAAAAAATACAATATTACATTGTTTTTCTAGAGGTATCAACAATTTTTTTTCTGAATTTTCTACAATTTATTAGAATTTTTAATATATTTTATAATTTTTTCTGTAATTTTTCTTTTTAGCTTCAACGTACCACGGTTACTACGGCTTACCATACGGTTACCACGCGATAACTATAAGATTTGAAAATTTTGAATTCAAATTTTTAGAGATAAAATTCGTATAGTTTTGGACGGTTACGTGGTAGTATTGGAAGGATGGCATAATAAAATGGGTACAATAGCTACAGCAATTGACCCAGGCACATGTTACTGTTCACACCGTTCTTTTCGAAAAATGGTTCTACCACCATTTAGATGTGGATTTGATCATGAGGCAATGCCTTCTTTCGTTTTGTTTTTCTAACCGAATGCAAAGTTAAACTCAGATCATTACCTCGGAGGGAATACTTATTCAGACACAACAACAATACGGTTCACCCCAAAACTATCATACAAAGTTTTACTAGTAGTGGTCAAATTAGACATGATCATTGATCATCACTACTTACCCACTCTATCACCATCATTAGCCAGGTAAGATCTCAAGTACAAGTACAATAAGCTTGCATGATAGTACTCCATCTAGCTGCTACTAGTATCTTACCAACACTAGTCTTAATTATTATGTCTACTTAGGAAACCAATACCCCTCATTTACAAACATACACATAACAATAATCATACCCCCATTTCTTTAGTCCAACAAAAAAAATCCCTTCAAAAGATACCAATTGACCTCTCATTTTTGTACCGCATAAAAACACAAAACGCATGTCCCAACTCCCAGGTTCCATTTTTTTTTCTCCAGCACCAAACCCCCAAAGTCCACCACGCCACAACCCCAGAGAAAACGCAAGGAGCAACAGCGAAACAGCCAGAGACACACAGGCACGCACGCACGCACGCACGCACCGCACCTCCGACCAGTACAAGTCCAACACAGTAGCCACTACCACCACCACCACCACTACTTACCCCCTCGTGCCTCTCTCGCCTCCCGTCCCTTTCGCCCCGCACCTTGTCGGAGACCGACGCGCCTCCGCTCCGCTCGAGTCAGTCGCCACGGGTCGGCGTCGCCTCCAGTGCTGCTGCTCCTCCTCCCTCTTCGCGCCCTTCCTTGCGGAGACGGCAACCTGTGACGCCACCGCGCGCGCTCCCGGAGTCGGCGCACCCGCTCCCACCACTTTCCCCGCACGGGGAAAAGTAGCCGTTGCGGCGTCGCCTTTTTATTGTAGGATGAGGGGTGCACCTCGGCGGTGAGGAGTCGGAGGTGGTGGTGGTGGGTGGAGATGCCGCTGGTGAGGTTCGAGGTGCGGAATGAGGTGGGGCTTGGGGACCCCGACCTGTACGGTGGCGGCGGTGGAGGAGGAGGAGTTGGAGCGGTGAAGAAGGGCGGGGAGGCGGAGCCCAAGGCGCTGCTCGAGGGCGTCGCCGTTGCCGGCCTCGTCGGGATCCTGCGCCAGCTCGGAGATCTCGCGGAGTAAGCGCCCCTTACTTCATCCTCTCTCGCTACTGCTGCTTGGGACTGCGATTCAGGCGAGATTCGACTAGCGAGTTTGTCGCTGCAGCGTGGGATCTGGTGTGCTCCTTGTGTGATGATTTCGGTGAGCAGCTGCAGTTCAGGGGGAGAGTTTCTCGCTGGCTCAGGAGTGCTGGGGTGTTTTGGCTTGTCTATAGGATTGGGGTGATGAGAAGGGGATCTGAGGTTGAGGTGGTTGGATACTTGGATTCGATGAGACAAATGGCACGCTGGGATAGGAATTATAGCAGGATTTCGGTCTGTCGGCTATCGAGATATCACGGAGCTGCCTGGCCAGAACTGGATATGTGCTTATTTCCTGGAATCTCCTGTTAGGGTTGGATGGGGTAGTGGCAACTTATACGTTTTAGGAGTGGAAAATAGCTGATCATTGTGGTTTTTGGCCGCATTTGCTTGGTTTGGGTTTTATGCTTTGTTGAATTGGTAGAAACTGTTTGTGTATTTTGAGTATGGCACGGTGGTTTTCAGTAAGATCTTGTGTTAGCATGGGGTTATGGGTTATGCTTTGGAAAATTTCCCTTTTGTTCTTGGATGACATGGCCAGTAATTCTGAAAATTTCCAGTTTTAGTTAGTCTAAGTGGTGGTTGGATGCATTTGGTCTAGATGTTATTGAATGTCTTTGCTGGTTCTGGCTTGAGGATTTCTAGGTGCTGTTGGCAATTTCCATTGCTTGTTGATCGAAAGCTCTCACCATCATTTTGGAAATTAAATTGTTTTTAGATATTAATTTTACTTTTGAATGCTGCTCCACATCCCTGCCTGCTTTTACTATGTTTCTTTCTTTCTTCATTACCGCTATATGTTTCTTAACTGTGTCTGGTAAAAATTGAACTGCTAGCTTTTAGTTGGGTTCAACAAACGTTGTTGCGCCCTCTATTTTTCATGTTAAGCTGTTCACATTTAGTTTACTATGCCTAAGAGATATTTTGGTCTTACCAGATTTGCAGCAGATGTTTTTCATGACCTACATGAGCAAGTTATAACTACATCTGCCAGGGGGCGCAAGGTGCTGACTCGAGTACAGAACATTGAGGCAGCACTTCCATCTCTTGAAAAAGCTGTCAAGAATCAGAAGAGCCATATACATTTCACTTATGTGCCAGGTACGTACCGTATCAATGTTAATATATCATGACCAGGAGTATAAAAGAAACCATGCTAAGGGTTCCTATGAATATTTAAATTGTCAACAACCATCGTAAACCAATTTATGTCACTGATTTGCCCACAAAAACCCAACCAAATGGACTGAAACCAGTTGAAGTAGCCTGATGTTGATGTGCATGAGGTTGATAGTAGTTTATTACAAAATGCCAACCTGAAACATGGTCAAACCTATGAAAGAACTGCTAACTGATGAAGTTGGTATCACTAAATTGGTACAAACCTTTTCGGTAGTAAGTTAACCTAGCCATGATGTTAGAGCTGCTCTGGTTGTTGGTAATGAATTAAACTTTAGCTTTCCACACAGTACAATGTGGTCAGATGCTGTCTCATAATTGAATGTCTCTTACTCTTACCCAATAATTTGGTTTAAGATCGTCTTACAGTTTTGTTGAATGTGCTGGTAAAATGCAGGCTCTGATTGGCATGCACAACTTAAAGATGAGCAAAATCACCTGCTATCCAGTGATCTGCCTCGATTTATGATGGATTCCTATGAAGAATGCCGCGACCCACCACGACTTTACCTTCTTGATAAGTAAGACTTGATTGTTTTCTTTATTGAAGCGCTTGTGGTTCCTAATATGTTTGTCTTTTAGATTTGATAATGCTGGTGCTGGAGCTTGTTCGAGGAGACATTCTGATCCATCATACTTCAAGAAAGCATGGGATATGATGAGAGCAGATAAGACAGGAAATTTCCAAAGAGAAAAGAAATCTCAGAAAATCAAGGTTTTGTTATTTTACTTTTCTGCATCACCAACAAGCATCAGAGGAGTAGTGGCATGCTTATCTCTCTTAAACAGCAACACACACACACAATTAACAATTATTCTGTACACTTATGGTATTTCTGCTCCACTCTACTCCATCGGCAAACGTATCAAACTGACACTGTCATATCATGTAACAATCTAAAGTCAATGATTAGAGATCACCATACTTAGCTCATGGCAGGAGTCTGAATGTTTCCCTTATAAAGAGATAAGAAATAATTAATTAGAATCACCGAGTTTTGTTGCTATGGTTAATAATCTCATTGGAGCAAGAAATAAACAATTCCTGTAAAAGATCAAGGGGAATTGAATACATTCATGTGCTAAAATATTTGGAACACATTTTCTGTGGTCATATTCTGCTTGAGCCTGAGCAAATGTTTAAGAATTACTACATGTATTGCTGAACTACCATCCATGGCTGTTTCTGTTATTGAACGGTTGTGGCTCATTGAAGTTAGAATAGCAGTTGTCTTTTGTCATGTTGGTAAATGTGTGCTGAAAGGCTTAATGAATCTTTTGAACTTGGACAGAGAAAAGGATCACGCTTGAGAGAACCAAATTATGGACAAACTACACCCAAGCAGAGGAATGGTGAATTGCAGAGAGCACTCACCGCTGTTCAGCTTACCAGCAGGTGCAACACAAATCCCAAATTTGAAGACACATAAATTGCATATCCGTTTCACCCTTCATGACTCTATTTTTCTTGTATTTAGATCATGTATTTCGAACAACCTTCTTAGTAGTGTGTTTTGTCAGCAGGCATTTTGCGTCTCCTAGTACTGATGGGCGGAGCCTTTCAGAGAATAGATCTACACCTGATGTAAGATCTAACCCTGACAATATAAGCGGATCTTCTTCATTTAGTTCGAAAGCACGACTGAGTTTCACAGAACAAGCTTTAGATACAAAGCCAACTGTAGTTCCTCATGAAAATGGTCATGACAAGCTGTCAAATATTAATCTACAAAAGCTGTCAAATACCCCCTTGCACACACGGCTTAATGGTACCAGTGCAGATGATCTGGGTGATGATTTGAAGCAAAGTTCCCTGCTAGATGATATGACTGTTAGGTCACCTTCTGTTAAATGGGATGAGAAGGCTGAAATTACCATGTCTACAACTTCCATCTACTGTGATGATGTTGTCATGGATAAGGCTGAACATGTAGAAGCTAAATGTATTAGCCCTGAGCAGCAAGAAATCGACAATAGGGAGATGGAGTCTTTGGAGCAGCAAGAGGCATTACATCAAAAGGCAAAACTGTTATTGGTGTTGTCAGGCTTGAATCACCACGATGAGGTCCCTAGTGAAATAGACAACTATGTGGATGCACTTAACACACTTGAATCTGAGACAGATACTGAACCTGAGCTGCAAACTAAAAGTCGAGTGGCACCAGTACCTTCCCTTAATGTTTATGTGCCTCATGTGGAACTGGTAGATAATGTTGTTGCAGAGTCTCCTGATTCTTCTGTTGCTGAATTCCTTGACGTATGTCGAAATTCCGGTATGCCTCCTGCTTCTGAGAGTGCAGCTGATTTTCCCAGTTTGTCAAGTGCAAATGCTCCTGACATTTCAGAGCCAGTATTATCATGCTATACGGCTATTCCTCATACTAAAGGGTCACCTATTGCTACTAATACCCCTGTGAGTAATACAAAGGATGCTCCAGGTCCTTCAGAGATTTCTGAGTCAGCATCACGAGCCTATATAGCTACACTTCCTAACCAAAGTTCACCTGATGTCAATGAGATTCCAGAGAATAAGGCAGAAGATGCACCCATAGGTTCTCCTGAGAAATCAGAACCAGGACAGTCAAGCCATACAGCTACACCTCCCAATAAAGAGTCCCCTGTTGTCAGCCAAGGTCCTGATACTAATGCAGAAAATGTTTCCGGAGATCATAGTGAAGGCGCTGCTTTTGTTATATCCTATTCCCATCATACCATTTCCGACATGCCAAGTAATGAGTTATCTGCTACTAAAAGCTCACCTGATGATACCACTGGTGACACTTTTGTTATGTCACAAAGGAGACCCCAGGATTATCCTAGAAAAGTGGATGATGATAAGGTTGAAAGTGGTGGCACTGTGGAAGTGTCTAATTCACAGGCCATGCCACTGAATGGGTCATTGGAGAATGGATGTGCAACTCAAGGCCTTCCAACAAATGCCCCTACTAATTCTACTGGAGTATCTTCTGTTAAGCTCTGGACTAATGCTGGGCTCTTTGGACTTGAGCCATCTAAACCTCCAGTATTTGGTGCCCATGATGGTCCAAAGGAGGACACTACACCTGGATACAAAGAACCTCAGCTTTGCCATTCAACCGGATACACTGAACTGCATTTTTCAAAGCCCACTGAATCAGCACAAGTAGATGTTCCAAATGGCAATGTGCCAGTTACCAGCAGCTTTGTAGGGAAGCTTGTTGGTATCTGTCCTGGTTCTGCAAGCCACACCATCTCAGAGGCTAATCAATCAACAGTAAGAACACCTGATACAGTTATTGGTCAAACAGAGGGGTCCTCAGGTTGTTCCACATCTTTTGAGCACAGTGATCACAAAAATAGTATTGGCAAACAAACTTCAATAAGTGAGCTCCTAGAATCTGAAGATAGTGCTGAAAATGGTGCTGAAATGTACTCTAAAACTGGTATGGATGGAAGGAATGACATGAATCTGGTGTCTGCATCAAGCTTTTCAAGCATTGCGCAAAGATTTCTTGCAAATACACTTCAGCGAAGAACTCCCAAATACACTGATCTTCCTATATCATCTGTTATAGTTAACACTGATGCAAACGATACTGATGAATCTACCCAAATATCTTCTGTAGCCCCTAGCGAAACAGCATTCAAGGCATCTCCATTTGAGAAGAAAACAGAAAATGACACAAATGGACTGCCCAAATCATCACTCTTCTCTAGTTGCCATTACTCTGAGAAATCATCTCCGCCGCTTGAGTACATGAAAATATCTTTCCACCCGATGAGTGCGTTTGAAATGTCAAAATTGGACCTAGATTTCTCTGATGGAAATCTTCATGAGAATGCAGATGATATGATGTTGCCAACATTTCAGTTACTTCCAGGGTCTTCTGTTCCACAGCCTGGTAGTGGTTCTGAATCGGAGGATGATACTTTTGGTAGATCTTATAGTTATTCTTCATATGATGATTTAAGTCCACGGTTATATTCAAACTCTGAGTTGTGGGATCAAGAAGACGCAATTGGATTGGAGGATCATGATATGCATAATGATCCAAATCAGACAGGATCCTTTGGAGCACCAATCTCTAGCTTTGTGGAATTTGAGCAAATGGACTTATCAGGTGCGAAGTCCACTGTATCACTTGTAGATCTTGGGGATGATAATGGACTAGGCACATTAAATTCTCATCCTGCTGGAGAACTTCCTAATTTTGATACTTTGATGGCTACAAACAATCATCAAAATGAGGATGCCTTCATCCCACTCAATCCAGTAAGTTTATCACCAGATGAAGGTCAGTTGCCTCCACCTCCTCCTCTTCCCCCAATGCAATGGAGGACAATGAGACAAGTAGCTTCTGTAGAAGAAGGAAGAGGTTCTACAGCTAAAGATATGCTTAAGAGCACCTCAGGTCAACCATCAGTACACACTCCTGTTCAGGAGGAACATCTTCCGCCCATTGCACCTCCAGATCAACAAGGGCATGCGAAGGAGGTAGTATGGCTCATCTTTTATTGACTCTGTTTTGAATAATTTTGTATCAACAATCACTGTCTTTTATTGATGAACTTGACCTGTGCAGGATGACAGAAAAGTTGATGTGGTAAAGGAGATGAGCAATCCTCCCAACATTGAGATCAGAGCAAGCTTGCTTCAGCAAATCAGGGATAAGGTTTGTTTCATGCTTTCTTAAAAAATATGTTATTCTCTATTGTTTCATTGTTTTGTTACTCTTTCTTTTGTGTCGAAACCTGAGCGATTTTTGAATTTTTAGTTACATACTGTAGATACCCTATACAGGACATCCTGCCGTAAATTGGTGTATATCCTCATTCATTTAGCCTCCTTAGTGAAGTCTCTTGTTATTTTATGGACGAACACATAGTACCAGAGTACCATGTGACAACATGTCTTGGAGGCTCTATTCCTTTTTCTTTTGCCAATATAATTTTTTTAATGATGGTGGTTATTTGAGTCTTGAACTTGAAAGTTAGTAGCAAGTTTGTAGTAATTTGACTGTTGCAGTTAATACTGATATTTTTGTTCATTTTATTAACTGTTGCAGTCAGGTCAGCAGAAGCTGAATGGACATGAAAAGTCAAAAGCAGTAGGCAATGATACTAAAAACTTGGATGAAAGGGAGGAGTTGCTCCAACAAATCAGGAGCAAGGTATTTCAATTATCTGCACTATTGTACTTGTGTAATGCTGCCTGACAGTTTATTACTATGCTCGTATACTGCATAGATTCATCTCAGGACAAATAATTATAGCTAGTTTGTTCATACGTTTGCATAATGCAGACATTCAATTTAAGACGAACAAATGCATCTAAGACAAACACCTCATCACCGTCCACCGCCAACTCCAACGTTGTAGCAATCTTGGAGAAGGCAAATGCAATCCGCCAGGTTTGTATTGATTCCTTTTTCCCTTGATGTTAGTTTGTGTGCTACTTTTCGTATGTATTTCCCTGATTATTTCCATGCTATCAGGCTGTGGCCAGTGATGAGGGAGGTGATGATGATAATTGGAGTGATATATGAATACTCAACTGGAATGCGTATGAAACTCTTTTTCTGTATATTCAGCTAGTACAAGATGAAGTGAGAAAATGTGAATAACATCCTTTTGTTCATTGTAATTAGATTTTGCAGGTCTGTTTTGTACCCTTTTTTAGTTCATATTAGTGTATTCTATCATAGGCCTATGTGGTTGTGGAAATGTTAGATCATTTTCACATTATGTAAATTAACTTTATTATTTATTTTTGATAGTGAAATTAACTGGTAAAATAAGCATGTTAAACTTTTTTTCTAGCGTTGTATTAAAACAATATCTCTTTGCATTCATAATAAGACGGGGGGTGTATCGTTGCAACAGTTTTATCTTTTGTTTTGTTTCCCTTTTGAAGTATGCCGTTGACCTATTGTTCTTGTCCTCAACAAATGCAATAATTCTGAAGTGTGAATCATTCACATTACTCGTCAGCTTTTGTTTGGTTAACAACATTATCTGTGTTATTTACTGTTATGTACTTCATTTGCTGCGTTGGATCTACTGGGAAAATCTGGTAAGTACATACATAGTGGCACAGAGTTACTACCTGTTGCTATTTGTTAATATTAAAACGCTGCCAATCTTTAAGTCTAAGATTTTATGCTGTTATTGACTTCCAACTTGGTATAAGATTGTGTAATTTTCGTCCCTTTTCCTTTTTTTTTACAAACAAGAAAGCTCGAGTGTGGTGTGCTTTTTTATCCTTTGCATGAGTTCACAATCTGATCCTGGACATGGTCTTTCAAAGTAGACTGCTACAATTATAACACTTTTCCACAGTGAACAACTAAGTTCTTTTTCCTTCTTTTAGATGTATGGCATGCAATAGTTAGTTCAGTTACCAATTTTTTTTTTACCTCTCAGAATACTTCTAAAAGCCTTTTGTTTTTAACATGAATTGTGCTTTCCGTTTCATATCAGTGCATGTTCTTAAGTCTTATTAGTGTTTGAAAACAAGCTCTTCTACGGCAATGCATTCTTTTATGACACATGTTAGCCATTTGTCATCCGATTGACGCGGTACTCGATTCTTATGGTTTGTGGGAACTGGGAAATGGTCCTTTGCAAGTATTACTAGAGCAAGTGGCCGCATTTTGCAAAGTTTTAATGAGTGGTGACCTATTTGTTTGCCTAAGCATTGCAAACTCGGGTAGTTGGATACCATTTTCTTCTGCATGTTTCCAATGTGAATTCCTGAAGCAAATTGTCTTCCGCTCGTATTCGTCTGTTCCCAGTTTTTAACAGATTGTTCTTCCGATGTGAATTTCTGAAGCAAATTGTCTTCCTCTCCTATTCGTCTGTTCCCAGTTTTTAAAAGGTTCTTCCTCTTACAATGTCGTGGGCAAGATTTTGCAGCCAGGCCTCTCTGTTGGTCCAATGTTCTACTTCTACCAGCTAGAGAAAACGAACGTCACAGAATCCCAGCCATGAACCAATCTTCAGCTCTTCAGTTCCTGAAAGAACAAAACAGTAGAGCCATCTGGAACGCAAAATACTTCCAGAGACGCAAAGGCTGACTTCTCATAATCCTCACAGAACAAAGAAAAGACAGATAAAACAACACACATCAGAGTCTGGCAAACTGGGATAATTTTCGGCTTTTCGCCGTGCCATGGGCGAGTCCGCGAGCAGAGCTAGCTACAGGCGTCAGGTCACGTACGGCGAGAATTGTATGGCACGCGTGGGTGGGTTAGCCACAGCGAAACGCAGATGAGACATTAGCAGCCGTGACACCACAAAATCCTCTCTCGCTCTCGCCTGCTTCTCCCCTTCCCCTGCTTTAAAAAACCGGGAAATGGCGTGCGCGCCTACTACGCCTCGCAGTGCAACCGCGCGCGCGGTATAAATTTGTACGCGAGACACGATGATCTCCCTCCACTCTGCCCCGTTCACCCTCCTCATAAAGCTCCCCGGCCGGAGGAGCTGTCTTACGCCGCCGCGCTGCGCTGTCCGGGGAGCGGCGGCGGCGGCGGGGGAGGCGTCGTCGGCAGTGGGGGAGATGGCGGTTGCGGAGGGGCCGCGGCATGAGTACTCCATCGACGCGCGCCTCCGGCACCTCGCGCCGGAGAAGGTGTCTGCCGACGACCGCCTCGTCGACTACGAGACCCTCCTCGTCGCGCGCTTCCTCGACATCCTCGAGGACCTCCACGGCGGCGACTTCAGACAAGTGGTAAGGAAAACCAGCAGCAACCCACTCAATTTCTTCTCGTTTGATCGTGTCCATGTGTCCTGCACTGCGAGAATGATCGAGGAATTAATGGCGTCGTAGGTGGAGGAGTGCCTGAGGCTGTCCGGGGAGTACCAGGGCGAGGGTGACCCGGCGAGGCTGGGCGAGCTGGGCGGCCTCCTGACGAGCCTGGACGTGGGCGACGCCATCATGGTGGCGAGCTCCTTCTCCCACATGCTCAACCTGGCCAACCTCGCCGAGGAGATCCAGATGGTGTACCGCGAGAAGGCGGAGGCGAGCCGGCGCGGGGACTTCGTCGACGAGGCCTCCGCCCCCACCGAGTCCGACATCGACGAGACGTTCCAGCGCCTCGTCGCGGCCTCGCAAGTCCCCCCCGCGAGGTGTTCGACGCGCTCCGCAGCCAGACCATCGACCTCGTCCTCACCGCCCACCCCACGCAATCCGTCAGGCGATCACTCCTCCAGAAGCACGCGAGGTAACAGACTACTGATGCTTCCCTTCCTTTGATCGTTGACGTGTTTGCTGATGGGTGCTCTCTGTTTCAGAATTAGGAGCTGCCTGACACAGCTCTGCGTCGAGGGCATCTCCGACAACGAGGAGCAGGAGATCGACGAGGCACTTCAGAGAGAGGTGCTGTGCTACTACCACTACTAGATCAAGCAGTCTCATCTCAAGTTGCCATCGCGTCGCGTCATTGAGATATGCCGTCGAATTTGCAGATTCTTGCGGCGTTCAAGACGGACGAGATCCGGCGGACGCCGCCGACGCCGCAGGACGAGATGCGCGCCGGGATGAGCTACTTCCACGACACCATCTGGAACGGCGTGCCCAAGTTCCTCCGGCGCATCGATACGGCGCTCAAGAACATCGGCATCGACGAGCGCCTCCCCTACAACGCCCCCCTCATCCAGTTCTCCTCCTGGATGGGCGGCGATCGCGATGGTAGCTAACCAACCCTTTCAAATTTGAGACGAGAGGTGAGGAATTTAATCGGCAATATCTTTTCGCGGTGCAGGGAATCCGAGGGTTACTCCTGAGGTTACCAGGGACGTGTGCCTGCTCGCCAGGATGATGGCTGCCAACATGTACTTCTCCAAGATGGCCGATTTGATGTTCGAGGTGCTTGCTGTTCTGAATTTCGATTTGAATTTCTCAGTACAGCCACTGTTAATTCTGGACTAGTTCATCACTGTTGTGCTGTCTGAAGCTCTGAATGAGCACTGGCTTCTGTCTCTGTAGCTCTCCATGTGGCGCTGCAACGACGAGCTCCGAGCTCGCGCCAACGAGTTGCACCGGCAGTCCTCGCGGAAGTACGCCAAATACTACATTGGTATGATGCCAATGCTCGATTGATTGTCCTAGATGCGACGTTGGGTTATTTACGAATGGTGATGCTAGTTTGATTCAACTATTGCAGAGTTTTGGAAGAAGATTTCTCCAGGAGAGCCTTACCGCATTATACTCGGAGATGTGAGGGACAAGCTGTACAACACCTGCGAGCGTGCTCGCCAGATCTTGTCACATGGAATTTCGAGCATTCCTGAAGATCAAACTTACATCAATGTCGAGCAGGTCGCTAATTTTTTCCACTAAATTTATAGAAAGTATTTTTGAGCTAGATTTTCAAATAGTACCATGTTTGATGAACTTTGCTGCAGTTCTTGGAGCCGCTTGAGCTATGTTACCGATCACTGTGCGACTGCGGCGACAAGCTGATCGCCGACGGCAGCCTGCTCGACTTCATGCGCCAGGTCTCCACCTTCGGCCTCTCCCTCGTCAAGCTCGACATCCGGCAGGAGTCCGACCGCCACACCGACGCCATGGACGCGATCACCACGCATCTCGGCATCGGCTCCTACCGGGAGTGGCCCGAGGAGCGGCGCCAGGAGTGGCTCGTCTCCGAGCTCAGTGGCAGGCGCCCGCTCTTCGGGCCCGAACTGCCGCAGTCCGAAGAGGTCGCCGACGTGCTCGGCACGTTCCGGGTCATCGCCGAGCTCCCCGGCGACAGCTTCGGCGCGTACATTATCTCGATGGCCACCGCTCCGTCCGACGTGCTCGCCGTCGAGCTGCTGCAGCGGGAGTGCGGCGTCAAGAAGCCCCTGAGGGTCGTGCCGCTGTTCGAGAAGCTCGCCGACCTTCAGCGGGCGCGCGCCACCATGGAGCTCCTCTTCTCCGTCGACTGGTACAAGGAGCGGATCAACGGCAAGCAGGAGATCATGATAGGGTACTCCGACTCCGGCAAGGACGCCGGCCGCCTGTCCGCGGCGTGGCAGCTGTACAAGGCCCAGGAGGAGATCGTCGGCGTGGCGGAGCGCACGGAGTGAGGCTTACAATTCCACGGTCGGGCGGCACCTCGTGGGCGCGGCGGTGGGCCGAGCCACCTCGCATCCTGTCGCAGCCGCCGCCGAACACCGTCAACGGCTCGCTCCGCGTGACCGTCCAGGCGAGGTCATCGAGAAGTCGTTCGGCGAGGAGAACCTCTGCTTCCGGACGCTGCAGAGGTACACGGCGGCGACCCTGGAGCACGGCATGAACCCGCCGGTCTCCCCGAAGCCCGAGTGGCGGCGCCTGCTCGACGACATGGCGACGGTGGCCACCGACGAATACCAGCTCCATCGTGTTCCAGGAGCCGCGCTTCGTGGAGTACTTCCGCGCCGCCACGCCGGAGACGGAGTACGGACGGATGAACATCGGCAGCCGGCCGTCCAAGCGGAAGCCCGGCGGCGGCATCGAGACGCTGCGTGCCATCCCATGGATCTTCGCGTGGACGCAGACGCGGTTCCACCTCCCCGTCTGGCTGGGCTTCGGCGCGGCGTTCAGGCACGCCATGCAGCACGACGGCGGCCTCGCCACGCTCCGCGAGATGTACGACGAGTGGCCCTTCTTCCGCGTCACCATCGACCTCCTCGAGATGGTCTTCGCCAAGGGAAACCCCGGCATCGCCGCACTCTACGACGAGCTCCTCGTCCCCGACGATCTACGGCCATTGGGCGAGCAGCTCAGGGCCAACTACATCGAGACAAAGCGCCTCCTCTTTGCAAGTAAGTAAGCTAAGCTTTCGTCATGGCAGCAAAGCAATCATCACTTGATCTCCATCGATCACACCGCCATGATCACAAACATTTCTTTGTGCTTCGTAGGTTGCTGGGCACAAGGATCTCCTGGAGAGCGACCCGTACCTGAGGCAGCGGCTGATGCTGCGGGACTCGTACATCACGGCGCTGAACGTGTGCCAGGCGTACACGCTGAAGCGGATCCGGGACGGCAGGTTCCGGCCGGAGACGCGGCCGCCGCTGTCCAAGGAGCTGCTGGGCTCGTCGTCGGCGGCGGAGAAGCTGGTGAAGCTCAACCCAAACAGCGAGTACGACCCCGGGCTGGAGGACACGCTCATCCTCACCATGAAGGGCATGCCGCTGGCATCAGAACACAGGCTGATCGATGCAGCATGGCATGGATGCATCGTGGTGCCTGCGGTTAATTTGTAAAGAAGATTGGCGGGAGTGGATTGAGATTGTAAATTGGTGATGGGTGTTGCTGCTGACTTGGTTCTGGGGTTGATTGGATCAAGAACAGAATAACAGATCGTGCTGTTATTGTTTCAGTTTTATCTGTCGGAAGAGTGAAAAGGTTATGGAAAGTCATTTTATCCTCGAGGGGATATCCTCTTGTTTTTATATGTCATAAAAATTACTAGAAATTAAAAAATTGATAAGATATGTTATATGCGATATTGTCACTTCGCAAACATACAAGATTAAATTAAAAACAAAAATAACAAATTTGACTGTAAATATTACACAGTAAGCACAACTAACCTTATTATTTTTGTTTCTATTTGTAACAAGTCGAATTAAATTTATATGTTGTAAAGTGATATATCACATTATTGATTCATCTTATCAAATTTTTTAAATTTTTTAATAACTTTTTAGGTGACATATAGGGATGGAAAAAAGGCTCATGCTTGTGAGCTCGGCTCGGGCTTGGCTTTGCTCGAAAACCAAACGAGCCAAGCTTAAGCCTCCTTCTCAGCTCGTTTGTAAAACGAGCCGAGCTCGAGCTGGCTCGTGAGTTGCTCGTTTGGCTTGCAAGCCCAAGCTAGTCATGTCCTTATGCTGATTATTTTTGTTTAATTAGTTGTTATTTAATTATCTTGTAATTTGTTGTAATGACTGTATTTTTAATTTGTGAGAAACTATTTTAATTAAAAAAATATAAATTCAAAAGAATGGCTCTTTATTGATTTTGGAATTTTGTGCTGCATGGACATCTCAAAATTCTCTTCCAAGATCAGCTCCAGAACCACTACAAAATTTCTCTAATTTTTGCAAAAATTAGAAACCCTATTTAAATCAAATTTCCAAATTAAAATCTTCAAAACCCTTTTAAATCAATCTCTGGAAAAAGATGAAATAGCAATGTGCTTGTCGGGCCGCCGTCCTCCTTTCTTGGCCTGCTCATGTTCTCTCACTGCGCGGCCCGCTCGGCCCATGGGCCGGGGGCATGCGCGTGTGGATTAAAATCCCGTGGGCCCCGCGTGTCAGCCACCTTGTCCCCACTCTCTCTCCCGGCCACACGATGCTTGCACGTGGGCGGCCGAGAAAAAAATCAAAAACGCGGTCGCTCGGCCTCACCGTTTGTCAGCCCAGCAACAGTGCCGTCGTCAACCCCCCACCCCCCACCTCCGACGCCTCGCTTGTTCTCTCTTCTCTCCGAGCTCCTCAATTCTTCCTCGCCATACCTCCCTGTCTCGACCCTTTTTAAGCCCCAGCCCTCCGTCGTCACACGCCGTCGTCCGTGCGTAATCACCGGCGAGAAAGATCCGCGCCGTCGCCTCAACGCGAGGGCCAGAATCAAAAGAGGAATGGCCGCCGCGAGCTTTTTCCTCACCGTCCGTCACCAAAGGTCAACTGGCACGCACGGGCACCTTCGTCCCGTCGCTTCGCCATCATTCCTCTTCCATTTTCCTCTCTGGAGCCCGTATGACACAAGCCACTAGAGCTCTGCCATTGTTGCGTTGCAATCACGAGCTTGAGCTTATTCTCCGGCTTCCACCGCTCTGCGGTCCGTCGTCCTCTAGCGCCCCAAGTCCGCTTATAAATAAGGGAACGCACCCCTCTCCGAGGCCGCAAGAAATCAAGCCCGAACAAGCTCGCCGCTGAAGAGACTTCTCTACGCGGCATACTGATCCGAGCTCTCCACTGCCATTTCCCGACCCCTCTGACCAAACCTGCCACCACCACCATGCTCCCCAAACCCCCAGAAGCCTTTTTTTT
>RYFJ01003815.1:0-232464 GCA_003991445.1 Oryza meyeriana var. granulata
AATATTAACTCTACCCATTTTCCCCATTTTAAACAGACCTGAGCATGCATTAATATATTGTTTCTCACAAAGCAAATCAATTAATTGAAAAGGTTCAATATGCTAGACGCTTGCCGCTGCGCAGGGTCACACTCAGGCTCCTGGATAACTTCCACGTACTCCGTATTCCTCAGAATCTATCAATAAGAAGCATCATATGCAAATAAGAAAGCAATTAAACAATGTACTATGCACATGATAATAAGTTATGGGATAATCACAAAAGGTAGCATTCTTAATAATTTAGGAAAAGAAACCAAGTCATTTGCATCGCTGGTTGTGAGATCACAAAATGAACAAGCCAATATACGCTGAAAATGGCAGATTTGAATTATTTGGGTATCACCCTAGTTATAGGAACTGCATTTGCCCATTAAGGTTCTATTTGTGTGACATTTTAGAATGAAAGTTATAACCTACTGTTCTAACAAAAATTGGTTCACTGAAATTGGATTTAAATGATTTTAGTTGTTGAATTTTATCGACTTTTTACCAAAAGGAAGTTAGAAAAATACTTAGGCCTATTTTAGGAGGTAGTTGCAAATGCAAATTAACTCCACACGTTAAGTTTACAATTTCTGCGCTTTAACAGCAAGTGGTTTCACATTTTTAGCAAAATAGGATGAAAATTTCTAGAAATTTATAAACTTCTAGTTACTTAAACATGTATATAAAAGATATCTTCCATTTTAGAGAAAAATACATACACAAAGAAGTCTCACTTTGATTTTACAACAGTGAATTAGACATTTTGATGAATTCTACAGAGTTTGTTACCTTAAAAGAGTTATAATGGATTTTATAAAATATTTCTAATTTTCCTAGGCACAAAATAAAACGATGTTGTAATATTTTAGGATAGTTTCTGTACGAAGATGTGGAGCCATGGGCCCGGGTACCTCATACCAGCACATGGGCCACTGATAAGAGGATGGCCAGACTACTGTAATTAGATAAGATAGCATCCGGCAGGCTGTGCCTTGTGTATAATAAGGAAACATAGTTCTTTAGTCGATAGGGATTCTATCTCTAAGAAGAAATCCCTTGTCGTATCCGACTGGGATCCTTATCATGTACCCCTGTCCCCTAGTATATAAAGGGAGCAGGGCGCCCTCAGGGGGGAACAAGAGCAACGAGATCATCGCATCTACATACACCTCAGAGGAATAACACTCAACTGGACGTTAGGTATTAACCTCATCTGAGGGCCTGAACAGTATAAATTCTTTTGTGTCCTCGCAGTCCACCGAATTCACCCTCGCCGAGTAGCCCATAGTTTTATTGCCGTGCAAAGCATCGACAGTTGGTGCGCCAGGTAGGGCAATCTTCTGGCGAATCCTCATCTGAAGATGCGTGATGGATTCAATCAACGGAGTCCGACAGCCAACAAGTTCGTTCCCGGAGATGCAATTACCTCGAAGCTTAGACCTTGCACCGCCGATCAATTCGCAGTCTCACCCTGCAAGAAGCAGATTCAATCTTGCCAGCCGGGGAACCAGCCGACGTGCGCCAGTCGGCACACATGGACACCACCGTCTCCTTCAGCGACTCCTGCGGCAGTCCTTCACATCGCCAAACATCCAGGACAACCCTCTCCTTGGCGTCCGGCTTGCGCTTAGCCTTGAGCAGCCCGAGTTGGGCCGAGAAAGCGAGAGTCCTCAATCTCCCAAACAATTCCGGCGACGCTGCGCAATCTTTGCCCTGCGCAGCAGACCCGATCTCCAGCAAATTCAGTTTGGACACGGCCAAGCGCCGTTTCAGATTGGATCTAGAGAGGTCGGAGTCGTTCTCACTCCGATAACTACTCGGAGTCCTACCAAGTCAAACAGCGGTTCGAGCGCTTATGCTCGGACTCTATCATTCGGCAAGCTTCCTCCTCTCTCCGAGATCTTCATGGCTTCAACCCCACCTTCCGAGGTACGCCGACTACAAGAGGAGGCAACAAGAGGCGCGCCGGTTACAACAAGAGGAGCCAATCGCGAAGCCCGCAACGACGAGCTGCGCCTGGCTGGGCGGAATCGCTCAGCAACAGATCCTCCAAACCGAAATCGGCGACCACGACGTCTTTGTCACGCCACAACAGAACGTTGTGGCCGCAGTGACTCTGCTGGACACACTCCAGCTCGGGGCCCGATCACCAGGCCACCCCGACTATCGCCAAGATCAAGGCGATGATTACAGCCGCTGCCTGTCAGGGCAGCAACAGCAGTCGGCGACGCCGCTATACCAACCAACACGGTCGGTTCTCCGCGGCAGGGCTCATCCGCATCAGCACGACGATGGGCGCGCTCCAGTCGGCAACGCGAAGAGTCCCGGCAAACAACGCTCAGCAATACCAATAATGGGACAACCGGCGGCGTTAGGAACGCGATATACGACCGCCGACCCAATCAGGACCTCCGAGTTCGACTAGACCGGGCCTCCGCCACACCCTAAACGGCCCAATGCGCGAACAACGCGAAGAAGATGAAAGCCGCCGACTGGAAGACGAAAACGAGTGCTTCGGCCTCACCACGAGCGACTACATCGCAAGATCGAGTCTGAGCCCTCACGAAGACGAAGGCATCCCAGCCTTCACTCGGGAGCTACAGACGTCTTGTGGCCGACGGCTTTAAGCCCACCGGGATCGAAAAGTACGACGGCAAGACAAACCCCGAGTCCTGGCTCACCGTCTACACCCTAGCAGTTCCGCTACTGGTGCGACAGCGAGAAGTCATGGCTACACTACCTCCCAGTCGCGCTAGCCGACTCGGCAGAGGACATGGCTGACAGGCCTCCCAAGGAGGTCGATTGGTTCCTAGGACAACTCAGGGAGCGGTTCATCGCTAATTTCCAGGGGACCTACGACAGACCCGCTTCGGGAGCATGATCTTTATCAACTGCACCAGAAGAAAAAAAACGAGTCCTTGCACGAATTCATGAAAAGGTTTCTCCGAGAAGCGCAACCAAATCCCAACGATTCAAAGACGAAGCCGTCACCGGCCGCCTTTGCAAAGGGGGTAAAAAAGACGCTCCGCTTATCGCAAAATTCACTCGGAAGCCACCATCCACAGTCCGGGCGCTCTTCGACATGGCAATAAATAGCCGACTCAGCCGAACAGTCGCCGAGCCCTTGACGAGAAGAAGGAGCCCCGACAAAAAGAACAGAAGCGAAACCGACAACGAGCCATCTCAAAACAAGTCTGCAGCCGTAAACGGAAGTCAACAATAGATGGCCAACATGGAGTGCACGTCGCAGCCCCAGCGGAACAACGACTACCAGAAAGTCATGAGTGGGCCATGCCCCTTTCACCCCAAGGAAAGCACGCGCCAAAGACTGCTATATGCTCAAAAAGTTTGCCTCTGAGCAAACTTCATCATCTGGCGCCGACAAGGACAAAGAGAAGCCAGACTCGGCCTGGCTGACGACTTCAGACCCTCAAGCCGAGCTCAACCATATCTTCGAGGGGTTACCACTCGCGTACGAGTCCAAGCGTCTTGGCAAACAGAAGCTTCACGCACGCGACATCAACACGGTCTCTTCACGGCCGGACACCCCCAATACCTGTGCTGGTCAGAGATGGCCATCACCGTTCAATCGCGCAGATCACCCCAGATCGGTTTTCCCACCCGGGACGCTATCCACTAGATCCTGGACCCGTCGTCAAAAATATCAGGCTGAAGAAAACCCTCATAGACGAGGCAGCGCGCTCAATATCTTATTCGCCAAAGCTTGTGACCGAGATGAAAAGTCCCTCGTTCAGAACTACGGCCGAGCACTTGCACCTTCCACGGATAATTCCCCCTGTCATCAACTCCACTCGGGCAGATAACTCTGCCGGTAACCTTTCGGCACACAGGATAATTTCCGCACAGAAACTGTCTGCTTCGAGGTCGCCGACTTCGAGACCGCTACCACGCGATACTCGGTCGACACACCGGCACTCGCCAAATTTATGGCGATACCGCACTATACATACATGGTGTGAAGATGCCCGGACCAGCAGGAGTCCTCTCCCTCCGCAGCAACGTCAAGCAAAGCCTTCACCTACGACAAGGAGAGCTGCGAACTAGCCAATTACAAAGGCGGCAGTCGGACGCGATAACATTCGGCAAGCCGTCACAACTGAAGTCGAGCAAGATCAAGTTCCGGCCTAAAAAAGCAGCGAAGTCGGGAATTTCCGGACTCCGACACGAAGAAATCCCCCTGGACCTCCAAGACTGCTCTAGGTCGGACCGGACTCAACCCCAAATAGGAAGACGCGCTCGTCACCTTCCTCCAAGCCAACAAGGATATCTTCGCGTGGAAACCGTCGACATGCCGGGCGTACCAAGGGAGGTGATCGAGCACGCCCTAAACGTGAAGACAGACGCCAAGCCAGTCAAACAACGGCTGCGGCGTTTCCTCAAGACCGCAAAGATGCTATCCGGGAGGAAATTACCAAAATCCTCGCAGCCGGGTTTCATCAAAGAGGTCTACCACCCGGACTGGTTGGCAAACCCAGTTCTGGTCCGGAAGAAAAACGGTAAAATGGCGCATGTGCACGACCTACACCGACCTCAATAAAGCGTATGCCCAAGGACCCATTTGGTCTTCCTCGGATAGATCAGGTGGTGACTCCACGGCAGGGTGCGACCTACTCAGTTTTTCTCGACTGCTACTCGGGATACCATTCAAATCAGCCTGAGGGAAGAAGACTGCTTGAAGACATCTTCATCACACCGTTTGGAGCATACTGCTATATCACAATGCCGTTCGGTCTGAAGAATGCGGGCGCAACCTATCAAAGGGCTATTCAGCGGTGCCTGCATACTCAGATCGGACGCAATGTGGAAGCCTACGTCGATGATGTGGTGAATCAAGACCAGTCTAAAGAAGACCTCATGCTGACCTGGAAGAAACCTTCCAAAACCTTCGAAGATTCAAGATGAAGTTGAACCGGGAAAAATGCGCCTTCGGCGTTCCATCCGAAAGTTACTCGGCTTCATCGTCTCACCACCGCGGCATTGAGCCCAACCCGGAGAAAGTCAACGCCATCAGGCCACATGGCACCCCCGACTAACCTCAAAAGACCGTCCAGAAGCTGACAGGCTGCATGGCGCACTCAGCCGGTTTATCTCCTGACTGGGCGAACGGGGCATGCCTTTCTTCAAGCTACTCAAAAAGACCGACAATTTCCAATGGACTCCGGAAGCCCAAACGAGCCTTCGAAGACTTCAAAACAGTTCCTTACATCACCTCCCGTGTTGCGTCACCTCTGCCCAGGAACCACTAATGCTATATCTGGCGGCACGACACAGGTAGTCAGCACGGTGCTGGTGGTTGAACGATCCGAACAGGTCATATTCAAAAAATACAACGAGCCAGTCTACTTCGTCAGCGAGGTCCTTGCCGACTCCAAAATGAGATATCCGCAAGTCCAGAATCTGCTATATGGCCTACTTATCACAGTCCGGAAGCTGGTGCATTATTTCCAAGCACACCAAGTCATGGTGGTCACAGCATTTCCACTCGGGGATGTCCTTTATAATCGCAAGGCCACTGGCCGAATCGCTAAATGGGCACTTGAGCTGATGGCATTTGACATCACCTTTCAGCCACGGACAGCAATCAAATCTCAAGCTCTAGCCGACTTCGTGGCCGAGTGGACAGAAGTCCAACTGCCTACACCAACAGCAAAGCTAGAATACTGGACAATGTACTTCGATGGTTCTCTACGGATCGGGGGCGCCGGGGCCGGAGTCATCCTGACGTCCCCCCACTGGCGAAAAATTGGAAGTACGTTCTACAAATCCACTTCCCGGCTTCCCACAACGTCGCCGAGTACGAGGCACTCGTCCACGGGCTCCGCATCGCTACATCCACTCGGCATACGTCAGACTGGTCGTGCGCGGGCGAATTCTCAACTCGTGGTAAACCAAGTCAGGAAAGACTGGACCATGTCTCGACGATACCATGGCGGGCATACTGTCAGGAGTCCGCAAGCTGGAAAACAAGTTCAACGGGCTGGAGTCACACATGTCCTGCGCCATACAACGACGCGGCAGAAGCGAGCTGGCCAACATGGGATCCAAGCGAGAAGCAGTTCCAGCCGGAATCTTCGTCGAGCAACTCATGGAGCCATTAGTCAAGAAGAAACCGGGACACCAGATCAGTCGGGAGGCGAGCCTACCCCGACCACAGATGAGGTGTTGCACATATGTCAAGACTGGGAGGACTCCTGTTGTCAAATTTCTCACGGAAAACGAACTCCCAGAAGATCGCAGTCAAGCCGAGCAGATAAAAGCGTCGGAGCAAAAGCTTCCTGCTAGTCGGAGAAGACCTATACCGAAGGAGCGCATCCGGTGTCCTCATGCGCTGCGTCACCACCGAGGAGGGCAAGCAGATTCTGCACTCGATCCACTCGGCATATGTGGCAACCATGCCGCATCCAGGACGTTAGTCGGAAAGGCTTACCGACAGGGATTTTTCTGGCCCACAGCAAGTAACAGACGCCAAAGACATCGTTCGCAAGTGCGAAAGCTGCCAGTTCTTCGCAAGACAAACAAATCTCCCAGCCCAGGAACTCCAAACTATCCCCATCTCCTGGCCATTTGCAATATGGGGGTCGATATGGTCGGCCTTTCAAGAAAGCGTCAGGGGGGTTCACACATCTATTCGTCGCGGTGGATAAGTTCACCAAGTGGATTGAGGCTAAACCCGTCGCAACAATCACAGCGGCACGAAGCAAAGGACTTCATCATGAGTATATTATAACCGGTTCGGAGTCCCTAACCGCATCATCACCGACAACGGTACTCAGTTCGCGGCGGGCCTATTCCAAGATTTCT
Source organism: Oryza meyeriana var. granulata (assembly GCA_003991445.1). Taxonomy (NCBI): domain Eukaryota; kingdom Viridiplantae; phylum Streptophyta; class Magnoliopsida; order Poales; family Poaceae; genus Oryza; species Oryza meyeriana. Next base: position 6,850 of record RYFJ01003815.1, read on the forward strand.
GCGACGATCGGCATCAAGATCTGCTACGCATCTGTGGCACACCCACGGAGCAACGGGCAGGTCAAGCGAGCCAACGGTATGTCTTACAAGCATCAAGGCCAGGATATTCGACCGACTACAACCATATGCGGGCCGGTGGGTACAAGAACTCCCATCTGTTCTTTGGTCTCTCAGAACCACGGTTAGTCGGGCAACAGGGCAATCCCCTTTCTTTCTAGTCTACGGTGCGAGGCTATGCTACCTACCGAGTTACAGTTCGCTCTCCACGAGTCCGGGCCTACTCAGAAGACGACTCCAACAATACCCGACTGGTCGAACTAGATCCAGCGGAAGAAGCAAGAGACACCGCAACTATCCAGTCGGCAAGGTATCTTCAAGGCCTACGCCGCTACCACAACCGCAATGTCCGTGGCCGCCCTTTTTGGTCGGTGATCTCGTTCTACGGAAAATACAAACCACCAAAGACAGGCATAAACTATCCCCAACCTGGAAGGGCCGTTCATTATAGCCGAGGTTACGGCCAGGCGCCTACCGACTGAAGACAGAAGACGGCGCTCTCATCAGCAACTCATGGAACATAGAACAGCTACGTCCTTTCGTATACATGAGTCCTATAATTCATGTGTACAGTTCCTCTGACTCACTACGCCGCTTGTATCAAACCGAGTAGTGAGTCGGGCTGCATGTTATATGTGCATTGTCAATAAACATACGAGTTTACTTCACTTCGGTTATGAAGCCTTACTATGACTGTCACGTCTGCCCGAGTATAGCTTCTTACTTTGAACGTTTTTTTTAAGTTCTGACAGGCTAACTCGGTGCATTACCACCACGTTCAAGTAAAGCTAATGACAACCGAAAAATAAGGCTTGGCGGCATTGCACACATATTTACACATACTTGTTTACACAAGTTTATATATTCCGGCTACGCAAACATGTTGCCCTTACAGACCCAGGTCTCGGGTAATTATCTCCGCAGTCGGCTTCGCCCGGGCGATTCAGGTCCAGCGCCTCCTCTGCGTCGTCTCTTCGGCAAACCCTTCCCCGATGGCCTCAATATCCGCCCTAGGGTATAAGGATTTGGTCATCGCCAGGGTATGGGCCACACCGCGACAACGTGCTCATCCGAGTACCTTTTTAAGGCACTCGGGCATCCTCGAGACGCCCCCACTATCTGAGGATCCTGCTGCAGCTGGTTCCCATCGGCGGGTGTCTATAAGTCAAGGAGCCCTTTCACGGACCCGGCGAGGGCCTCACCATGGACTCCCGATCAACCTATCTCCTCCGTGTAGAACTGATACTGGGCCCCGGACATTAGTTCTCATGTTTGCCCAGATCAGCCGGCAAGTAAGCTTGTCAGATTCGGCTACACGCAGGATAGCTAATGAATTGGCTGAGATCACAGTCGGGTTGAGGACTTACTTTCGTAGTCGGCCTCCCACCCGGCCACGGTCTTCTCCAGTTCAGCCTTCTCCTTACCAAGCTTGACGACGGCCTTTTCCAACTCGGACTTCTCCGGTCAAGCTCGGTGTGCCTTGTCATGTCGGCCTTGACCCTCTCAAGCTCGGCCTTGGCTTCTTCGGCCTCCTTCAGCTGCGATTCCCTCTCTGTTCGGGTCTTTAACTCCGCTTCGAGGTCTGCACCACAGATTAGCCGAGAGCTCAACCGTGCAGTCATGACACAACTAGGCAGTCGGGAACAACGCGGCTGGATAAATACATCAACGGTTCAGTCGGGAAGATATACTCGAGGATTTTACCTCTAATCTTTCCGGTCGGGGCCCATGTCTCCGTCCTGAGCTGATCGGCGCCACTCCTCAGCCAGGCCTCCCTCTTCGCATGACGCCCCTCCATCTCGGCCTTTAAGGCCCGGAGCTGTTCCAACTCGGCGAGGTGGGGAGCTACTTCAACCAAGATTTCCACCATCGCCTCGTTGCGGTCGACAAGCTTTTGTTTGGAATAAAAGATGGATCGAAGATGGAGTCAAACTTCAAAACAAGAAGATTGCTGGAGCTCTACTACAAGAATCATACCGCGACCCCATCGGACCCGCTGATGGCGGCGCGAAGCAGGCTTTTGCGCTCCCTCCTTGCAACGACCTCGTCGAGCCTAAAGCTTTTCACAGTACCGTCGCGAGTTGTCCACGTAAAGGTCCGGGGCATCGCACGTGGAGGAGCTTCGATCCGAGGTAGGTGTGGGATCTTCGGCGGCGGCGGCGGTGGCGATGGTGATGACGATAACCACGACGGCGACGGGGTCCTGGCCCCGGCACCGCCCTCCCCCACGACTTCGGGGACCGGCTCGGGGCTCCGCCCGCGGCTTCCGCGACGCACGGCTGCCTCGGGGCTGGGGCCTCAGTCTCAGCAGCCACCGCTCGGTCGGGTGGCGGCAGCGGCCCTGGAGTCGAGCCGCCTCGGTCTCAGCAACCGGGTCAACCGCCGGCTCAACAGGTGTGTTCGCGGCCGCTGGCTCGGCTGGGGCAGGCTCATCAAGTGGAGCAGACGGGTCGACCTCCTTAAGATCAATATCGGCCCGTTTCCTGCACGACGAACCAAGACATCAAGACATTACTTCAACACACAAAGATTGCAAAAGACCCGGAGCAGCGCACCTCTTGGAGAACCTCAGCTTCTTGCCGGGCGACCCGTCCCCCGACGGAGCGCTAGCTCCGGCGGTCGGCCCGGTCAACGTCATCGTCGGCGGAAGCGTATCAACCCGGGTCGGCCCCAACTCTGGTATGGTCGGCTCAGGCACCCTCGCCCCAGGCGGCCTCTGCTCTGGCCGGCCCCTTGGTGGCGCCGCCGCCGGGCTCGGCAACGTTGGGCTCGAACCCGCAGGTCTGAGCCTGGGACTTGACCGCGTGGGCGTTGCGGCAGCGGAGTCCTTTATTTTCAAGCTGCCGCTCACAGCGCGCGCCGTCATGGCCCCTTCGCCCCGATATAAAATCGGTTTCTTCCCTGCTCTCTTAGAGCCGGGTTGGGCAGCAGAGGGACTCCTCGGCCTCTTCTTCGACGCGACAGCCGACAATGGACGGGAGTCTTCATCAAATTCTTCATGCCACTACAAGTGAGTCAATCAAACGCGTCATGATGTGCCGGACAACTATGGTCCCGCGAGCATTCCTCACAGAGGAAGGTTAAAGGTTACCTTGGTCCGAGGCCGAATGAAGCTATAGGCCGCAATCCGGCGCTTGTCGTCCTCGGTCGCGATCACCCCTTCAGAGAAATAGCCGAACAGGGTCGCGGTCACCTCCTTCTTGTCCGCCGACTCGTTGCTCACTCGGTCAGGATCATTTTTGCCTTTGAAGGCCCAGCCGAATGAGCTCCTAAGCTTCAGCGGCTGAACGCGCCTTGTCAGGAAGCGACGAGCCACCCAAGGACCTGTCAAGCCGGCCCTCTTGAGGTCATCTATCTTCGTCAACAATATATGTGCCTGGCCCAGTTCTTCAAAGGTCGGCTCCGCGGACCAGCTTGGCAGCACCGTCGGCGGCATACCGGTAAACGGGCGCAAGGAAGGAGCCAGATCGGCGCAATAAAACCACTCCTTGTGCCAGCCCTTCAGAGAAGATTTCAAGGGCAAATCGATATACGTTTTCTTCCCATCGCTCCTCAGTTGAAGACCAGCCCCTCCAATCACATTGATATTGCTCTTGGAAGGTTGGGGCTTGATATGGAACAGGTGTCGGAAGAGGAAGAAATGGGGTTCAACACCCAAGAAGCACTCGCAAAGGGTAACAAATATAGAAATCTGAAGAATAGAGTTGGGGTTCAGATGCACCAACTCCAGCCCGTAAAAGTCGAGAATACGGCGGAAGAAATCAGAAGACGGGAGGCACAAGCCTCGATCGAAAAAAGAGGCAAAGACTACCGTTTCTCTGGGTCGGGGATTCGGGCTCGACTCATCCCTGGCCGGCCGCCAGCGAATGACCTCTTGGCTGGGCAACTTCAGTTCACTCTCCAGCCGCTTCAGCTTCACCGAGCCGCAATCCGACACCGGCCAAGAACCTCCCGGCGCCCCCGCAAGATCCAAAACCTTCGGCATGACTGGAGGCGATGGGATTCGGGGAAAAGCAAATCGGGGGCTTGGAGCAAATGGGGAGGATTGAAATCGCTCGAGTTCGGGTGGGGAATAGCAACAGTTAACCCTAGCCGGGCGGGAGGCGAAAAGTTGGGCGCGAAGGTGGAAGACGAAGAGACCGGCTGATTTGGGGAAGACGACGGAATCTTTTTCTCTCTCCCCATCTTTTTATAGAACCAATGCCGACTAGATGGGCTTGGGCCTACACCGTCCGCACTGGGCCAACAAGATATGAGTTCCTACAGTAGCATGCTCCATGTGGGCCTTCCGCAGGCTGAGTTGAAATTATAGTGCTGGTGCTGCTAACGGGAGCCGATGAGATAAACAGTGGTACTCGGCCTACATGCGTGGCCACCAGTTGCCATGAGCAACATTATTCCAGCCGACATGACGCTGAAGAGTCTCACTTTCGAGTAGTACACTACTCGGGAGAGACTATAAATCTCCGTTCCCGCTGACATGATGCGGAAGAGTCTAACTTTTGAGTGGGACGCTACTCAGAAAAGACTATAAACTCATATTTCGACTGACATGAAGTCGAAGAGTCCGACATACGAGTAGTCTTCTACTCGGCAAGACTATAAAGTTTATTCCGGTTGACATGATACCGAAGAGTCACAAATACCCGAAGTAATCTACTCGGGAAAGACTTACAGGTTAAAGATATTTGACTTTATGTTTAATTGTCTTCACAATTGAGCACAAAGTCGGGGGCTACACCTAATAGGTGCGCCTATTCGGCGCACACTATTCATATATCTACATGAAGCCCTTCATAGCCTCGCTGCCAGCTGACATAGAGCAGGACTCAGGAGAAGACTTACTTGGACAAAGAGTACTCGGGCACATCACACTCGGGCAACCTTCACCGTGGAGGACGAGCACTCGGCATCAGCTGTGACTTAACTATGAAGGTCTCAGGGGCTACTGTGGAGGCCATGGGCCCCGGGTACCTCATTACCAGCACATGGGCCACTTGGATAGAGGATGGGCCAGACCCTGTAATTAGAGATAAGATAGCATCCGGCAGGCTGTGCCTTGTATAATAAGGAAACATAGTCTTAGTCGGATAGGATTCTATCTCTAAGAAGGAAATCCCTTGGTCGTATCCGACTGGGATCCTTATCATGTACCCCTGTCCCCTAGTATATAAAGGGAGGCAGGGCGCCCCTCAGGGGGGGGGAACAAGAGCAACAAGATCATCGATCTACATACACCTCAGAGGAATAACACCTCAACTAGACGTAGGGTATTACCTCATCTTGAGGGCCTGAACCAGTATAATTCTTTTGTGTTCCTCTGCAGTCCACCGAATTCACCCTCGCCGAGTAGCCCCATAGTTTTATTGCCGGTGCAAAGCATCGACAGAAGTTGTCATATTTTATTTTACAGTAATAAAGTTCACAAATTTACAGAGCTAACAAAATTGGTTTCACTGAAAAATGAGTTAAAATGACCAAGATATGAATTTACAAAGTTTAAACATTTTCTTTTCTTTTCTTATTTCTCTCTTTTTCTCTTACAGGTGGGGCCTGAGCGACATAGAGACAAAGCAGAGCAGGGCGCGACGTGAGACCAAGGAAGCGGACCGTCCGGACTGGGAGTGGATGGTCTGGCGTGGCGAAACAGAGGAGGTTAGCTTCTCGGCGGCGGCGACAGCGATGGCGGCGTCGGCTGTAGTCGGGCCCAAGATAGAAAAGGTAGAGGAGTTCACAGCGGAGCTAAGGGTGGTCTTCTTAACACCTCGGGTGACCGGAATCTCGCCGGCGGTGAGCTCCAGCGGCGGGTCTTTTCGGGTTGACGGGGAAAAACGTTCTACGAGCTCAAGCTGGCCATATTAATGCATGTATATGCGTCTACCAAGTATCTGGGTTCTCACCGTGAGGTTTGACGAGGCCGGCGAGGTCCTGTCGGCAGTGGCGGTGCACCGATTGGTTCAGCGGCGGCAAAAATCCTCTGGACGACGGCGGCAGCTCTTTCTTCAGTCGGCCACAGAGGACGAATCGGCGGTGGCGGAGCTCGGCCGGAGTTGGGGAAGACGTAGGCCGATCTCGGCGCTCAGGGCTTCGCGACTCGATTCCTTCGGGTAGCGGGCTTCTGGAGGCGAGGCGACGTTGTTGGCGCAAGGGCTCGGTCAGACTCGCTCCGAAGCAGCCGAAACGGCAGGATGGCGCCGGCGGCGGCGCTAGAGCGCAGAGACAGAACATAGCGGCGACGCGGCTGCTTCGGCCGACGGTTCCTAGGGCAAGGTAACACGAAAATGGAACTATTAGGAGTTGCAGATCATGTTCTGGAGGCTTAGAAAGGATGGAGCTCACCGGCGTTGGCTCGGGACCGATCGAGCACTGCCGGCAGAGGAGCAGATGGGCTTGCCGGCGGCAATCCTTGGTGTCTCCGTCGGTTTTCTCGGTGGGAACGTGAAGAGGATGAGGAGGAGGTTCTTCTGGCGAAGTTTGAGTCAAGATGGTCGAGGTTTCCCAGACCAGTGCTTATCTCAGTGTCCCTGTGAGCTGTGAGGGAGCAGGAGAAGGAGGCAGTGACACGTTGGCTCATGCAGTGCTAAGTTGCTCCATCTCTACAGTGTCCTTGGTGGGTCCCACACGTCAGAATACTTTTCTACACATTTGTGGTTAGGCTTAGCCTATGACATGTGGGTCCTTGGAGTTAATTCCTATGGAGAGGAGAGAGGCATGGGTAGAAATGGGGTGAAACTCACTGTCCCAAGACTGGCAGAGGCTTACAGGTGGGCCAGGGTGTTGTGGGTCCCACTGGTCAGTGAGAGATGAGAGGAGAATACTCTAGAGACTGTTTTGTGAGCTGTATGGACAGCTGTCTTGCATATATGATTTCAGCAGATAAATAAGGGAGATAAATTATGGGAAAATTACTGGAGGTAGAGGAAGATGTGTTTAACATGCTGACCAAATTTCGTGGTTAGAAGTGATCTGGTTTATTTTTGGCGAATTTGCAAAGTGGGGTCACTGATTCAGTTTTTCTGCAGCTTGATTCATGTCCCTAGGGCTTTGCTCCTATTATTTCATGTGACTTCTTTGGGAATTAAATTGAGCCAAAATTACTAGTGATAGGGTTCCTGTTGGCACACACTTTGGCAAAAGGGCTCTGTCTAATTAATCCTCATTTTCATCTGGTGAATTTCAGAAGTAACCCAATTTATTTCAGCTAGCTTCCTAGCTTTGCTGGGTTGAGGGACTTGGTTGAAGTATTTATTGAAGTGATAAAATTATATAAAATTTACAGTGGGTTGATTTGGTGAGATAGTGATTACAGGAATTTTTCCATGATTTTATGCGCAACCTAACATCTTCAGAAAAATCGTTAGACTGTACCAATGCATATGGCAAAGAAAAGGATCCAGGCTGAAACTTGTTTGGAATTTTTGAGGGGTCTAAACTAATGAAATAAATTCTGAAAAAATTATATTGATTCATGGTAAATAATCTAGTATTTGAATAAATTATTTTTCATATATGTTTCTGTGAAGTTTGTTGCACTGTTAGGAGTTGGTCCATTTTTACCGATAGGGTTTTACTATTGAGAGTTTTGAAAATATTTGCAAACTTTAATTTCGCATGAAACGATATAGCAAGAATTAAGCTTGTGCACTCTAGTGGCAGACAGCCCACATGGCAGTGGCTAGAGAAGGGATGCCGACCGGGACCCGCTGGTCAGTGGGACACGGGCGAGGAGCGCCCGGCCGTCGGCCATGGCTCGGCACAGGGGAGGTGTTCGACGGCGAGACGATGGCACAGGGACGACGCGTCGACGTCAATGGCGGCGGCAGGCGACGGCGTTCAGCAACGGGCGTCGACGTCGGGCGGCGCAGCAGGGGAGGGCGGTGGCGGCAGCACCCAGAGGAGACGACATCGGGGCAAAGGCCAACAGCGGCGGGTGGCTAGATGGATTTGGGAGAACAGAGGCGCCGGAGGGGAGAGATGGGGACGGCAAGCAGGATCGGCTTGCGGGCTCACTGGTGGCGGCAGAGGCGGAGGCGACGGCGCTAGGCCATGCGGCGGCTTCGGTGCGGTAGAGGAGTTGCAGGGACGGCGGCGACGCTGAAGACGGCGGCTCGGGCTCCTGGCGACGGCGGCCGAAGCGAAGCAGAGACGAGGCGGCGGCACTGGATAGGCACGGTGGTGGCGTGGACTTGGGGCACGGGGAAATGGGAGGGAGGAGGCGGCAACCGGTATTTATAGGGGAAGTTGGGCTAGGGCGCGGGGTGGCAGCGGCCGGGATTTGCGGCGGCGTCCGCGGAGTCCAGTGGCGGCACGGGATGGCGACGCGGGGTGGGCCGGATTGGGGCAGCAGCGGTGGTGGCGAGCCGAGGCGTGGAAGGCCAGGCTGGAGCGCAGGCTGAGGCGAGACGACGCGACGCACCGGAGGACGGGCCAAGGAGGAGGGTGGCTCGGCCCGGGGCAACTCGGCGCCCACCCGAAGGGAGAGAGAGAGAGAGGAGAAAAGGAGGAAGAAGGAGGAGGAGGCCCGGGGAAGAAGAACAGGGAAGGAAGGAAAAAAAAGGAAAAGAAGAAAAAAGTGGGAGAGAGAAAAGGGAAAAACACATGGGTCTTTCCGGAAAAATTCTAAATTGAAAGATTTAGAATTTTGGGATATTTCGGGAATCCCAGGATTATTTTGGAATATCGGAATTTGGGGAACTTTTGGAATATTGGAATATTTCGAACGTTTGGATATTGTTTTTGGGATTCAAGAACTCGGATTTATTTTGTGGAATTCGGAAATTAGGAAAAAATTAGAATATCCGAGGATTGGAAACTCGGTGATATTTACGGAATCTGGAATTTAGGGAAAGCTTCGGATTAACAGAGATAATTAGAATATCGAGTCAAAGGAATTTTGGGATGAAACGAATATTTGGAATATTGAGGATTTGGATTTTATTCGATAAAATCAAAGGGAAAAAATGCTGGATATTCTTTAAATAGGAATTGAGAATATCCGAGTCTGTCGGATTTGGAACTTCGAGGATTTTTCCAAAGTTAGACTTTTCAGGAACTTAGGGACTCGGAGACGACAACCTGAGTCCAGGTAGAAAAGAAAGGTGCAGAGAATTGGACCAAAAATGACCTGAGAAAAGGAATCTGGAATTTGTTTAAATAATTATTGAAAATGATTTTTGTAATATTAAAATTAATTTTGGAGCTCTAAAAATCCAAGAAAATTTCAGAGAGTGCAATTACACACCACAAATTTATTAAAAATGATTTCAACCATGATTTATTAAAGAGAAATTTTTTATTTTCCATTTTTACTTTACTTGATTAATTTTGCTTTCCAATTTAATATAAATTATAGAAAATCTATTATTAATTTATTTATTTATTTCCTAAAAAATCGGGCTGTGATAGGTTTTCACGACAAGGCATTTCCGAAGTCGACACCAGGTTACCCCATGCCAACTAGAGGGGTCCACGACCAACGGCAAGATAGGTCCTCGACCATACTGTGCCAGGAACCTAGGAGGCAGTCCCCATCGCCCTCCCGCACGATCCACGGTCCAATGGCATGCAAGGCATCCCTAGGTAGCTATTTACTCAGCCAGGGACGATCCCATATCACCCATGTGGTTGTATAGTTGTATGTTCGGATGAAATTCCAAAGAAATCAATCCTTAGCTACAATGCAGAAGACTCGCCCTGCTGGCACGATCCCCGCATCACGATTTTTGTAAAATCATTTTATTTTCAAGGCACCAACCTATGTGTTGGGTTTTCCAAGGTTTTATAAACCCAAATTTTACCCATCATAGTCCTTTTTAAAATTTGATAGACGATCACCGGTACCATACCCGTCAGCATAGGTACCAGGATTTGTCAAGGAAGGTGACAAGGATGTTCAAGGGATCACAAGCAGTCAAGGAGTCAATGCAGCAAGTAGGTTGGCAGTCCGTCAGTCGTCTCACGACCGCGGCCGAGAGATCATTTCACTATATCCTAGTAAATGCAATTTTTGGCAATTAAAGTACTTAGTTCCACAATTATGGGCGCAACATGTTCAAAGGTGACTTGTCTTGCTCAAGGCCTGAAGCTTCACCTTCGAGATCCACGTCTTGAGGCTCCTCTGACTTCGACGCTACACGCAAAACAGAAAAATTCAATGAAAAGACTATATTAATAGCCCTATTGGTGACTTCTAAATGTGCCATCAGATAGATCTCATTTTTAGAAAAATTCTGGAAGTGGAACGAAGTCAATCGGACGAATGATGGAAAAGATATGAATTTTGGAAGGTTTCTGGAATTTTTGGACTACTGAAAATGATTTTTGAATTTTTTTTCTCGGTTTCTCTCCCCTCGGGCTGCTGCTAGGCGGGGCCCAGCCATTAGCCGAGGGGGACAGAGAGGCGCGTGCGCAGTGGGCTTGGCCCACTGCGGTAGCGGCCTCGGAAGGCAAGGGTGAGATGGGCTGACGAGTCTTGTCGATGTTTTATATCGGCAATAATAATATGGGGCTACTTGTGAGACCTAAACTTGATGGAATGCAAAGGAACATGAAACGATTTATCCTGTTTCAGGCCCTTGAGGTGAGATAATACCCTACTTTCAGCTATTGTGTATGGCCTTTGAGGTTTATCTGGTGAGATTGTATGAGTTCTGGTGATTCTCTACTCTCAGGGGGCGCCCTGCCTCCCCTTATATACCAGGGATAAGGTTATAGAGTAGAAATCCCAATCGGACTCCGACCAAGAGATTTCCTTTCAGGAATAAAACGTGCCCGACTAGGACTATACCCTTTTCTTGTCGTACAAGATAATGTATGCCGAGTCCGATGGTATTCCTAATTACAAAGTTAGGCCCATCTTTTGTCCGAGTGGCCCTAATGCTTCTCATGAGGTACCCAGGGCCCATGGCCTCCACAGCAGCCCCTGAGACCTTTATAATTGAGTCACAGCTAATGCCGAGTGCTCATCCTCCTTGGGGAAAGCTTCTCGAGTGTCTTACTCCCGAGTACTCGTTGTCCGAGTGCTTTTTCTCCAAGTCCTACTTCATATCGGCTGGTAACGAGGCTATGAAAGGTTTCATGGAAAAATATGAATAGTGTGCGCCGAATAAGCACACCTATTAGGTGTAGCCCCCGACTTTGTGCTTAATTATGAAACAATTAAACATAAAGTCAAAGATCTTTAACCGTTTAGTCTTTCCCGAGTAGTATACTACTCGGAAATTAGACTCTTCAGCATCATGTCAGCTGGAAGAATTTTTGCTTAGGGCAATTGTTGGCTAAGCATGTAAGCCGAGTACCACTTTATGGAATTTAACCCAATATGTGGTCAGGTGTACTTGAGAGATACCTGCATCCCCAATTTTAATAGAGACCAGCTATTGATCCTTATAAGGATATATCCTCAATACCTAGTAAATAATACAGATATCTAAACGCATGTGTCTAGCTATTATGCCCTCATGAAGCATATCTGATTATTTAATCGGTTTCTGTAAACAGTATCTGCATTGTGATTTCAACATAGCCAGTAGTCGGCTCAATAGAGCATGCCACTTAGAAACTTATGTCTTGTGGCCCAGTACTGAATTAGTCGGCCCAAGCCCACTTATCAGCACAGGCTTTATAAAGCGGGGAGAGAGAAAAAATTCCCCCTTCTTCTCCAATCCGCAATTGTTTCGTCTTGCAGCTTCTGCGCCCAAATTTCACACTTCGCCTCGCTAGGGTTCGCTGTAGCCTGCGCCCCCACTCGAGACTCGCCCTATTCTGCTCCGTCACATCCATTCCAAGCCTCCACAAGTCTTTTCCCCAAATCTTTTCACCTCCAGCAATGCCGAAAGCCCCATTTGAGATCCCTGAGACCGCTGGAGTCTGGCCGATGTCGGACTGCAGCCCGATGAAGCTAAAGCTGCTGGAGAAATGGTTGATGCTGCAGCGATAAGATGTCATCTATTAGCGCACCGCAGAAGGGGAATCCATGCCACGCCCAAATCTTGTGAGACTGTCATCTTCACCTTGTCCTTTGATCACGGTCTTGCCCTCCCTTCTTCGGATTTCCTTCGCCAACTTTTGTCTTTCTATCAAATAGAGTTGGTGAATTTGAATCCCAACTCTATCCTGCACATTTCCATCTTCGCCACCTTGTGTGAAGCCTTTCTAGGGGTTAAGCCCCATTTCAATCTTTTCCGATACCTTTTTCATATCAAGCCCCAGCCGTCCAAGAATAAAATCCAAACCATTAAGGGACCGGTCTCCAACTTATGAATGAGATGAAGAAAATTTATCTCAACATTCCTTTGAAAACCTCTCTCAAGGACTGACACAGAGAGTGGTTTTACTGCACAAACCTTGAGCCCTCTCTGTCCTCTTTTTCTAATTCTCCACCAACTGTCCTGCCGTCCTGGTCTTCAGTGCCAACCTATGAGGAAATGGGGCAAGTATATCAATTGATGGAGAAGATCGACCTCCTGAAGAGCACAAGGTTGACTGGTCCCTGGGTGGCAAGGTGTTTCCTCAATCGCCGCACCAGGCCACTGAAGGCCAGGAGCCATTTTGGCTAGGACTACCAAGGCAAGGATGACCCCAGCCGTGAATACCCCGACGTAGCCAACAAGAACAAGGTTACCGATACCCTGCTTGGCTTCTTCGTCAATGGGGTAGTGGAGACTGAGGACGAAGAACGCGCCCCCAAGCCCTACAGCTAGAGCAGGCCTTGGCCACAGGTAATCTTGAAAAATTGATATTAGATTGTTATCCTTTTGTGATTGATGTTTGTGGATTTCTGTCCTGACTTGTTCTGCAATGCATGATGTATGTCGTCGAAATTCTTGCAGGACTGTGTGGAGTTTTGTAAAATCATGTGCTGAAAAATTGGCTTATCTTGTGATTTATGAATTTGGCATTGGAAAGTGTGATAAGCGTGTGTACGACTGACGTGGGTCAGGTTGTGAATATCTGTGCCCGAAAACGGTGTGTTTGGTCTATTTGTGTAGTTACTTGGGGTCAACCTTGGTCAACGGCGGATCGGGAATAAACTCAGGAAGGAATTTAGGTCCAGAACGGTCAAGGATGTCGGGTGACAAGATGGGACACAAGGTGATATACGGTGGATGAAAACTGTGTGGGAAGATATTCAGAACGAGCTTCGCAAGGCAGTGTATAAACGCTGGAAAAATCGAAAAAGAAAGGAGTACGTAACATGATGCTACACACGGCGTACTGTAGCGCACCGGGAGGTGCGCGGGCCTAGCACGGTCCAGGCAAGGCAACAGTCCAGATAGCCCACGAAGGGGTTTTGGTTCTATAAATAGTGACTCCCTGTTAATTGTTGGAGAGATTTTTTTAGAGTTTCTAGAGAGCGAATTTGTCGTGGAGAAATCTTTTGGATGTTTTGGAGAAACATCTTGTAAGCACAATCTTGATAATAAAGGTAAAGTTTATGGAAGATTAGTGCGGTAATTAATTCTTCTTTCTCGTTCATCTTTATGCATGCCTAGCAATGGATTTTAGATTGATTTGTTTTTCTCTAAGATTTGTGTTGGTTTCTTTGATCTAAAATCTAGCTAGGGTGTTTTTCTAGTGTTTTGGAAAGTTTGGTTGGTTAATTATTTTTGGATCTCGTTTAATCAATTAATTAGGGTTTAATTAATTTCCGTCAACCTTCTGTTCAGTAATATTGTTTCGTTAATATCTCAAGATCCAGAAGTCCGATTGACGTGATTTCAGTTGGGTTTGTTTGAAAATTTTGTCTAGTTTATTCTGACAAATTTTCAGGTCAATCGAAGTTACGGATCTATGACTACAATCTGTTTAGTGACGAAACAGCGTTTTGTCCAGATTCTGAAAACGCGGTTTTTCAGGTTTTGTGATTAGGGGAAAGTGTTAAATTTTATTTTTGACCTACGCAATCATTCACCCCCCCCTCTAATTGCCTATCTTAGTGTGAGTCGATCCTACAAGTTTGATAATGACTCCCAAAATCAGCGGGCCACCAAATCGAAGAAACGGCTAGCCAGCCCTTTTGCCACCCAACCCAACTCCAAGAGGGCTGGGAAGAAGCCAATTGAAGACCTGGGCAAGAAGAAAAGCACGCCGAGTGCAGCGCCAGGGAGCCTGAAGATCAAGGACCCTGTCAGTTTAGCGACTAGGCAGCCAAGCCCAAGGCCGACGTCACCAAGCCCAAGGCCAGCACCGCCAAGTGCCTCGACCCCCCAGTCGGCAACATCAGGAACAGAGCCAACTAGGGCCAAATCACCACCGCCGACTGCCACATTGACTGGCCCGTCAGCTTTCCACCGCCGAGCAGGCTATTAAGCCCCTCGCCAACATCTCCTGGAGCTCCTCTATGAAAATTCAAGACTTCCAAGAGGTAATAAAAAATATCTTCAATCTTCTAAGAATCTTGAATGATGTGGTAATGTCTTGATATTTGACATATTGTGCAGGAAGTGTGTTGACATAGATCCTATGGAACTACGCCAGCAACTCCTGCCACCGAGCCCATCCCAGCCGAGCCAGAACTAGCAATAACACCTGCCGAGCCAGAGGCTGCCCTAGCTGCTGAAGCTGAGGTAGTCTTGACAGCCGTATTACCAGCGCCGGCTGACCAAGGAGCGGATGCTGAAGCTGCTACCCCAGCCCCCGAGCAGATCGCCGATGCCCCTACAGCTACCGAGTTCAGGGCCAGGACCCCATCACCAACGATATCATCATCTTCTGACGAAGGAAATCTCTCCAGGCTTGAAGCCCCTCCGCGCAACTTCCCAAGGATGTTTTATTGGGTCACCCCTAAGGGAGTTGCAGAGAGCTATGAGCACGACGAGCAAGCAGCATTTAGGGAGCACAGAAATCTCATGCATGCTGCAATCGCTGCGTATAAGAGAGTCCAGGTATGTAGCGAGTCTCACCATGTCGGGTTCTTTGACAGTTTCCATTGGTTTGGTACTCTACCGTCTGACTCTAATTTCCCCTGGTTTGTGCTGAGCAGAAGATAATCGATCGCTCGAAGAAAATGAACAAAGTCCTGACCGAGCTCACCCCTCAGCTACAACAATTGCACCAGCTCCAGGTAGCCAAGAACGACCTGGAGCGGACTAGCCAAGAGAGGGAAACGTGGCTGAGGGGGTTGGTAGATAAGCTCAGGTATGAAAACTGGGCCCAAGCTGAAAAGATCAGAAGTAAGTCTTCTATGTTATCCTCCTGAGTGAATCCCGAGTAGATTTCTCCAGCGTTGTTGATTCTCGATTGCCTTGTTGAGTTTTGACTGCAATCTTGAGTTCTTGACTGTTTTGATTTGCAGCCCTCGAAGCCGAACTGAAAGCCCAGGCAAAGGAGAGGGAAAAACAAGATAAAAAGCTGAAGGAAGTGGAGAAGGCCAAAGCCAAGGTGAAGGCCGACTATGCCAGTACGTCTCCTGCTTGACTGTGATCTTAACCCATCTGCTTGGTGCTCCGACTGCTTATCTTTGCTAACTGATATATTTGTCGATGCATCTGAACAGCTTCAAAAGCCAACACCCAGATTCAGTTTGGCGCCTTTGCGGAGGAAATCAAGATGATCAAGGAGTCACGGGAAGTCCTCGTTGAATCCGTGAAAGGGCTCCTGGACATCATGCAACCTCACCATCTCGGGACCAGCTCTAGTACCGTCTCCCAAGTGCATGAACGCCTAAGTAAAGCCCCAAGTATCTTGAAGAAGTACTCGGATGAGCGTGTAGCTGTCGTCATCGCCGAAGCTCTCGCCATGACCAAATCAATTTACTCTAGGGTAGACATTGAGGCCATTGGTGAGGGTTTTGCCGAGGGGACGACTCCCGAGGAGGCATTGGAGCTAATCATCCAGGTGAGGCCGACCGTGGAGGCAATATCTAGAGACCTGGGCATATAAAAACAGAATGATTATGCAGTCGGTGACTATGGATGAGCATATATAACTTTTGTAAAGGCATTTGTAAATATCTATAAATTGCTGCCAAGTACTTGCTTATTCTGAGTCATCGTTAGCTTTACCCAACTATGTAGTCTACGTAGAGTAGATCGAGAGGAACTTAAGAAAAAACGTTCACCTCTGAGAACTATACTCTGTCAAACTTAGCATAATCGTTGTAGAACTTCATAACTTAGATAAAACAAGCTCGAATTTTATTAACAAGGCACATAATACATACAGCCCCCAACTCACTACTCGGTTGGGACAAGCGATATAGTGAGTCAGAGGAAAAAAAAACTTTATGCATATGTATAGAGGAAACACAAGACTCAGGTATAGAAAGGACATAACTGTTCTATATTCCTTGAGTTGCTGACTAGGGCACCATCTTCAGTCTTTAGTCGGTAGGCACCCGGACATGTTACCTCAGCGATAATGAACAGGCCTTCCCATAAAGGGGATAGTTTATACCTGTCTTTGGTGGTTTGTATTTTTCTCAGGATGAGATCTCCCACCAAAAAGGCGCGACCACGAACATTCTAATTGTGATAACGACGTAGGCCTTGAAGATACCTTGCCGACTAGATAATTGCGATGTTCCTTGCTTCCTCCAACTAATTGAGTTCGACCAGTCGATCTTTGTTTGATTTTTCTTCTGAGTGGGCCCGAACTCGCGGAGAGCCAAACTCTAACTCGGTTGGTAACATAGCCTCAGCACCATAGACTAGGAAGAAAGGGAATTGCCCTGTTGCCCGACTAACCATGGTTCTTAGAGACCAGAGAACATATGGGAGTTCTTGTACCCACCGCCCTACATATGGTTGTAGTCGGTCGAATACCCAAGCCTTGATATCTTGTAAGACTATGCCATTGGCACACTCGACCTGCCCATTACTCCGTGGGTGTGCCACAGAAGCATGACAAATCTTGATGCTGAAGTCCTCACACAAATCTTAAAACACGCCACTAGTAAACTGAGTACCGTTATCCGTTATGATGTGGTTAGGAACTCCAAATCGGTATAAAATACTCCTGATGAAGTCTTTTGCCCGTGCTACTGTTATGGTAGTAACGGGTTTTGACTCGAACCACTTTGTGAATTTGTCCACTACGACGAACAAATGTGTGAACCCTCCTAGTGCTTTTTTGAACGGCCCGACCATGTCAAGCCCCCAAATTGCAAAGGGCCAAGAGATTGGAATTGTTTGAAGTTCTTGAGCTGGAAGATGTGTTTGCCTTGCATAGAATTGGCATCCCTCGCATGTGCGAACTATGTCTTAAGCATCTGTTACCACAGTCGGCCAGAAGAAACCCTATCTATAAGCCTTTCCGACTAACGTCCTAGATGCAACGTGGTTGCCACAAATACCCGAGTGGATCGACTACAGAATCTGCTTGCCCTCTTTGGGTGTGACGCAGCGCATGAGGATTCCGGATGTGCTTCGACGGTAAAGGTCTTCTCCGACTACAAGAAAACATTTGCTTTGACGTTTAATCCTCTCAGATTCGCTGCGATCTTCTGGGAGTTCATCATCCAAGAGGAATTTGAAAATTGGAGTCCGCCAGTCTTGAGAGATGATTAGCACTTCATTTGTTGCCGGGGTAGGTTCAGTCCCCGACTGTTCAAGCACAGGTTTCTTCTTGACATATGGCTCCAATAGTTGCTTGACAAAAATCCCGGTCGGGACCACTTCTCGTTTGGATCTCATATTGGCCAATTCGTCTACAGCTTCATTGTATTGTCGCAATACATGAGTTATCTCCAGCCCATCGAACTTGTTTTCCAGCTTTCGTACCTCCTGACAATACGCCGCCATATTATCATCGAGACATGTCCAGTCTTTCATGACTTGGTTGACCATGAGTTGGGAATTCCCGTGTACGACCAGTCGGTGGATGCCGAGTGATATGGCAATGCGGAGCCCATGGATGAGTGCCTCGTTCTCGGCAACATTGTGGGAAGCCGGAAAGTGAATCTGGAGAACGTACTTTAGTTTTTCGCCAATGGATGACATCAGCACGACACCAGTCCCGGCACCGCCGATCCATAGAGAACCGTCGAAGTACATAGTCCAGTACTCTACCTTGTCCGTGTTTGTAGTCGTCTGGACTTCTGTCCACTCGGCCACGAAGTCGGCTTGAACTTGAGACTTGATTGCTGTCCGTGGCTGAAATATGATGTCAAACGCCATCAACTCGAGCGCCCATTTAGCGATCCTGCTAGTGGCCTTGCGGTTGTGTAGGACGTAACCTAGTAGATACGATGTGACAATAGTTACTTGATGCGACTGAAAATAGTGCACCAACTTCCGTACAATGATGAGTAGACTACATAACAGCTTCTCGATTTGAGGATATCTCATCTTGGAGTCGGCTAGGACCTCACTGACGAAGTAGATTGGCCTCCGTATTTTCTGTATATGACCTGGCTCTGCTTGCTCGACTGCCAGCACCGTGCTGACTACCTGACTGGTTGCCGCCAGGTATAACATTAGTGGTTCCTAGGGCATGGATGATGCCAACACTGGTGGTGATGTGAGAAATTTTTTAAAATCTTCGAAGGCTTGTTGGGCTTCGAGTGTCCATTGAAATTTGTCTGCTTTCTTCAATAATTTGAAAACGGGCATGCCCCGTTCACCAAGTCGGGAGATGAATCGGCTGAGTGCTGCCATGTAGCCTGTCAGCTTTTGGACGTCTTTCTAGCTAGTTGGGGGTGACATGTTTATGAAAGCGTTGATTTTCTCTGGATTGGCCTCGATGCCCCGATGTGATACGATGAAGCCGAATAGCTTTCCGGACGGTACACCGAAGGTGCACTTATTTGGATTCAACTTCATCTTAAATCTCCGAAGGCTTCGGAAAGTTTCTTCTAAGTCGGCAATAAGGTTTTCCTTTGATTTTGTCTTGATCACCATGTCATCGATATACGCCTCCACATTGCACCCGAGTTGAGTGTGTAAACACCGCTGAATTACTCGTTGATACGTTGCTCCAGCGTTTTTCAACCCGAACGGCATATGATGCCAACGGGGTGCCTGATCTTCCGTTAGGTAAGGATAACTCTTGATTTGGTGGAGAATTGATACTCACGATCCGGCTTCTGATCACCAAGACCCGAACCCTGCAATCGCAGCACCACGTCTCCTCTTGTTATCAACCGTGCGCTGCCCGGTTGACCTTGCCACGAAGGCTAATCCCTGCATACGAATCGAAGAACACAAGCAAGAACAAAGAAGATTGCAACTCAACTTGCAGATGAATGATTATGCTCTTGAAGTTGGGGTCTCACAAACCGATAAACGGCGAAACTGTTCAAAGACAGATTAATCTAAGCAAAACCCACCCTAAACAGCGGCAGCTACTGAATATATATGAGTTAGGACGTCTTAGGGTGAGGGTTTTCCCTGTGAGGGGCGCACTCCTCATGGGTTTAGCCCACGACACAAATACAAAGCTCAAAGGCCCAAACTGACTCGGATAGAAAAAATGACATAACTTGTTTCGACGATTCTAGACAGCTCAGGAAGAATGTTGGCATGAAATTAAAACCATTTGAAAGTAGACTTCATAAGCTTTCCAACAAGTACTTGTAGGCCATGTAACTCCTTCTGGATCAAAAGTTATGGCCGTTTGAAGTTGACGCTATCTCCCAGCCCGAAACTGAATTAGTCTCGAAAATAGGAGTTTACTTGCACTTGTTGTCTCCGTTTTAATATTTGGTTTCTTGAGCTATTCTCCATGGTCTTCTCCCAGGTTCTTAATAACAATAAAATCATCACAAGAATTAAATAGCATGCCATTCGTAAAAATATTTCCATGTAAGCTTAGAAACGCATTCACCTAGCGATCAAGTTGACGGGCATGTGCACGAGTAATTGGTCCTTGGATCTGTGGCACATCTTGTTCAACATGAGAAGGTTGTAAGTGTGTATCTAAAGAAATGATGTACTCATCATCCTTCCCCTCTTGATTTGGAGTCGTCCTCGACTTTAGGTCACCTTCCTCACCCAAGTAAGGCTTCAAATCAGCAACATTGAAAACATCACTCACACCATAATCTGTAGGCAAATCAATCTTGTTTGCATTATCATTTATCTTCACAAGAACTTTAAAAGGACCAGCAACTCGAGACATTAATTTTGACTTGCGCAAAATAGGAAACCTATCATTTATTAAGTGTAACCAAACAAGATCACCGAGTTCAAAAATAAGCTCCTTTCTATCTTAATTACCAGCAAGTTTATACTTTGCATTCATACGCTCAATATTTTTCTTAGTGGTCTCATGTAACTTAAGCACAAATTCAGCTCGTGTCTTAGCATCAAAATTCACTTTTTCAGAAAAAGGTAAAGGCAATAAATTAATTGGAGCGCGAGGGTTAAAGCCATATACCACCTGGAATGGTCTCATCTTTGTGGCAGAGTACAACGAACGATTGTAGGCGAACTCCACATGTAGAAGACATTCTTCCCATATTTTCAAATTATTCTTCAAAACAGCCCGCAACATCATTGACAAAGTACGATTCACCACCTCCATTTGTCCATCGGTTTGGGGGTGGCAAGTTGTAAAAAATAGTAACTTCGTCCCCAATTTCCTCCACAACGTCATCCAAATATGACTCAAGAACTTGGTATTGTGATCTGAAACAATTGTATTGGGCACACCATGTAAACGAACAACATCCCTGAAAAATAAATCAGCAACTTTGATAGCATCGTCGCTCTTATGACAAGGAATAAAATGTGCCATTTTAGAAAATCTATCAACAACAACAAAGACACTATCCCTCTCCCTCTTTGTCCTAGGCAATCCTAAAACAAAATCCATAGAAATGTCTTTCCAAGGAGCACTAGGGATGGGTAGAGGCATATAAAGACCATGTGGATTAAGACGGGACTTAGCTTTGTTACAAGTGCTGCATTGTGCAACGTATCGTTCAACGTCACACCTCATTTTTGTCCAAAAGAAGTGAGTGGCTAGCACATCCTCCGTCTTCTTCACTCCAAAATGTTCCATCAATCCACCTCCATGCGCTTCCTACAGAAACGCATAATTTGTTAGCTCGATACAACAATCTATCATTCAACACATATTTATTTCAAGTTCTCCCCTCTCGACAGTGATCATAAGCATCTTTAAAGTCCAAATCAGTAACATATAATTCTTTTATTGTCTCTAATCCCAAAATTTTATAATCAAATTGAGATAACATAGTATAGCGCCTAGATAAAGCATCAGCAATCACATTGTTTTTGTCTTTCTTATGCTTAATGATATATAGAAACGACTCAATAAATTCTACCCATTTAGCATGTCGTTTATTCAATTTAGCTTGACTTCGAATATGTTTCAAAGACCCATGATCAGAATGTATGATAAATTTCTTTGGCTATAGATAATGTTGCCAAGTCTCTAATGTTCGAACCAAAGCATACAATTCTTTACCATAGGTTGAATAGTTCAAACTAGGTCTTGACAACTTCTCACTAAAATATACAACTGGCTTACCTTCTTGAATAAGCACACCTCCAATCCCAATCCCACTTACATCACATTCAAGCTCAAAAACCTTACCAAAGTCAGGGAGTTGAAGTAGTAGGGCATGAGTCAACTTCTCTTTAAGTAAATTGAAGACGTCTTCATATGCTTGTCCCCATCGAAAAGGAACGTCTTTCCTTGTGAGCTCATTCATGGGTGTGGCAATGGTGCTGAAATCTCTCACAAAGCAACGGTAGAATCTAGCTAGCCCAAGAAAGCTTCGCACCTGTGTAACCGATGTAGGAGTCGGCCAACTCTTGATCGCTTCTATCTTGGTCTCATCAACTTCAATTCCCTATGGAGTCACAACACAACCAAGAAAAGAAACTCGTTCCGTGCAAAATGTGCACGTGCATCTCTCAAAGCATTAAAAACAGCACGTAAATGTTCCTTATGTTCATCTAAAGACTTGCTGTAAATAAGTATATCATCAAAATAAATCACCACAAATCTACCAATGAAAGTGCGTAAAACTTCATGCATGAGTCGCACAAAAGTACTAGGAGCATTAGTCAAACCAAAAGGCATTACTAACCACTCATACAAACCAAATTTAGTTTTAAACGTGGTCTTCCATTCATCACCCAATTTTATTCTAATTTGGTGGTATCCACTACACAAGTCTACTTTAGAGAACACAACAGAGCCACTCAATTCATCAAGCATATCATCTAACCTAGGAATAGGATGATGATACCTAATAGTTATATTATTGATGGCTCGACAATCAACACCCATACGCCATGTTCCATCTTTCTTAGGTACCAAAATAATAGGAACAGCACAAGAACTAAGGCTTTCACGTATATACCCTTTGTCAAGCAAATCTTGCACTTGACGCTGAATTTCCTTAGTCTCTTCGGGGTTGATCCTATATGGCGCACGGTTTGGCAAAGCAGCTCCTGGGATTAAATCAATTTGATGCTCAATTTCTCTCATAGGCGGCAGCCCTGGGGGTATCTCACTTGGAAATGCATCAGCAAACTCCTACAAAAGGTTAATAATAGCACGTGGCAAAGAAGGAGGCAAGTCCTCAAGTGTAAAGAATGTTTCCTTGTAAACCAAAGCATAGCAAATAGATTTATTAACATTTAACTCAGAAATCTCAAATTTAGTAGCTAACATAGAAGCTTCTTTCAACTTAAGTGTGTCTTTCCTAGCATGCGACTCTTTTTTCTCCTTTTTAGGTGGAAAAACATCTTTAGCTACTTGCCGATTTTCAAACATCGATTTATTTTCAACACGTGCTATATCGTCCTTTAAAATTTCAGCAGGGGCATTGGTAGCAACTCAATCTTTTTGCTATTATGTGTGAAAGTATATGTGTTAGTTCTACCAAGGTGCAGCACATCTCTATCATATTCCCAAGGTCTACCCAAAAGCAAGGAACATGCTTGCATAGGCACGACATCAAAATTTTCACTATCATGGTAATTTCCAACAGAAAATTGCACTCTCACAACTTTACTTACCTTCAACTTGCCATAAGAGTTTAACCATTGGATGTAGTAAGGCCGTGGATGTGGTTGTGTAGGCAAACCTAGCTTGTCAACCAAATCTGAACTAGCAAGGTTGCTACAACTTCCGCTATCAATGACAACACGGCATGCTCTATTGTGAACCACGAACCTTGATTGGAACAAATTGTGGCACTGATTTTGCTCCGCCTTCTCCATTTGAGCACTTAGCACCCGTTGTGCTACAATGCTCAAGTACTTGCTTGTGTCTACCGCACCTATATGCTCCACATCCTTATCGCTCTCGTCTTCATCACCTACATTGTTAGTGCTATGTGCTAATTCATCATCAACATCACTAGCACTAGTGTACTCACCATCATCTGTAGCAATGAGAACTCTCTAATTTGGGCAATCACGTTGCACATGGCCCATCCCTTTGCACTTGAAGCATTTGATATCCCTCGTTCTTTTCGTAGAAACAACTGATGATGCGCTTTTTGTGGGTGCCTCTACGCGAGCAGATTTGCTCACCTCAGTAGATCGTGAAGATGGCGCTGCTGGTGCCCTATTGGTGGAGGGCGTAGGACTCCGAATAGGGACACTTTTGCCTTGCCCAATGGAAGGCCTCGATGTAGACGTGCTTCCCCACTTGTTCCTTCTCAATGGCTACTTTCCCTGCAATTCCTGTTCAGCTATTATAGCTAGATGGAACAATCGGTTAAAAGAATTGTATTCTTTATATTGAATAATATCCTGAATTTCACGTCTCAACCCCCCATAAAATCGAGCCATCTTATCCTCCTCATCCTTCTCTACCTCACAACGCAACATTCCTATTTGTAGCTCCTGAAAGTAATCTTCTACAGATTTTTCTCCTTGGTCTAAGCGTTGCAACTTATTTCTCAAATCACGTTTGAAGGATGGAGGAATAAACCTACTCCGCATAGCTCGCTTCAACCTTTCCCATGTGTTAGGTTCTAGGCCAGTTTTAACTAGTTCATTCCACCAGATAATAACAAAGTCCTTGAACTCACTAGTTGCTTGCCTAACCCTATGAATTTCAGAAACTAAATGGGAATTAAATTTCTGCTCTACGGTCATCTCCCAATCCAAATAAGCTTCAGGGTCATATTTTCCAGAAAATGAAGGCAAGATAAATTTAATTTTAGCAAAAGGATCATCGTTACCTCGCCCTTGGTGGCGGTTACCTCCCATACCTTGCTGGTTGAATCGTAGCCGTTGTCGTAGGAGCTCGTCAGGAAGTTCAGCACGTGCATCACTATTGTCGGCTTTCTCCTCTTCATTACCTCCGTCATCATCAACAGGTGGTGGTGTTGGGTGACGGTTTGCTACCAACTGCTCAATGCTATTAGTGAGGGTGGTAATGCTACCCACTATAGCCTGGAGGTCTTCCTGCATAGCATTCACGGCAGCTATATTTTCCTCAATCTTCTGATCCAACTTAACGATCTCCTCTTTTGAAGCACAATCAGCGAAATCATTCACCTCACCTGCCATGGTTAGTAGAAAATAGGAAACAAACAGTACAAAAGTATGATCCCTATCAACTACTACTATGCAAGGATAGTGGACACTCGCAAATGGAAGCACCTTACCGAGCTCTTACAAGGTTTTGAGACTAGCGAGCAAAGGATGGTACAACCGGTGGCTGGTTCGTGATACCTTGAGGGCGTGATCCAGCGATTGCAAGAGTCGAGACCGTGCTGACCAGAAGTATATATGTGGAGCTTGGGAGGCTAAATATATTAGTAGCACACAATTCAATAATAGATAGTAATGCTGAATAAATGTCCAAAGCACTTGTCCTAGTTGCTGGCCTAAACGTGTTCTAAACCAAATGTGATAAGACAAGGGAGACAAACAAGTATGAAAGGACAGCAGCAAGGAAATAAGGACAAGGCAAAACACAGCACAAAACAACACACAGTTGGCTCCCTGGTGTGTCCTATGTGCTCCTCTCCTTTTCTTTTTTTTTTCTTTCACACCTTTTTTTTATTTTTCTGATATTTTTTTCTCAACTAGGAGCACAGGAACAACAACCTCAAGAGGTGGCAGCTAAGTCTGATATAAGATGTGGCTTGTAGAAATACACAAGCGTGCTTTAAAAAAGCATGCTAGAACTTTGAAGTGCGGATACCCAATTTTCCGGCCTGAATTTTGCAAAACTGATTTCGGCAAATCCAACAAAGTTGGGAGTAGCGGATGGCAATTTTTTCGTAGATGTCCATAGACTACTTATTTGCCTGATTCCGAGTCCGTATGCAAAAGTTATGGCTGTTTCAAGGAGGGTCCTCCGTATCATTGTTTTGGTGGAGGCTGATTCGGAATTAGATAGTGAAACTAGGGATGATATGGTGGCGGTGGCTGCTGGGAGGTGGATGGAGATGTAGGGTGATCAAAGGACGTGATATATAACACTAAAACAGAACACACGATGACCAACACTTGCACAAGATGGTTAGTATATGGGAAAACAGAGACAATGATGGGGGTGCCTAGGGTTTGTGGGGGTGCGGCAGATGGATCACGAACTGGACTCAAACACAATCTAAGCCAGCAACCGAACTCGACCTAGAACACAAACTCAACACTACGGACTCTAAAACAGAATTATGCAAAAAGGCTAAACGAGGTTGTAGGACAGGGAAAAACCTACGACTACCAATTTTGTTTTTGTAGCTTTTCTGGACTCTAGGTATAGGAAACACAGATTGAAACAGGACAGAAAAGATGATACCTAATGGGCAACCTTCTGGACAGCTCAGGAAGAATTTTGGCGTGAAACCAAAACCATCTGAAAGTAGACTTCATAAGCTTTCCAACAAGTACTTGTAGGCCCTATAACTCCTTCTGGATCAAAAGTTATAGCCGTTTGAAGTTGACACTGTCTCCCAGCCCGAAACTGAATCGATCTCGAAAATAGGAGTTTACTTGCGCTATTCTCCATGGTCTTCTTGAGCTATTCTCCATGGTCTTGAGCTATTCTCCATGGTCTTCTTCCAGGTTCCTAATAACAATAAAATCATCACAAGAATTAAATAGCATGCCATTCGTAGAAATATTTCCATGTAAGCTTAGGAACGCATTCACTTGGCGATCAAGTTGACGGGCACGTGCACGAGTAATTGGTCCTTGGATTTGTGGTACATCTTGTTCAACATGAGGAGGTTGTAAGTGTGTATTTAAAGAAATGATGTCCTCATCAGCATAGTGACATAGTAGTATGCTGCAAACGGCATAAAGAAAGAAGTCTTCAGGTAGTCCTCCTTCAAGCGGATTTGGTGATATCCTGAGTAACAGTTGAGAAAGCTGAGAAGTTTGCACCCCGCAGTTGAATCCACCACCTGATCTATTCTGAGTAGACCAAATAGGTCTTTGGGGCACACCTTGTTTAAGTCGGTGTAGTCGACGCACATGCACCATTTATCGTTCTTCTTCGGGATCAAGACTGGGTTTGCCAACCAACCTGGGTAGTAGACCTCTTTGATGAATCTGGCTGCAAGGAGCTTGATTATCTCCTCCCGAATAGCATCTTTGTGGTGTTGTGTGAAGCGCCGTAGTTGTTGTTTGACTGGCGTGGCGTCCGGTTTGACGTTGAGGAAATGCTCGATCACCTCCCTTAGTACACCAGGCATGTCGGAAGGTTTCCAAGAAAATATATCCATGTTCGCTTGGAGGAAGGTGACGAGCTCGTCTTCCTATTTGGGGTCGAGTCCAATCCCGACAAGAGTAGTTTTGGAGGGGTCGGAAGGGTCCAGGGGGATCTTTTTTGTTTCAGGGTCCATTGAAATTCCCGACTTGGCTGCTTTTTTTGCCGGAACTTGATCGTCCTCGCTTGCTGTTGTAGCGGCTAGTCGGATGTTGTTGCGCCCGACTGTCACTTCTTGAGATTGGGCCAGCTCACAGCTCTTCTTGTCGCAGGTGAAGTCTTGCTTGACATCGCTGCAAAGAGAAAGCACTTCGGCTGTCCTGGCATCTTGAGCATCATGTATGCATAATGCAGCACTGCGCCGACTCGGGTTTGGAGGATTTACTGTTGAGCAGTCTGCCCAACCTTGCACAGATTGTCGTTGCGAGCATCACGCTCGGCCTATAGGCATCTTGCATCTCTCTCCTGTTGTTCACGTAGTAGGCAAGCTTCCTCTTCTTCTAAATCGCATAGTCGGTGTTCCTCTTGAGTGGGAGTTGTCGAGCTCTTAGACGCCATGAATATTTCGTGTGGTGGAGAGAAGCTTGCCGAACTGCTGTCCGACTTAAAGTCGGAATCAAAGTAGTTGAGGGGGGTAATTACGACTCCGACCTCCCTAGATCCAATCTCGAGTGGTTCTGGGCCGTATCCGAGTTGAACTCTAGGGGATCGGGACTGCCGCATTAGATGTTGGTTGGAGTTATCTGTGGCGTTGCCGAGTCCGAACGGGAGATTGACTTCCTCCTCCTCTCTTAGCCCGATCTCGGCTAGCTCGAGGCCGAGTCTGAGTCGAACACAGAAAAAAAAAGTCATCCTGAGACACGGGCATCTTGGGATCACTGTAGCTTGTCGCCGAAGATTGCTGCAGCATTGAGTAGGCCGACTGGTGCGGAGTCGGCTTGATTTCTGGCCGATCGGATCGAGTCCGAGTCGGACAGGGTGAGATCGCCAAACTTGCTGGCGATGAAGTCGAGACTCCCGAAGCTAATCGTTTGCCCGGGGAAGAATTTGACGCCGTCGACTCAGGTGGTTGAATCCATCAGGCTTGTCGAAGATGATCTGGCCGATGCCCCTACCTAGTGCGCCAACTGTCGATGTTTTATATCAGCAATAATAATATGGGGCTACTCATGAGACCTAAACTTGATGGATTGCAAAGGAACACGAAACGATTTATCCTGGTTCAAACCCTCGAGGTGAGGTAATACCCTACTTTCAACTGTTGTGTATTGCCTTTGAGATTTCTCTAATGAGATTGTATGAGTTCTGGTGATTCTCTGCCTCCCCTTATATATCGACAAGGTTATAGGGTAGGAATCCCTGTCAGACTCCGACCAAAGACTTTCCTTCTAGGAATATAATGTGCCTGACTAGGACTATATCCTTTCCTTGTCATACAAAGTAATGTATGTCGAGTCCTATTGTATCCCTAATTACAAGGTTAGGCCCATCCTTTATCTGAGTGGCCCTAATACTTCTCATGAGGTACCCAGGGCCCATGGCCTCTACAGGTCTCGGCCCGACTAGGGTTGAAGGGACCAGTGATTCCTGACAAGCGGGCCCGATCCGGCGTGCGGGGCCCACTGTCAGCAGCTCGGTCTTCGGGATGACGGGATCACGGAGGGACGGATTAGGGGAGATGGTGGACTAGGTGCATCGGCGGTTCACGAAGCACCAGGAGGCAGTGGGCCCACGCGTAGCCAAGCGGCTCGCGATAGACCACGCGCAGGAGGCCAGGGGGTAGTTACGGTGCTCGGGCATTCATGGCACCACGAGGTCGATGCGGCAAGGTGGCATCCAGGTGGCGAGGGCGTGGCGCCGAGGTGGCGACCACGTCGGACGGCGAGACGAAGAAGATTAACAGGGCCAGATCCTATGGCCGACGACGGTGCGGCCTACGGGAGCAGTTCGCTGGGGTTCTTGCAACAGGGCGGCCACTGGTGCGTAGAGGAGACCAAAGGAAATAGGGCCAACAGCTCAGATCTGCCAGATGGGGTGCGACAACGAGGAATCACCATGGAGCACGACAGCGGTAGTGGATTGGGCGTTTCCCCGGTGGAGCTCTACAGCTCGATCCCTTGCGGTTGGGGGCTCACTAGGGGTCCAAGAACCCATCCCCGTAGAGAAGACCAACAGCGATCGCCTCTATCCGGCGGGCAACGATGCACAGCAAGGCAGCAGGGCGGCACCCGTGGATGAGGTGTCTATGGGGGAGCCTAACTCCCGGGGAGGCTAGCGGGCGTTCACAAGAGCTAGCAAGGGGAATGGAGAGGAGAAACCGAGGCGGAGGGCTACCGTGGACGGAGAATGCAGTGATAGTGGCCGGCGCCACAAATGTGATCATTCGTGCCTCGGCGCGAACGAGCGGAGAAGACGGGGCCGATAGCGACAGTGGTGGTCTTAGGCACTGCACGAGCTCGACGCGGCGCGGGGGCTCCAAGACGGTTTGGAGGAGGACGGGTTTCGGAAAGCGGAGACACCCGGAGCGATGGCGATGGGATTTTATAGACCTCGTGAGGTCAGTTGGGGCTAGGGGCCGCGCGGGGATTTCCCATCAACGGCGGCCTCACTGGCATGGTCAAGGAGGAGGGGTCGGTGGACTGGCACGGCGGCGTCAGCGGCTCGGTCCACCGACGGTAGAGGCCAAAGACGGAGAAGCAGTGTTCGTCCCGAGGAGGAAAAAGGGGAAGAGCGGCGGCAAAAAAGGAGCCAAGCTCATCCTGTTTTTGGGCGAGGCAGGACCGAGGCGCAAGGAGGCCGGCTCCGCGTGTTGGCCGCAAGCGGTATGCTGGGATGACGTGAAGGGATGACGGCAAAAGCCGAGCGGAGAAGTTGTCGGCGAGCGGGGACAGAACGGGCGTCAATGCAAAGCGGTGACGACGGTAGTCCTCCTGGTCAGCCATGGCGGGGCGCGCACGCGAACGGGAAAACGGCGCATCCAAGGCTCGGCGGGAGTTTGAATCGGCGCCGGGCGGTTGCGAGAGAGAGATAGACTGAGGGAAGAAGAGGAACAGGAAAGGGGCTCTCTTTCCTTCTCGCTCACGCGGTTCCGACACGTGCGGGGCACGCGCCATGTGGGGGGGAGTCAAAGTGGGCCGGCAGCACCAAGACGCACAGGAATGGGCCAGGCGAAGGGAGGCCCGCGGAGTATAGGAGATTTTAGCAATTTTTCCTAGGAATTAAAGGAAGTCGTATTGATTCTTGATGGAGCCATTTTTGGAGGGAGACAAGGATGGATAGTTTATATTTTTGGACTGAATTTTTGGAGAGGGAGAGATTGAGATCTCAGCACACAAGCACGACTGCGAGCAAAGACCAAATTTTCACGAATAGGATTTTTATTAAATTAGGTTTTACGCCTAACGTTAGTGCGTTACATTGACTTATCTAACTTCATGAATATATCTATCTGAACATCAAGATGAATTAAGACATCATTTTTGCTAAAAGAACCTTATTATGGAAAATCTTGGATATACGCTAAGCCCAACATTTTGAAATAGAACTCGGTAACAAAAAAGATTAACGTTTTGTTCAAAAATTACCACGACGAGCATATTATCTTTCTTTTTTTTAGCTTAGAAGAGTTCCCAATGGTTCGTTCAAAATATATCAGCACGACATCATGGCAATTTACCCTTTTCATTAATTTACGTCGAAGTTTTTTTAATCATGCTGATAACGCATTTTGGCTAGTCTTCACCTCTAGTACTTTACTTAGCAAGAAATGTGAGCCCGCGGAATGCCAATGACCAATACCCCTTTACTCCCTTTGTGGAGCTTATATAAGATTGACATAACCTAGTGCAACTTACTATTATGATTTGCCACGAATTGGCATCAGAGAGGTTGGAAAAATGTGCAACATATTTAGTAGTGAATAATAAGTACTATTCTACTCTGTCCACGTAGCACCACTACCAACTGTAGTTCGAATTCAAAATGGGATGTACTAGAAATATCCCCTTTTTAAAAGCTTTGCTCCATTGAAATGCTCACTGGTCGCTTGATTCTCCCTCTGTCATAGATATTAGACGTTTAAAAATAAGATTGATTAAGCTTTTAAAGCTTTGGACTATAAATAACTTTTAAAGTACTTAATAAAAGAGTATCATAGATTTGTCTTGAAAACTACTATCACAATATCTTAAACTTATTTCATTTTATAAACCCATTCTAATATAAAAAATACTCAAAATTAGAGTAAAAAAGGTATTTATACCTCCCTCATAATTAAGGGTATATATAGTTGATTACTAACCCTACCACTACCAATTCTATAAGGTATGGCTAACAATTTATTTTCACAAGTGTATCAAAGTTTGGTAAAAAATATAGCGTAAGACACGCGTCAAACATAGTTTGTAAATATAACCTAGAATAGTTACAAAGACTAAGCTGGCACACATAAGATTTGATATAAAAGAGCTATAAGATGAGAGCCACTAGAGCACGGGGTACTATTAGAAAACATGATAGTTTATGCTGACATCATGCTCAAATTAGTATAAAACTTTGGCATCAGATTTGGTATCCCACTATCAGACCTATCTGTACCAGACCTGGTATTGATCTGGTGCCACATGCCCACATCTAATACCGTAGGTATCTGGACCTAGGTACTAGACCTTGTACCTAAGTTTCGTCCTAACATCATGTTATCGTTAGACATTAGCATATAAGCGTTTAAAAGGATGCCGTTGTGTAGTATTTCTCTACTATTATAAAAATTCATAGTGATTCCGTTCGTCCTCCCTTGGTTTCGTTCGTCATCCGAGTCGCACCCTCACCTGCACCCACACGCTCACGTTCCCTAGCCTCGTGACGCCACCTACTCGCCCATGCATCCGGCCTCCGGATCTCCATCTGCAATGGGGTCCTCTTCGTTGAGCGTCGGTCCTGCCACCCTGTCACACCTTGAGTTTCCCCTTAAATATAGTCACACAAAATATATCTAAGAAAATATCCCAAGAAAAATAATTTAAATTGGCCAAATGAATTAATTAAATATGAAAATACAAAATAATAAATTATCATGGCTGGGAATATTTTTCTTATATTTCTCTTGCTAAAATACATTAACAGGATTCTTATTGGAAATTTTTAGAGCACTGGAAGTATTTTTAATAAATCAAAAAAATTTATCGAAATTAAATTCCCTCTGGAAATCCTTTTCTTTTTTGTCCTTTCTTTCTTTCTTTCTTTTTCCCTTTTCTTTTCCTTTTCCTAGGCCGCGGCCTGCTCCTGTGCGGCCTGCTTGCGCGGCCTGCATGCCCGTGCGTCCCTCATCCTCTCTCACCGCCAGCTAGGCCCCACCTATCGGCCTCTCTCCCTGCGCCGCTCCCCTCACCCCTCTCGCTGACATGTGGGCCCGGGGCCCCACACGTCAGCTTCGTCCTCAACCTCTGGCCGAATCAGCCGGAGGGGATCAAGCCACCCACCCGTCGGATTCTGCTCGTTCTCGCTCCTCTCGCGTCTCGGCTCCGAGTTCAAACCGTGCGGACCGAGTCCCCGTCCGTTTTCCCCACCTTCTCCGCCCCTCTGGCCCACAACCGCGGTTGAATCGCGCCAACTAGCCGCCGTGGCCGCCGCCCTCAATCCCATGAAAATTGGGCCAACTCAGCCACGATCTCTCCAACCCGAGTCCTTAAAAACCTTCGTCGTCCTCCCCTGTCTCTTTCCCCTCAGTTGCCCACACCTGTCGAGTACCCTAACCCCCTCCGCGCTGAGTTCCTGAACCGCCACTGCGCTCCGCCGACTCCAGTCGCATGTCGCCGTCGCTACAGCCGTCGGCGACTACTGCGATCGCGCTCGCTAGCTTCGCCACACCCCACTGCATCTTGTCCGGCAGTCGGCCGCCTCGGATTCCCACCGGAACTCCATCCTCTCCGCCATCCCCTTTCGGTAAGCCTCTCCGTCAGCAGTCGACCACGGATTTCCATCGACTCACTCGATCTTTCTCCCTCCTAACACATTCAACACCTTCGCTAGGACCTCCTGTACCTCGTTTGTGTCTCCGTCGTCGCTTTGAGCCGCCGGAACGCCGTCGCCCTCGACATCCCAAACCTCGGCCGCCGCCAACTCCCTCTGTTCATCGTCGTTCGCCGCACTCCGGTCGCCGCAAGCCTTCAATGAGCACTCGGCCGCAATCCTCATCTCCTCCGCTACTCGCCGCTGCCCTTTGCCGCGCGCGCGGGCGGGGCTAGTTCCCTCTAGGTCTGAGCCGTCCGATCTGCCTCGGTAGATCGGGGCCGCTCGTGTACCTATGTCCGCGGTCGCCGCACGCGCGTGGACTGCGTCCACTATGCGCCATCCTCTTGTGCCACTGACCCGTGGGTCTCGCCTGTCGGCGCCGGTCCCCCGTGGTCCGCTGACACATTAAATCCTTGTTATTGCACAATAAATCGGTTAATAATTAATTTTGTATAGAAAATCACAATAAAACTTCAAAAATTCATAACTAATTCATACAAACTCCGATTAAGTCCATTCAAATTTCATTAAATTCAAAAAAATTCCAAGAATCCATTAAAAATATTTTTAGCCCCTATTTCAGTACTCTCATGTACTGTTTTAATTGTTTGTGTGTTATTTGCTATAGAATCCGACACCGTCGATCCTCCCATGTACTTCAAGGTCGTAGCCGAGTACATCGAGCCGGAGCAAGACAAGTCACACTGTAATCTTGATCATTTTGCACCTACTTTTTGCTAAAATATTTTGTTTATTTAAATAAACATACAGGTTTTATTATTTCATGTAGGATGGATTATGACCTTAATATAGGTGAGATTATGCCTTAGTTGTTGAATCTTGTTCCTTGTCACCTGGGTAACAATATGATTAGAATGTTATTCTTATGATGCTTAGCCATACTTAGTAACTATTAATTCACCTGGGAATTAAATATTATCATTTACATTTATGGTTCAACTCTATGTCGGGAAATGTAACATTGGACATATTATTATTAAATTACTAAAATTTGACCTAAATGGTGGGTTGTGGGTGCATGGTGTTACTGGTCACACCCATGGCAATTAAGGACCGGTTCGCGGGAACCCCTTGGGTAATTACTTGTACTTTCCACAAGCCAGCATGGGCAACGGCTGGGCTTGTAGCGTCTCTTCTTCCTCTCCTAGGCACTGATGATGAGGATGGGCGTGATGGAGTTGGGTCGGCCCGGGGTAGTGTTAATTGGCTTTTGAATCCATTGTGGCACAAGGGGGGTAGCCTGGCCGATGTGGGGTCTCCTAGTGGCAGGTGCAACCTCAGCGTGGTGTAGATGGTTTGGGAGAGATTGCGTGAACAGTCCTATCACAGCCTCTCGCGGGGTGTCGTGGTGACACGTCAGCGCACGGGAACGTGTGTGGGGCTGTGTCTTGTGGGTACAGTTGTACACCTCTGATCAGAGTAAATCTATTCAAATAGCCACGCCCGCGGTTATGGGCATATTGGTCAAGACTCACCGTGATTAGTCTCACCCTTACTTAATTAACTTGACTTAATGGAACTGGTACAGTTCAGGTAGATAGTTGGGCCTAGTTAACGTGGTATAACGTTAATCAGTGGAGGATTATATTGTTTAATTAATCAACCTTTTTACCGTTTATGAACTACTACTGTTTACAACTGCTTTTACGCAAATGGACCCTGAACCTATTTTTGTCTCCCGTGCATTGTGTATATTTATGGGTATGATTTGCTGAGTATTGTGGGTGGTACTTAGTATTACTCTTTTTTCCCCCTCTCAGTGGTGGAGTACCTATCCGACGAGGATTGTCAGGAGGACTAGACTAGATCCGTCATTAAGATACCTGTGGAATAGAAGCCTTCGTTTGGCTAGCTGTATATAGGCTTTATTTGTTTTTATCGCTGCATTTATGTAAGATAATTTTTTTCTATTTGTAAGACGCATTTTGTATGGTAATTTAGTATTATGTACCCTGGCTTTTCTGGACAGCGATTTAATACAGAAATATTTAGAATTTTGGTGGTGAATTTCTAGCCGTTAGACACCCCGGGGCGCCGTCGTGGATCCCGTCGTCAGTGAGGTCCCCTCTGCTCCATCGGCATCGCCCAGGTCCACGCCTCCCGAGGCCCCTCCCCTCCACCCGGTGGCCTCCCCTGCCGCTATCGGCCGGCCAAAAGCCCCTATGGCGCCCTCCGTCCTGACCTATTTGCTTGACACCTCTACCAGCCGGATCAAGGCCGTGCCGTTGCCGCCATCGATCCTGCCCCTGACGCCACCTAGGTCATTGCCGCCTAGTACTCCACAGGGGACACTCGCCTCTCCCGGCCCTCTTTGACATGTCAACCACCATGTCGCATTGCAGCGCTCTAGCTTGTTATTGGAGTTCATGGGGAGTTATCTTGCTGAGCTTAGTCTACAGGACTATGGCTATCTCTGGTTCTTGCCATCGGTGGTTGCTGCCTCAGTGGTATTCCGTAAGAACTAAAAACAATTTCTATGTGTACCAAAATGTTGTCACGGATTTATATCCAAACGCTAAAATTCTTCCTGCATGTGGTTCTAAAGCAAGAAGATGTAGAAGTTGACATGATACAAGGTGTCTGAACAGAAGGATTTCATTGTGTCCATTCATGACTTGTAGCTTAGTAGAAAATGTTTGTCCTTAACTGTAATTCGTCACAAGTACAAGCAACACCGGGTATGCACACATCCTGCATTCATGTAATCTTAAATCAAATTATTGTCATAATGATAGTGTCCATTTAATTCTGCAATTATTTGGATCAGTTCAAGTGCGTATCAACATTGCTTCCTCCTTTTTAGTTCCCTGCATCGTACTTTCAAGATTTAACAGAGTAGTTATTCTTGGTCTGCAACATGGTGAAATTAACAGTCTGAGCTTGTCTTGAGCTCCTAGAGATAAAGGAAGAATTACAGTTGCAGAGCAGCTTCTCATCTAAGTTAGTGCTTTAAGCATTTAGATGACGGATGATTTAAAGCTTAAGGGGGAGTCTTTTGGAGTCCATTTAGGAGTCACTGAATCACTAGCAAGATACTAGGCGTTCTCCTGGTTTGTGAAATTATAATTTTGTGTTATGACTTACGATGTTGTGTCTTATAGTCTGTTGGGAGAAAAACTTGTTATGGTTGATATGCTGATCCATTGCCTTTGTTGATCTTTTTGTCTGTTACAATCAATAAACTCAAAAGCACATTTCTTTAGTTTGAAGGGTAGAATCATAAATGAGCATAAATAACACTGAATCATTAAATATACTCGAATAATTATGCCCGACAAGTCGATATGATGCCCCTTATGTGCTATTTACTGTGACAGTTTGATGTTAACATCTTTTGTTAGATCAAACTTCTAGATGTATGCACCATTGCTAATAAAATATTTGATGTGGTTGGCTTATCAAGACTATCGTGTTGTGGGACAGTGGGTACTGTGTGTTGTAGTGTATTCACAAACATGATTTTCTTTTCAGGGCAACTAATGCAATAGAAATAACTCCCTGTTGTTCTGTCCTATAAGTGCCACCTATATTTGTATTCTGCGCAATACAATAGTATAAAGTAGTTCAGATGCTATTTCTAATTTTCTACTGATAAATTTGTATGCGACTTGAAAGTACATTTTCTCCTTTTGTTCTATGCCTTCCAGCTTGAAGATTTTCTACAATAGCTGTCGTAGTGTTTTCTTCCTCTGCAAAGTTTTCTCTTGGCTCATTGTTACTTTTGACATGACTGAGGACTGATAATCTCTCTTTCACTGCCGTTTCTATAAAAAGGAACAACTTTTTTCAACCTTAAATTATCTTTCTTTTAGGAACGTTGGAATGTCATAAGATTTTGCAATAATTAAAAACTACACTGAGCTGATTTCCTCTATGAACCGGAAAAGGTTGCCAAGTTCCAAATGGATTTTTCTAGGGCTTAAGCTACATACTGTGTCCCAATTAACTTTAGCTATATATTGTTTCCATTTTACAACCATGCTAGGAAAAGATTGCCAAGTTCCAAACAGATTTTCTAGAACTTTGATTACATGTCTATATGTTGTTTTTTAATATTTTAGTTTTTTTCGTTATAACACACAAGTATCCTGCTAGTCTGTTATAAAATTTGATATAACAAAATTTGGCGGTTACAAATTGGTCGTTAAAAATTCCTCCTCCACACGTACACTCTTCAGTCTGAGGAGGTGTAGGCAGGCGGAGATAGGTCGACTCGACCCGAGCATATACACATTGCCCGCTCCCCTTCTCACTTGCCAGGCCGGGTTACTGCCTCGGTGCCTCCGATCCATGGCACCTCCCCCATCCCTGCCGCTCTAAACCCTAATCTGAATCAACCGGAATTCGAACCAAATCGAACGAGAAAACGAATTCGCAGTCAAGGGAGAGTTCTCGAATCCGGCAATGGATCGCCCGCGCTCCTCCAAGCGGGGTTACCACTACGACCAGGACTCGCCGCCGCCCCGCTCCAAGCCACGCTTCGACCGCCGCGGCGGCGGCGGCGGCCCGAACCCTAACGCCAGCTACCACCGCCGCGGGCCCCCCGGCGGCGGAGGCGGAGGCGGCGACCGCCGTGGCGGCTTCCTGCCACCCGATGCGGCGCCGCCCCCGCCCCCACCCCCGCCGCCTTCGCTCTCCTCTTCCGCGGCGGCGGGGGGCGGGGGATCGGGCGGGCCCGGCCTGACCACCGCCTTCCGCATCCTGTGCCCGCAGTCCAAGGCCTACGGCTTCCCGCCCAACTTCATCGCCAAGGTGCGGGACGACAGCAACGCGCTCGTCACCGTCCACCCTCCCTACCCGGGAGACGCGGTCCGCGTCATAGAGACGGCCGACGGCGCGCGGCGCGAGGCGGATGGGCGGCCGCCGACGTTCTCGCCGGCGCAGGAGGCGCTCCTCATGGTGCACCGGCGGATCCTGGAGACGGAACCCGATGACGGCGATGAGGATGGCGAGTACGGGCCCAGGGCTAAGGACGCCCGGGACCGAGGCAAGGTGACCACACGGCTCATCGTGCCGCGGCTCCATGTTGGGTGCCTCCTTGGTAAGGGTGGCAAGATCATTGAGCAGATGAGGGTCGAGACCAAAACGCACATCAGGATTCTGCCACGCGACCAGCATACGCCGCGGTGTGTATCATTGTCAGAGGAGGTTGTACAGGTATGCTGCTGCTTGCTATAATCTGGTAAAAAAAATCAATTTTTACTTTAGACAATGGTGCAGTAGCTTGGAATTACGTGTATTGTTACCTGGTTAAATAGTTATATTAATGTACAAATAAAGGGGAAAGCAAAACTGAGGTAAACAGATTATGCTACGTGGTGGACAAGACCTAGATGTGTTCCTGATACTTAGGATGCTAGAATTGAACATTCGATTGATGAACTGCTGTGGTGGAGAGTTTTTCCTAATAAAATTTCTTGATATAGTGATTATTGGTCAGTTTGCTTTGGTTTATTGAGCAAATTTGTTTCACTAAAATGTGTATATGAGGATAATTTCCTGAACAAACCTGAATACTCCCAGGTGCAAATGATAAAAAAATAATGGTTAAAGAATAAACACAAATCAAACAGGAATGCTAAAAAAGGGACAAGGCAAAAATCTACATAAATACATTGAAAAAAATTGTTCTATAGCATCGAAAGGTACCTGTATTAGCAATATAGCACCTACCTTTCTTGGTGCACTCTAATATCACCTAAAGTTCCATAAGCTTTTAGGCAGTCTATGTTAGTATGTCCATCAAGAGCTTTGGCTTTTTTTTGGGGACAAGTACCTCTCTAGAAATCGCTGAACCACCCCTCAAATCATGCTCACGTCATCATTCACTTGGCCGTCATTGCCATCGAACTCAGTTGGCTCCATACACTGGTTAACAGTGGTCAGCAACAGCTGCAACTGAGCCATGCCACTCTCGGCGGGCGGGCCTATGACTTCATCGGTCAATCTCCCATATGCTGCTCACCTATGCCAGAGATTTGTGGATGGTGGCACTGTTGCAATAGCCAGCTTTTGGGTGGTAGCAGCATTTTAGATGAACATGTTACTGAATAGTGCTGCCTCCTAGCTCAAGAAAGTCAATATGTGGTAACAAATTCAGAAGGAATGAGCAGTTATGTGGCTAGTGAAGCAATGGAAGGCAAACTCATTTTAGGGAAGGGGTTTGAGACTGCCTGATTAAGTGTGTGGGGTGTCATGGGTTGATGTCATCGACCCAGCCGTGGTGCTGCTGCCAGGCACATAGACCAGACATACTCCATCCCTTCTGCTTCCCATTGACTTTGGGAATGACTCTGTGCATGCTATTGGGGCACAACCCATGTGCATGCCTTGGTTTCTGGAGCAGAGCGAATCAGAGAATTCATAGCTTGGATGGGAGGAAAATGAGCAGCAACTTGTTTTGGTTTCGACAGTGCAGCTAGCCTGTGAGGATATAGGATTGGAAACAGCATGCAACTGATGATGGCGGAGAACTAACGTCAAACAGCAGCATTGCTTTACTGAACATAAGTGGTAGAAATACGGTGTTAAAATTCGATACTATTAAGGCGAACAATTTTTCAGTGATATATAGCAAAATGGTGATCCCTCAGCATTATAGAACCTATTTTTCCAAATACATCTGAAAATTGTAAGAAATGCTCCAAGTTCCAGTACTCTAGGACCTATCTTTCTACATAAAGAAATCTGGTTTGCCTTTGTTCCTATTTGATATTTAGCTTCCACTTTGTTTACAAACATATTTAATTTTAAAAGCCAGTTTTTGATAGGTTAATGATTTTGATTCCTCTATGGAACTGACTTAATACCAGTTTGCGAAATTAGTCTTTGCATGGTTTATGGGGATTTTTTAATATGATGTTTGCTTAATGCTGAGCTCTTGCATCAAATAAAAATATAAAATATAATGATAATAATCTATGTTCTACATATATGGTCTACTCAGTTCACTTATGGAACAATTTATTATTTGAGGCTATATTTCAAATATTATATATTGAATGTGAATACTAAAGACTTGACGGTTCCAGATTTGTCTTCTGGCAACTTATTATTTGCGGCTATATTTCAAATACTGTCTATCTCTCATGTAAACTTTAAATATGAGAACTGAAAGAACTTTAGTCTGCTGTTTGCTTGGTGAAAACTGTTCTGAAGATCTGAAATGATCTAGGTTACAAGTAATACATGATAAAAATCTGTCTCTAAACACATATTGTACTTGTGATTATAGATGCATGGAAGGATAAATGGCATCCTCTTTCAGACTTCTTTTTAATTGTGACACACTTCTCACTCTACTGTGTATTATTATCATGATATGATGTTACAGGTTGTTGGAGAGGGGAATTGTGTTAAAAAGGCTGTAGCGATAATCACTGATCGCCTAAAGGAAAGCTTACACCGTGATCGTGGTCCCTTTCGTGGACGGATGAATTCGCCAGAGCATCGATTTCCTCAAGATGATGAATACTTCGCTGGTGCACAGCAGATGCCTGCATATGAAGAACCTTATGGCCGACCTGATCAAATTAGAAATAATACTAGCATGGAGCCACCAGGGTATGAGTTTGATTCGAATGGTGGCACGATCAATGATCATCCAGAAATTCCGTACGATGACATCATATTTCGAATTCTTTGCCCAAATGACAAGGTAAACAGTTTAGTCGGAACGCGCGATGGAGTAATAGAGATGTTACAGGAAGATGTTGGTGTTGATGTTAGGCTTACTGATTCTATTGATGGCTCTGATGAAAGGATCATAATCATCACATCGAGAGAGGTAATACAGACACTTCTCTTTTAGGCTGTGTCCTTTTCAGCTACTATTATAGCGGGCATGCTTCCCAAGCTGCTAAACGGTATTTTGTAGTATAACAAACAATGCTATGAGTGACCTGTACAGTATTTTGTAGTTTTTTCCGAACTCAGTTACATATGAAGTTATCTTTGACAGATGTGTAGTCCTTTTTCTGTGAGAAATTCTACTGATCTACCCATTGCTTCAGTAATCTAAATTAGCACTACTGGATTACTAGCTAGATTTACCCGGTTCAAGCAATTTTTGAAGTATTTCTTGATGGGAGTCAGCTAATCAGTTAGTGGTTTTAGTAGTTAAGTAGGTCGTCTAATGTGAATGAAACAAGAAGATTTTACCTAGTTGGATTATTCAATACCTATGCAGTAGTCAACATAGATCTGAGGAGCTCTCTGTTCAGAAAAGGCTTACAGCAGTGCCTGCTTGCTTGTAACCTCAGTTTGGCCTCAATTATCATGTTATTCTTTTCATTGGGATTGTCTACTATTTGCATCAACCATCATTGTCGGCACTGAATTTGGGTTCGGTACCCCTCCCCACTTCGCTGACAGGTTTCAATTTTTTATTCTTAAATGGCCCTTACTTTTGTTATAGGGCCCAGACCATGAGCTTTTTCCAGCTCAGGAAGCATTGCTGCACATCCAAACTCATATTGTAGACCTTGGTCCTGATAAAGACAACATTATTACAACAAGGTTACTTGTCCCTTCAAGTGAAATTGCTTGCTTTGAGGGAAGGGATGGATCATTATCTGATATACAGAGACAGACTAGTGCAAATGTACAGATACTACCAAGGGGAGCTCTTCCATCTTGTGCTCTAGAGTCTGATGAGCTTATACAGGTCTGTCTTCATTCCCAGAAGAACCTTCAGTTTTGCTATCTTGAGGATTTAACTAGTGGAGATCCATGTGTAAACACCTAGATGATCATTTACAATTTACAATGCACTTTGCTTCTTTGGCTTATTGAGACAAGGCAGAGTTGACCTATCTTCTGACTTGAATTTGTGCTAAGTAAAGGTGCTTCTGGTAGGCATGTTATCTTGTTTTTACTATTATTCTTTGTTGCACACGTGAATTGATTTTTTTTTTTACTTTGTTTGCCATATTTTGTGTTTGAGCTCATTATTGTTCTTGCAGATTGTAGGAGATATTAGAGCCGCGAGGAATGCTCTTGTACAAGTAACTGCGAAATTACGGAGTTACTTGTACCGCGAGATTAGTCCGAACCAACTTGGCAATATTACTGTTCATGGCCCCATCTCTCCAGCAAAAGGTTCACCTCAAGGATTATACCAGGGAAATGACATTCCAGTGGCACATTACCAACAAGCACAGCACATCCCAACTTCATGGAACTCAAAGGTATCTCTTTAGTACTTCAATGTCCTTGCCCTTACAGAAAAAAACATTTATATTAAATTTTATTATTTGTTGATACTGACAACACTTGTGATATGTATGGAATTTTCTCTAATTATTTGTTGGTCCATTCAGTTTTGGCCTAAAGTTCCCTTTCTTTCATGATGTGCATGGCGATACTTGGCACTGACATAAAGGGTTAGCATAGATGCGAAAAGTTTGTTCTGTAGGATGTTAAATATTTGAACTTTAATGCGTATTGCTCTGCTACTAGCTTTCAGGCCTATTGTTAGCCATTGTGTTTGTAATCTTTGGACTTAAAATATGCCATTTTGAATTTCAGGATAGTGGAGGTGGTGCAAATTTGCCATTTGAGCAAGGGAGCA
The DNA here is from genome assembly GCA_003991445.1 of Oryza meyeriana var. granulata. Classification (NCBI taxonomy): domain Eukaryota; kingdom Viridiplantae; phylum Streptophyta; class Magnoliopsida; order Poales; family Poaceae; genus Oryza; species Oryza meyeriana. Next base: position 49,106 of record RYFJ01003815.1, read on the forward strand.
ACATTAGTGATGATATAAGACAAAATTCTGCAAAACGGTATGTTTTTATCTTTGCCATCTTGTTCTGTTTGGTTTTCACATGATCACCTTATTTCCTTTTTCCATCAGATTTGCTGTTCCTCTAGTGACAAGAAGCACATTAGAAGTTGTCATACCAAAGAGCGCTGTTGCAAGCCTCACTATGAGAGCTGGAAGCAAGCTTGCTCAAATAAGCGAGGTTCTGTATATGATTTTTTTTTATTGAACAAAGGGCAGAAAAGAGAGAACTCTTACCTATTATTACCCTCTAAACTATTTGTTGGTCACAGATGTCTGGTGCCACTGTCACACTTGCTGACGATAGGCCTGAAGTCATGGAAAAAGTTGTTCGAATATCTGGTACTCCTGAGCAGGCTGACAAAGCTCAGAGCCTGCTTCAAGGATTTATTCTTAGCAGTGAGTTTCTTTCCCTCGTTCTTGTTCCTTTTTCATACTGTTAGAATGGAAACTATATAACACCTTCCTACATTCCATTGAGCAGTCCAAGATGACATTCCTTCAGGCTAATTGGAGACATTGGAGTCCTATGCTGTATGTTCAGTAGGATGTAATGCAGCTGAGTTTATGTGAGGTATTTTAACTTCTGCTAGCTTGAGTTGTGCCTGATTTAGCATATTCATGGGCAAAATGGTCACGTATGGTATGCTTTGACCTTATCTATCCAAGCTGTCAGATTCTACCACCAAGTTGCCAATAGTATTCTGTTTAAAGTTCTAAAACAGGTATGCAGTTTCTTGCCATTACCCTACCTAAAGCGCTGATACCGCTTCTTATGCGGCCAGGCGTTAAAAGAAGGGCTGAATGGGGCACTATTCATTGTTGTGGTTCCTCTTAGGCGCTGTTTTAGAGAACCTGGTTTCTCATTTATGATGCGAGTAGATGCTCAAGGGGTAGATAGGGATATTAGAATACTGCACAATTATTTTATGATTGACTTGAATTTTTTTATAATACCAAAAGTGCTCAGTTTGTGGGTGCCAATATGGATCCAACCTATCCATGTCGACCACCAGACAAGCTATTGAAGAGAGCTATTTCGACTTCATTTTTTCACTCTTCCTTTGGACTTTGCATCAGAATGTACACTTTACTGCGCATCATGGTGGGCCTGTCTGGATGGATACCACACGTTGCTTTATTTTTGTTGGAAGCAGTACTTTTTGTGGTGAGCAAAGTAGGTTATGACTGCTGGGACTGCTAACTAAACTGTGGCATGCGGCAGCTGTTCATTTGAACGAAACACGACAGAAAGTCAAACATGAGGTCAAGTTCGTGGGATTGTTGCTACGGATTATTTGCTCTCAAACAACCTTCTACATTGCTTAGACCATTTGTTCAAAGCTATTTGTTAAGTTTATTTATCAAAATATTTAATCTCTCTATAATCAAGTAGATTACTGTGGCAATAATCCAGTGAATAATCTGCTTGAAACGGGTTGGTTTTGCAACGCATTGTAGGAACTGTGCATTTTAGCGTATCTAGTTCTGAAGAGCCAGCAGCGAGCAGCTGAAATTAACACAACCAACCAGGATGCACAGTTATTACACACACTGTCGGCAAAATCTTTAAAACAACATGTTGATCGACGACGGACGGGTGGAAGAATCGATGACTACAATGAATATTTGAGACGCATTGAATGAATAAACGATTAAAAAAAACCATTCTCCCCTCGATGGCGTTTCTATCTTGATACGTTTCTGTTTCACGGTTCACCTTGGGTTGCAGCAACGACAGTTTGGATCCATGGTAATATGGAATGGTCAAGAGACCTGCAACAACCGCTAGTGACAATCTGAGCTGCCGTGCATACAGGAAATTCCCCAAATATCTGTAGTGGCTAACCAAATCCAAACCACTCCATGGATTCCGAAAAGAGGTAACGTTCAACATAATAAATAAATGAGCAGGCGGCCTTTGTTAGCACATCTGTTCGTCTGTACGTATGTCTATCCACAATCAACTAATATCTCAAGGCAATAGATGCACATGCACATTATAGACTGGTGAAGCCGGTATGATATGGTTGATCAGTAGACTGGTGAAGACGAAGACCTGAACAATTTACTCAACGTCCTCAACTTCAAAGTATAATATGCTTAATTTCAAAAGGGTCGGCACTAACCCATAGCCCGCTCTATGGTCATTGATGAGGTACATAATTATACTACAAAAATCAAGCTGAACCTGCAAGCTTGACGAGAAGAGTGAAAAACAAAAATTCAGAATATATAGGTCGAGTGGTGAGAACAGGGAACATCACTTAAAAGTGAAGTTTCATAAAAGAACAGTTTATCGTCAAGTTTATGGCAAAAAAAGCAGCGGTAAGACCATCTGCAGGCACAAAATAAAATATTTCAAACAACTAAAACACAATAAGTTCCCAGTCCTAAAATCCTTTGCAGCGTCAGAAAACCCTTAAGACCATCAAAACCTCCAAAATTTGAGTAGTTCAACCCTGCTAACTATCAATCAAGGTAAACCGTCGATATGTATCAGATCAATGCTAACTAACAAGCCACAATTAACACCATAAAACTGGCAACAGAATTTACACCCCAATTTATTTCCAGTCTTTTAACTCTTTTGAATGAATAGCCAGTCCTATTCTTAGCCCAGCAGCAGAAGCGTAGAACACAAAGCACGTAAAGTTTATCATAGTAGACCAAGTCATCAAGGTCCCAAAAAGAGCCAAATCCCAAATTATAGACAACCCAGCTGGGCCGAGAAAGCACAAACCAACAAAATCAAGACAAACTATGACATCAGTTGCAAGTTGCAGCAACATATGCTACATTGGAGGAGTTCAGGGTAAACAGATCAATGAAGTGCTGTATTTACAATACCATCTTCTGCCACAAAACAGTACACAAACATATGAAACACACAATATTTCAACAATTCTCAGAGAAATCCCAAGCATGTGTCAAAAAAGGCACAGGAACATTGTGATGGAGATAAGCATCAAACACCATCTCTCTATATCAAGTCAATGCTAATTGACAAGCAATTCTTTGTATCACAACCTAGTTGATGCTAGCAGATGAATGGTTTACTATCACAAACTACCGAATCTAAATATGGTAGTGCTATATAACATAGCAAAGTAAGGCTCACTATTCATTGCAACATCTCGTCCTAGATTAATCCGAAGATATGATCCAAAAAGTCATCTATAGTATGAGAAACAAATGTTCAAGTGGCTTCTAATTGGATCAAGTGTTTTACTATCAACAGCAATAACCCCGTTTGTTAGAAACAAAAAGATAGCTATCAGGCCATGAAACTGGCCTTCAAGACCACCAGTCAGAGACAATCCAATCCAAGAAGAAATCAACCAAGCAGAGAAAAGGAGGTCACCCTCCAAGACCTCAAGACCTTGAATAATAGACAATCTAAGATTCAAGGCCTTCCTCCAAGTAGAGACAATCTAAGAAGAAATTTCAATTCAAGGCCTTCCTCCAAGTAGAGACAATCTAAGAAGAAATCAACCAATTATAGAATCAATCAGACCCTTCCTTAAGTATAGACAATCTAGGAAGAAATCGACCAATCAGAGAACAGGAAGTCACACCAATTATAGCATAACCCATCATCAGCAGCACGGACTAGATTAAAGTTACGAAATCCAACAATTATTTAACCACCTGAAACCATAACATTATCTAATATCACATGATGAAACCAGAAACCAACAAACCATAACAGCCAGCCCACATAGTACCGCACATAACTATTAGAACATATAGTAATAAATCATAGCTGTGGAGGAAGAAAAGCTTAGATCTTGTCGATGTCCTCGTCCTCGAACTGGATGTAGTCGTCGTGGTCGGCGCCGTCCTCGGGGCCGTCGACGTCGACGCCCTCGTTGAGCCTGAGCGTGTCGGGGAGCTCGCCGTAGGCCTTGAGCAGGCGAGCCTCGTCGTTCATGTATTTGAGGATGACGTCAGCCTTGTCGTCCTGGTAGTCGCGAAGGCCGACGAGGATGATGTCCCCGGCGGCGATCCAGACCTTCTTGTGCATCTTGCCGCGGATGTGGCAGAGGCGCTTGGTGCCGTCGACGCAGATGGCCTCGCAGCGGCCGTTGCCGAGCATCCGCGTCACCTGCGCATACTCCTGCCCGTCCTCCTTGAACACCAGCTCGCGCTTGTCGTCGTCGGCCTCGTTCTTCCCCCTCTTGCGGTTCTTCCCTCCCTTACCCTTGTTCTTCGGCATGGCTACCGGCGGATCCTTCTTCCCCTAGGCGGCGTCGGCGGCGAGGCGGAGATGCAAAGCGAAACCCTCGCGTTTCGATCGAGAGTGGGAGCGGTGGCGTTGCGGGACGCGGTTTTCGTGGGCCGCGGTGGGCTGCGGCAGGGATGTTTATAGTGGGAGGAAGCGGACGGCGAGAAGGGGAGGGGGTTGCTGGCTGTCGGATCTAGGGTTGGAGGGGGATCGACGGCTGGGATGTGCTTGTGAGGATGGCGTGTCCGGACGGGCCTCTACGGAGATAACCGTGTGGTCCACACGGGCGGTGGGGTGGGAGGTGGACGAGAGCTCGTGTTCCGTCGAGTCCGTGTCCAGGATGAGCAAATCGGATTCGTGACGAGTAGTGGTCGTCCTGGTTGCAGAGGATTCCAGAGAACAAATCCTGTTTGTACAGGTAAAGGCCTTTGAGTGCCTTCCCAGTCCGTTTGGGTCGAATAATAAGAGAACAATTTCTGAGTTTTTAAAAACAAAAGCAAAATTTACTAAAGTATGAGTAAAAAAACATTGATAGTTGGGGAGACCACTAGCGCTCGGATATCCCATTCGAGCGTTATCGTCAAACGCTTCACGTTTTTATTGAATACTACTAAAGACGGTTTCTTTTTCACCAAGTAACATACGGATCGTGCACGCCACATGAGATGGATTATAGAATATGGCGCATGGGCATGTTGTCACTGTAGCCATGGCCTTCGGATCGTCATGACAAGGTGAGGTGGCATGCGCAAACGCCTAGTTTGGTGGCCATGCGTCATCTTGGCCATCCATTTAATAGTCCTAGATTCTTCGCATTTTGGTCTCGATCCTGTGAGCCATGATTGAATAAGGGATTAATTCAGCGAGCTTGGTATACAATTATTTACCTGTTTCATATTGGTAAGAAATTTAGTGAATTTTTTAGTGCAATTTTACGAGAAGCTAGATTTTAAAGGCATAATCAAATTTGACATACAATTATTTTTAAATACAATTATATTGATCAATCTTCACTATTATACTTTAGGATTATCATGATTGATGGTGCAAATATTTATTTTTTCACAATTAGTGGTCGTATGTCTGATGTTAGGCAAATCGTTGGGGTGTTTCATCATTCATCAAAAATATTTTATTACTAGTTAAAAAATCTTTCAATTAGATACAACATTTAAAAATATTGATTGCAACACTAAGGTATCGATATGCGAAACATAAAAAAAACTAGCTGCAACATCAAAAAAAAATATTGCTGAGCACCTTTAAGATGGCGAAGGGAGTGGCGCACACCTTTAACAAGCAAGTTGAGTGCAACATTGGATCAAACAGAGTGAAATACTTGAATACTATATTCTTTCTAGCTTATTAGATGGCTTAAATAAGCCGCACGTAAAATAAGAAACATCATTAGCGCGTGATTAATTAAGTATTTACTATTAAAAAGTTGAAAAATGGATCTATTTGTTTTTTAAGCTACTTTCATATAGAAAAATTTTTAAAAAACACACCGTTTATCATTTTGGAAAGCGTCCACGTGGAAAACGAAAAGAAAAAAAGAAGCTAAAGGAATAAGCTCTGCAGAACACCTGATAGTATAACAAGATAAAATAATACATTACAATAAGACTCTGCTCAAGTGACTATATCCACCTTATTATGGCTGGATCTGAGCTCCTGATGGTGTCGACTCACAGGGAGACGACATGGTAGCTCGAGCTCACCAGGATCGAGCACACTCTGTATCCCTTGTTCCCTGTCACCTTCCGCCACATACTCGTGTCGCCGCTCGCCGGAGAGTAGAGAGAGCAGGGGGATTAAGGGGTGGAGAGACAAAGAAGAGAGAGCAGAGGGATTGGAGAGAAGGCCGAGGGGTGTGGGTGTCCTATATTTCTCGTTGCATCGAACACCCACAACCAAGCGTTCTCAATTTACTATATTATTTTTCACGAAGATTAAGCCCTGTTTCATTAGCTAAGAATAGTTTTTCCTATGTTGCAACAATTGCTTTGAACAATTGAAATAATTTATTGGTACAGTTGAAACAACTCTCAACTAGAAGTGAAACAATTTGTCATTTCAATTGCAATTATAGTTAAAACAATTAATTGCTCCAGTTAAACATTGTCCCTCGATGCTTGCAACAAATAAATTACAAAGAAGAAATGAAAACTCTATTGACAACAGAATTACTCTAATTCAAGATACCAGTAATCTTGCTGGGTGGTGTTTGAATCAGTTTATGTGTATGGCTTATAAGCCACACGTAAAACGAGAAACATCATTAGCGTATGATTAATTAAGCATTAACTATTAAAAATTTAAAAATAGATCTATTTAATTTTTTAGAGATATTTTTATATAGAAAATTTTAAAAAAACGTACCATTTTACGTTTTAAAAAACATGCTAACGAAAATTAAGAGGGTAGCCATTAACTACCGGCCGTTTCGAATGGTACCTAAATGCAACAAAAATACCTCTCACACAGATGTTAAAAGCATAGTGGAGCTAACAAGAACGATTCTTATAACAACAGGATAATCTATCTTATCTTGAAGTCCTCAAACGTGCTGGGATTTGCCCCTTTGCTAGCATTTTTGCACTGACGGGGACGTCACGGCGTGCCGGCACGCGACCCCGTGCTACCAGGCAGCTGGTTTCGAAGCTCTCTCGTTGTACTGCTCGTTTAGCCCTCCGATCCTAATCCGATGGATGTGCTGCGTGGCGGTCCTTTCCAGGGTTGGTCATGTGGACGTTCGGCGTGCTGCCTCGTCCTTTGGTGTGCTTCCCCGTAGTACATGTTCACGGTGCTCCAGCCCTCTGGCAGGTGGGCCTTCCTTATTTTTCTTGCGTTGCTTCTGCTGCACCGGAGGTACCTGCCTTTGTTGCCTGAACACCTTACCTACCTGGCCACGCGTGGCTGACCCGTCCGTCCCGTTGATGGCTGTCTGCTCGTGGTCTATATCTTCCCAGAATAATATGCGGGCCCTCCGTTGTATTCCATCTTTACCAACAATGGACTCGGTCTGTCCACTGTTTCCCTCCCTGACGCCAACCTGCTGCACCTCGGTCATGGAACCTGCCCCACTTAACTGACCAGTGGCCACTGTGGTGCGTCGGACTTATAGAAGGCCAAATGGGCTGTACGCTAGTGGATCTGTGTGGGCACGAAGTTATAATGATCGATTCGGTATGATCCAGTCATAGATGCTAGTGAGCCGTGTCGGTATGACCTGATAGGCCGTGCCGTGTCTGGGCCAAGGATGTAACACGGTGGGCTGACACGACGTAGACTAGTTACTGTAGCAATTTGGTCTGAAGTGTCACATAAAGCTTGGGACAAGTTGTGCCTTTTCACTTGTACATCAATGTTAGACAAGCCCCTGAAGCAATGTTTTTCATTCTCGTGAAAGTGATAACCGAAAATCCAAACAAGCAGCTTTCTTTTATCCATTTGTGTTACAGTTATATGTACTAATCTGCAAGGCATTTTGTGCTACTGCCAATATTAAACTGCTATTTGATGGCCAACCATTGTTACATTTTGATATGTAATTGTTCATACCAAAAAAAGGTTGCACATTTTGCTGCTCTAATTATAGACGGGCTGGTGGCGCTGCGCCATGCGTCCTAGTTACGTTAAAACAAAACGAGAGAGACGTGACGAGGCACCTAGAGTTGTTTTGAGTTTTTTCCCGTCGTTCTCGCTTTTTAGGATCCTTATTAGCTGCCCTTACCTGCCACTCTAGTGTCTCGGACACCATTGATTGTGCAGCGGCAAACTTTCTTTCCTGGTCTAGAATCAATCAAGAAAGCGGTGAAATATTGGACGATGCATGGGCTGTGGTACTGTATTGATTATTGGAACTAGTAAGTAATAGAAAGGGCAAAAAAGAGAAATAACCAGAAAGGATCGTCACAGCGAGAATTTTACGGTTCACAGAATTGGTGGACGTCACAACCTGAGTATTTCTCTAAGTTTTCCTCTTAATAGAGCCATATAAAAATATATTAAAAAAATTCCCGAAATAATAATTCATCATGGCTGGAAATATTTTTCTTATATTCTTCTTACCAAAATACACTAATCGGATTTTTATTAGAATTTTTAGAGCACTAGAAGATTTTTATTGAAATTAAAATCCTTCTGAAAATCCCTGGGAAACTCTTTTCCCTTTTCTTTTCTTTTTCTTTTCTCCCTCGGGCCGTCGGCCCACTCCTGTTCCAGCTACTGGCCCAGCCCACGTGGTGCCTGTGTGGAAATCGGTCGGAGGGGAATCAAGCCACGCGACCGTGAATTTTCCGCCTGTTGCTGCGTCCTTGCGCCCTCGCCCTCCGATCTCCGCCATGGACTCAGTCACCCCCACGTCCCCGCACCTCCCCCCATGCTCTCTACCCCTCACGCCCACAAACCCAAGTAGATTTCGCCCCACGCCGCCACGGCCGCCACCCACGTTTTCGCCAAAATCCGCTCGGCACGGTGATGATCTCCCGCTGCCGTGCCTACTTAAACCCTCCCCGTGTTCCTCCACTCCTTTTCCCTCAATCGCCCGTGCTCCCCATGCCCGCTAACTCCCACTATGCCATAAACCCGAAGCGCTGCCACGTTTCACCGTCTCCAGCCGAGCACCATCGCTTCTGTCGTCGCCACCGGTCACAACTCTTGCCCCTACCAACTTCAGGGCACCTAGGCACACCTAGTCCGGCCGCCGTTTGCCCCAGTTCACCTCCGGATCCCCTCTTCCACCATCGTGAGTCCTCGGTAGGTGCCACCGCTGGCCTTCGGCTGCAAAATCCCATCGACCCATGCAGTAACTTTGCCCCTAATCCCTAGTTACATCTTCTTCAAGACCTTCCCAACCTTGTTCGCCCCTCCGTTGTCATTGATCTCCGCCGGAACATCTTCACCGCCGCCATCTTGAAGCTTTACCGTTGCCCCGTCTCGTTTCTTGCCGCTGTTTGCCGCATTTCGTCTGCTGCGAACCTTCGGTGAGGCCCCATGCGACTCCCTATCTCCCCTGCTGCTCTTCGCTGTTCCCAGAGCACCAGATGGTCACCGGCGGCGACCATCGGGCCGCGTGCTTCGTCGCAACATGGGCACGCCGGCGAGGCAGAGCCCTTTTCGCCCTCGGCCGTCCGATCTGCTTGGCAGATCAAAGCCGTCCGTGCGATGCCCGTTGCGGACACCCGTGCTCTGTCAGGTCAGCGCCACGTCGGCGGTTCGTCCGCTGTGGCGGCCACATCGGCCACCACGTGGTACGCTCGTGCCGGGCCGTGTGTGGACCTGGTCCATCGTGTGCACGTGTAGATGTTTTGTATCGGCAATAATTATATGGGACTACTTGTGAGACCTAAACTTGATAGATTACAAAGGAATACGAAATGAGTTTATCCTGGTTCAGGCCCTCAAGATGAAGTAATACCCTACTTCCAGCTATTATGTATTGCCTTTGAGGTTGATTGTGTGTATGTCGATCTGATGATTTCTCTTGTCCCAGGGGGCTCCTTGTCTCTCCTTATATACTAGGGAGGTAAGGTTATATGGTAGGAATCCCAGTTAAACTTAATTAAGGGGTTTTCTTTTAGGAACACAACGTATCCGACTAGAACTATATCCTTTTCTTGTCATACAAAGTAACATGTACCGAGTATTATCATATTCCCAATTACATGATCAAGCACATCCTCTATCCAAGTAGCCACAATGCTTCCCGTGAGATACCTGGGACTTATGGCCTCCACATCCTGCCGCCTTGAGTGTCTGACCTATGGGCCCCGTCTGTCGGTGCTGGTTTCCCGGTTGGCTGACGTCATAACTCGGTTAATTATGCAATAATTTGATAAGGTATTATTAGTGTATAGTAAAAACACAGAGAATTTTTAAAAATTTATAACTAATTCATATGAGCTTCGATTAATTCCATTCAAATTTCATTAAATCTAAAAAATGCTAAGAATCAATTAAAAATAGTTTTAGCTCATGTTTCAGTGTTCTCATGTATTATTTTTATTATTTATGCATTAAATGTTGTTAGAGACCAATGCTTCCGACCCTCCCGTGTACTACGAGGTTGTTGTAGAGGTCACAGAGCTAGAGTAAGACAAGTTACATCATTACTCTTAACCATTTTGTACCCATTTTATGCCAACTATTTGTTTTATTTAAATAAACATGCATATTTTATTATTTCATGTGCTAGGGACGTGACCTATATATATATATATATATATATATATATATATATATATATATATATATATATATATATATATATATAGTTGATTACCGTAGTTTGATAAACCCCTATTTCCTTTGTAACCTGGGTAATAATATGACTAGGATATGTTCTTAGGTTGCTTAGCCATACTTAGAATCAACTAGCTCACTCTAGGGAAAATAACTACTCACTATCATACTTACTTATGGTTCGACATTATGTCGAGATAATGGAACTTCGGACATGGACAATTATATTACTAAAATCTGACCTTAATGGTGGACTGTGGGTGTATGGTTCTGCTAGTCGCACCATGGCAATTAAGAACCGGTTCGCAGGAACCTCTTGAGCAGTTTTCCGTACATACCACAAACCAGCGTGGGCAACGACTGGGCTTGTAGCGTAGTTTCTTCCTCTCCTAGGCACTGTTGGTGAGGATGGGCATGATGAAATTAGGTCAGCTCAGGGTCGGGTTGATCGGCTTTCAGATCCATTGTGGCGCAAGGGGGTAGCCTGGCTGATACGGTGTACCCTGTTGGCTGGTGCAACCTCAGCGTGGTGTGGATGGTTGGGGAGAAGTTGCATGAACGGTCTTGTCACAGCCTCTCGCGCGGTGTTGTGGCGACACACCGGCACACGGAAACGTGTGTGGGGCTGTGTCTTGTGGGTATAGTTGTACACCTCTGGCCGGAGTTAAAAACTATTCGAATAACCATGTCTGCGGTTATAGGTGTTTAGTTAAGACTTACCGTGATTAGTTCTACTATAATATTAACTTAAAATATTGTGTAAAGGTAGAATGGATGGTTTGGGTCTGATCAACGTGGTATAATATTGACCAGTGGTGATTTAAAATTGCTTAATTAAACAACCATTTTATCTGTTTCTCAACTACTACTGTTTGCGACTGCTTTATGCAAATGAACCCAAAGCCTTTCTTTGCCTCCCGTGTATTGTGCATAATTATGGATGTGACTTGTTGTGGGTGTTACTCAGTCTTGTTTCTTTTCTCTCTCTCAGAGGTGGAGTTCTACTCCAATGAGAATCGCCAGGAGGAGTAGGCTTGGTCCGCCGTAAAGCTGCTTGTGGAGTGGAAGTCTCTGCGCGGCTTAGTTGTTTATAGTTTTATTTTTTCTTTTCCACTGTATTTGATATAAGACAATTCTATTATGTTATTAAGACGTATTCTATATGGCTACTTGAAATTATATACCCTGTCTTTGCTGAATAGAGATTTAATATATATAATATTCAGAATTTTGGTTATGCATTTTTGGGCGTGACCAGTGAAGATACGTTCGATCGGGCCCTTGTGTGAGCGTCCAACGTTCCATCTCGTACCGGACACTCGGGCATAAGCAATATCGGTTAGTTGGTGATAAACATGGAGAGAAGAAGAGTGTAGCTCCGTGATTAAATAGTTGCCGATTGTGCGTCCACTTGAATGATTCTATATAGCTAGCTTTGTCGTGTGCGTTGCAGCCCATGGTGAAGGTAGTACATCTAAAGTCTTCAAACTGCCTCTGAAATGAAGCCGTGAGAGCATTTTGTGCTATCGTGGATGCACACGCGTGCTGGCACGTTATGCAGCAGTGACAAGCATCTTGTTTCGCCGCACTAGGGTTGAAAACAGTCGAACACGATACTATTTTTATATTATTTTTTGGAAATAGTCTTAGTATGGTCGGGAAATTTTCATATTTATGAATTTAACTTTTTAGTAACGATTTTAATATGATGCTGATAGAAATTAGAAAAATTAAATTTTATATATGACTAGAAATAAAAACGGTCAGAAACAATATTAATTTTATATATTTTTTTTGAAAACAGTATCAGTACGGTCGGAAAATTTCTAAACCGTTCTCACCCCTAAGCTGCACTATTGTTACATGACTCGTCTAGCAATTTGATCCCTATTCGGCGGCTCTACTTCATGGCGACACTCAGTGGTTGCTCTTATTTGTGTTTGGCGCCTTGTGTCATCCTCTACTCTCCTTTCCCGTTCTATAGGCCCATGGTGGCAGGTGGGCCTGCCTTTTTTATTTTTGCTTTGTCTTCTGCACATTGGTGTAGAGGACATGGGTTCCGGATACCCTAATATGAGATAAATACGGTCACCTAAATAGAAGGTGGGCTGGCCCATGTAATTAGAGATAGATTAGGGTTCGTCTTCATGTTATCTTAGGGTTCGTCTTTATGTTATCTTGTACGATAAGAAAAGAAATATAGTCCTGATTGGTTTTTTTACCCTGTAACCCTTATCCCTCATCATATATAAGGAGGGTAGGGATCCTTCCGGTGAACAACCACAACTCAACTCATACACAATGAAAGGAATACGTCACAACTGGAGTAGGGTCTAAACTAGTATAAATCATCTTATCTTTCGAATTCATCTAGTTTTAGGTCCGACGCATAGCCCTATATTCATTATTGCGGATATAAAATATCGATAACCGGGCCTCAGTCCTACATGCTTTCATTGTCTGGGCACCTGGCTATATGCGCTGCTATGCCCACATCGCTTAGCTCATTGACTCATCCGCCTGATTGCTGACGGGAACCAAGGTGATAAATATAGAAAGATGATGTGCTAAATCTTAAGATGCACTTGCTAATAGTACAATTGTAGGGGTGTGCAGTTTCAACCTTGCGACTCATGTTCGACTACCAACACGCTTATACTTTTTTTTTTAACTTCCTAGTCAAGTACTCATGCGTTGTGTATAACAACAACTGCCCACATATAGGCATTTCAGGTAAAATAAATAAAAATATAAGTTAATTCGTCCGAAACTTTTCTTTTAAATGTAGCAAGATATCTGTGCATCACAAATATTATCAAATTTAGTGCACAGGTGCGAGATAGCTTGAGCCAAAACCACCAGAAAAAAGGGCGTGAGGAGTTAGTGTCAAGATTAAATTATTGAGGGATGTAATTTGTCTGGTTTTGCAGTTGAGGGGGTAAATCGACAGTTGGAGGGATGCAAATCAGACTTAACCCAAAAATTAACAAGTACAAACTGTACGAATCGTGGATAGGTTGTCAAATTTGAACAGGGTTGTAGATGGCAGAGCCAAAGTTTACATATGAGGGGGCCAACTTGTTAAGTCACTGATTAAAAAAATAGCATAACCACTATAGTTCTATATATGATAGCTCCAAAGCTTACATGGATGACGAAAACATGTTTTAAAAAAAGCAAAAGAATTGCACGAAGGAAGATAATAAAGCATACCCACAATATCCATTACTGAAGAATCCAAGGCTTGAAGCCTAAATAACTTGACTCAATCTTGTACAGAATCTACAATAGGCTAAAGCATATCCACAATGTACATGTTGTGGAGAGTTCGTAGGCAGGGCCGTCTCCAGGATTTTGCGGTCTCAGAATGAAATGCAGACCCAGGCAGCCAGCCACGGCCAGCCGCCCAGCCCCCAGGCCCCAGCCGCTAGGGCTTGGGCGCTTGCCATCACCACTTGGCGCTCGTCTGATCGTCTCGTCGGTCGTCGCCTGTTGTTGCAAATCAGACTTAACCCAAAAATTAATAAGTACAAACTGTACGAATCATGAATAGGCTGTCAAATTTGAACGGGGTTGTAGGTGGCAGAGCCAAAGTTTACATATGAGGGGGCCAACTTGTTAAGTCACTGATTAAAAAAATAGCATAACCACTATAGTTCTATATATGATAGCTCCAAAGCTTACATGGATGACGAAAACATGTTTTAAAAAAAGCAAAAGAATTGCACGAAGGAAGATAATAAAGCATACCCACAATATCCATTACTGAAGAATCCAAGGCTTGAAGCCTAAATAACTTGACTCAATCTTGTACAGAATCTACAATAGGCTAAAGCATATCCACAATGTACATGTTGTGGAGAGTTCGTAGGCAGGGCCGTCTCCAGGATTTTGCGGTCTCAGAATGAAATGCAGACCCAGGCAGCCAGCCACGGCCAGCCGCCCAGCCCCCAGGCCCCAGCCGCTAGGGCTTGGGCGCTTGCCATCACCACTTGGCGCTCGTCTGATCGTCTCGTCGGTCGTCGCCTGTTGTTGCAAATCAGACTTAACCCAAAAATTAATAAGTACAAACTGTACGAATCATGAATAGGCTGTCAAATTTGAACAGGGTTGTAGGTGGCAGAGCCAAAGTTTTCATATGAGGGGGCCAACTTGTTAAGTCACTGATTAAAAAAATAGTATAACCACTATAGTTCTATATATGATAGCTCCAAAGCTTACATGGATGACGAAAATATGTTTTAAGAAAAGCAAAAGAATTGCACGATAGAGAAGGAAGATAATAAAGCATACCCACAATATCCATTACTGAAGAATCCAAGGCTTGAAGCCTAAATAACTTGACTCAATCTTGTACAGAATCTACAATAGGCTAAAGCATATCCACAATATATATGTTGTGGAGAGTTTGTAGGCAGGGCCGTCTCCAGGATTTTGCGGTCTCGGAACGAAATGCAGACCCAGGCAGCCAGCCACGGCCAGCTGCCCAACCCCCAGGCCCCAGCCGCTAGGGCTCGGGCGCTCGCCATCACCACTTGGCGCTCGCCTGATCGCCTCGTCGGTCGTCGCTGGCTCCGTGGCTCGTTGCTCGCTGCTGCCGTTGCGCCTCACAGCGCTCGCTCGGCCTCGACGCACGCACGCCGGCGGCGGTATGCGTGAGTGGCGTCACGCGACGGTGATGCGATCACCTCGAGCGATTGCCGATTGGAGCGAACAGCGAAGCGCCGAAGCGACGTCTGGCCTTCGCCTCCCGTCCTCGCTGGCTCGCTCGCCCAGTTGCCCTTCGGCCTGGCTCCTCACTTGCCCTTCAGCCTGGCTCCAGGCATGTGGCCCACTCCTAGGTGGGGGCCCAAAAAAATAGGGGCCCTGTGCAGCCGCTGTGTTGGCTCTTGCCTATCGACGGCCCTGTTCGTAGGCTCAATCGGCACTTTAGAAGCCTAGCATGGAAGCAACCACAGCTGAAGATTCATACTGGAGGGGGCCAATACAGCTATTATGTAGATAATTTATGTGATTAATAGCTGGTGTTTAAGAAAAAAATATTTTTGTTGAGGGGGGGGGGGGGGCCGCTGCTCGTCCCCGCTCCAGAAGAAATGAAGAAGCTATAGAGCGATTTGCATTGGTACCATACTTTTGAACTAGTTGATGGGAAGGATGTACCTATTCCTCATAAATCGATTGGACCATTTGTGGGTGAGCCTTTTAGAGATCGTATTTGGATTTATTACTTTTATCGTTGGCTTATCTTTGTCAAACTGAAGGGCCTAGTTTGGAGGATAATAATAATTTTATTGTGGCGGAGAAAGAAATGAGTAGCAAATACAATGGTGGAGGACCGAAGAAGTATTGATGAACATGCTGTTTTATATATGCATGCAAACTTGTCGCTTGACTGATTTTCAAAAGGATCAGGAGAAAGAAAGAATTAATATTTCGTAACCATTGCGAGATGAATGGACATACCAACAAGAAGTGCTCAATGTTGGTTAGATGGGCTATGCCCTGTCGGGCTGGCCTAGGCACGGTGCTACAGCAACCATGTCGGGCCGGCCTAGACACGAAAGTCGGTGGACCGTGTCGGCACGGCCTATTTGGCCATGTCGTGCTTGGGCCGGCGTCTCAGCCCGTGGGCTGGCCTAGCACGGCACGGCTACCACCGGGCCAGCACGGGTACGGTCCGGTTGGCCCATTATTTTTTCTATATTTTTTCCATTTTCTCCCTATTTTTTCTTATTTTTTCACTATTTTTTTTCACTTTTTCCTAAATTTCCTAATTTTTCCTTTAGTTTTCTATTTTTCTATTTTTTCTTTTTTCACCTCACATTTTCAAATTTTGTGGACCAAATGTGCTAATGGGCCGACGGCCGGCCCACGTGCTGATTCGGGTCCGTGTCGGCCCGACACGGCTCGGCACCATCACGGGTTGTGCATGAGCCAAGGCCTCGGCACGTGGGCTAGCACGGCACGGTCCGCTACAGAAGCAGTGCCTTAACGGGCCGTACCATAGCGGACCGTGCCGGACCGGGCCTCAGGCTGTGCCGGTCCAGGAGACCCGTTTGGCCATCTATAGAAGTGCTTAAAAAAAGCTTTGAACAGGGAGGAATCAATGCTTGTTGATGTTTTGTATCGATAATAAGAATATGGGGCTACTCGTGAGACCTAAACTTGATGGACTGTAAAGGAACACGGAACAATTTATACTGGTTCAGACCCTCGAGATGAGGTAATACCCTATATCCAGTTGTGGTGTATTGCCTTTGAGGTTTCTCTGCTGAGATTGTTCTTCTGCCCTCAGGGAGCGCCCTGCCTCCCCTTATATACCAGGGGACAGGATTACAGAGTAGAAAATCCAATCGGACTCTAACCAAGAGATTTTCTTCTAGGAATACAATGTGCTCGACTAGGACTCTATCCTTTCCTTATCATATAAGGTTATGTATACCGAGTCCTATTATATGTCTAATTACAAGGTTAAGCCCATCCTCTGTCCGAGTGGTCCAAATGCTTCCCATAAGGTACCTGAGGCCCATAGCCTCCACAGCAGCCCTTGAGACCTTCATCTTCCACGATGAAGAATTCTTGAGTGCATTGCTCCCGAATACTCTTTGTCCGAGTGCTTCTTCTTCCAAGTCCTGCTTCATGTCAGCTGGCAACGAGGCTATGAAGGGCTTTGTGTAAAAAATATGAATAGTGTGCGCCGAATAGGCGCACCTATTAGGTGTAGCCCCCGACTTTGTGCTTAATTGTGAAACAATTAAACACAAAGTCAAAGATCTTTAACCTTATAGTCTTTTCTGAGTAGTATACTACATGGTATGTAGACTCTTCAGTATCATGTCAGCTGGAATAATTTTTGCTCAAGGCAATTGTTGGCTAAGCATGTAAGCCGAGTACCACTTTTTAGATTTTAACCCAATATGTAGTCAGGTGTGCTTGAGAGATACCTACATCCCTAATTTTAATGGAGACTAGCTGTTGATCCTTATAAGGATATATCCTCAATATCTTAAAATAATCAAGATACCCGAATATATACACCCGGCTATAGGCTTAGCATGAAGTGCATCTGATTATTTAATCGGTTCTTGTAAAATAACACCTACATCGTGATTTTAACGCGACTAGCGGGCGACACAATAGGGCATGCTATTTAAGAACTCATATTTTTGGCCTACTACTGAATAAGCCGGCCTAAACCGACCTACTCAGCACAGCCCTATAAAATCCGGAGATTTTGATCATTGTTTATCCAGTCCGTCGCTTTGGGGTGTACCACCGAAGCGTAGCAGATTTTCATGCCAAAATCGTTGTAGAAATCTTTGCATATGCCGCCCTTGAACCAAGTGCGTTGTCTATAATGATGCAATTAAGGACGCCAGATCTGTAGATCATACTAAGTATGCGTTGCACATATGATAGTCTGCAACTCCTGTGCGAGTGAGTGAGTTTGCCGAATGAAAAATCAACATCCCTTGTAGGACAGGACGAGTACTTCAGCGTCGGTAACCGCAATCTGCCAGAGGAATCCTTGTCTGCAAGCCTTTTCGACTTATGTTCTGGATGCAGTATGGTTGCCACAGATGCCCAAGTGGATATATTGCAGGATCTGGTTGCTCTCCTCAGGTGTGACGCAGTGCATGAGAACTCTAGATGCGCTTTGACGATATAGGTCTTCTCTTACTACGATAAATGTTTTGCTCCGTCGCTTGATTTACTCAACTTCGTTGCAATCTTTAGGAAGTTCATCTTCTAGTAGGAATTGAATGATTGGGGTCTTCCAGTCTTGAAAAATAATGAGTACCTTCGTAGATTCTGGTTTTGATGCTGCGCCCGACTAAAAGCTCCAGTAGTAGCTTGTTTCCTTGTTTTGGCCAAATATGTATCCGAACGCTGCGCTAGCACAGGATTCGGCTAGCGACCTTCTGGGGGTGTACCTAACTTGGAAATATTGTAACTGAATAAGGTACCCGAACCTCACATTAGCAGAGGATTCGGCTCGTGACCTTCATAGGACATACCCTACCCAACAGAGTTAGCTGAATAAGGTACCCGATCCTTGCATTAGCACAGAATTCGACTGACGACCCTCATGGGGCATACCCTACTCAACAAAGTTATGGCCAAATAAGATACCCGAACCTAGCATTAACATAGGACTCGGCTAGCGACCCTCATGGGGCATACCCTACCCAGTAGTGTGGTACCCGAGCCTCAACTGGCGCCAGAGGTCAGTTATTAGCTCACATGGAGCATACCAAAGTAAAGGTGACATACAAATCCCGACTGGCATAAGTACTCGGTCAGTAGCCCTCGTGGAGTATTCCAAGTGATTTTTGAAGCGTCGCACTCCAAGTGTATCATGGTAGACTAGTCTAGCCCCCGAGCGTAGGAGATAGGCTCATAGCCCCGAGTTCCTGTTACGCGTATCCGAAACTGGCTCTGCATTATAAACATATCGGATGAGTAGCATCTGATGAAGAAAACAATCACCTGAAGAAAATTGATCTATTTTACAATAGATGTAAATATGTGTTCCTCCTCTTATTGATATTAATTTCTCCAAGTAGTTGACCCCTTACGTTTAAACACTCTGCCCGACTAGTCATAGCCCCCTAGCGTCGGGAGTCAGCTCATGGCTCTTTCCCAGACACGTGTTTTGGGTGACTTGAGTTCGTCTTTCATGGAGCAAAACTTCACGGATCAGAATTTATGCTACTCGAGTACTTTTTCAATTATTAAGAGCAAAAATAGAAAATGCGCGGAATGTACACCTATTAGGTGTAAGCGGCTGTAGCATTGGCGAGGCTGAGTGAGGAATTGACGATCTAAGCCCCTAGATCCGATCTCGACTGGCACTAAGACGTATCCGAGTTAAACCATAGGGAAGTGAGTTGCCTCCTAGCCTATTTAGATGAGAATATCATATAAAGAAAAAAAATATTTATCAAAAAACGACTTAGCTGTTTAGTATTGCACGAGTTGGAAGTGGGGATGCCGTCCTTGCATTTAAGCTTTTGAGCCCTCGAGCATGTCACTTATCGTTCTGATGATCTTCAGTTCTAGGAGGTCGAAGACGGTTGCGACCAATTGCCACAATGAAATCGTCCAACTTGCGTTTGCGGTTCCTAACCTTAGTCGGGGCCGCGTTTTCGGTATCCTTCTGCTCCTTCTATCGGGATGTCATTTTGTCATCGAGTGCCTCAGCAATAGTGTCGGCCAAGTCGGCATATTTGTGTAAAATCATTGTCATGATTAACATTTTGGGATGAACAATTGGCCTTGCAAATGATTTATTTAATAAAATTTGGTCTAAAAATATATGTGGATGTTGGTGTGAGTGTGTGTGACTAATGTGGGTCAGGTTGTGATATCTGTGCCCAGAACCGGATTGCTACAGTACCAAACCGGATTGCTATAGTGCTCAGACTGCTACAGTGCTTTCTGCATGTGAGGGAGTCCGAGTTGGCTATGGAAAAGAGAATTTAATTTGGTAAATTATAATTAGATTTGGTAATGGAAAGTTTGAGTCATAGTGGGACTAAGAGTTCTACTCCTACTTTGTGTATGAGATTTTAGGTATAAATAGATGAGGGATTGAAGCCCTAGAGGTATAACGTTTGGAAGAGAGAAAAGTTAGGGTTTAGCCTTGAGAGAGAAAGGAGTGCTTTGTATTCACTTTGTAAACACATCTTGATGCAATAAAGAGAATAATTCCTCAAGATTTGCATTGTCGTTCGGGAGTTTCATTGAGATCATTTTTAGTCTGTTTGCAGGCGGTCAGACTGGGAGATAATCAGCGGTCAAACCGGTAGCAAGGACACGGTCGGACCGTGTTGACACCGAAAATCACCGGCAGCGTTGGGAACGAGCCAATGATATGGTTCAATGCACTAGACACACGAAGGCCTGGGAGATCTGCTTAGCTTCAGTGCAGGTCCTAAATAGTTGAGGTTTACGGGCGTTCCAGTCAATTTGACCCAGCAATTGACAAGGAGATAGAAAATATTAGATCACTGATCCAATCGGCCAAACATCCGATACAGACTCCTTCCAGCCGATTACTGATGGCACTTGTACATCGGCTAGAGAACCGATAATATAAAAGATAGAAAACCCGCCGATTTCCCTTGAGCCGACTGCCTAACTGCTGACAGCACTTGTGTATCAGCTAGAAAACTGATAACAATATAAATGAATAAATCAGCCAACTACCAATAGAACATGTGCATCGGCTGGAAAGCCGATGATAGTGTAGATAATCGAAACAATAATCAAGACAATGCAGTCGGTTTTATCTAGTAAAAGATAACTTATCGGCTAGGCACTCCGATAAAACATCGCATAAACACCCATTAGCTTAACAAGGATAAATCTATCATTATCAATCTAGTAGGTCAAACTTAACTGATGCAACACAGATTAATAATGATAAAAGAACCTCAATGAGCCGATAGATCTAATGCAATCGTGATGAACTATATGATAACTTATCGGCTATACATTCCGATAAGACGCTTGCATAAAATCTATCAATCTAGCAGGAATAACTTATCGCAGGCAGTTTAGTAGGTCGGACCCAACCGATGCAGCACAAACTGACGATAAATTACACCCAGTAAGCTGATAAATCTATGCACACGTGATGTGATATATCCACTCGGTCTAAGAGATCAAACTTAACTGATGCAGTCGTAGACAGAATAGATACACCGTGGTAAGCCGACTACCATAGATCAGCTAGAATATCGGACCTAACCGAGGAAGTCCTAGCCGATAAGGTAGTCGGGGTAACGAGACTTACCCTCTCGCAGGAGTTCGGACCTAACCGATGCAGCCCGGCTCGAGAAGCAAGAACCCATCGAAAAGGGTGGCGATGCGCCGAAGTTGTATTGATCTGAGAGAGATCGTTTACATGGTCCCCGGGCATATGTATTTATACCTCGAGTTGATATAGTCCTAATCGGATACGAAACAGGAGTTTCCTAACTATAAAAGGAAAAACAACAAGCCCTGATCAGGCACGAGATTAGGTTTCCTAAAAAATCATTAAAGCTACCTAATTTATAGATAAACTAATTAACTGTCATGATGTGGTCTTCACGATTCCTTCCTGAATTCGGCTTCTTCTGGATTAGCTTCCACAGGCTGATATCGGCTTTATCTTAACCGAATATGATAACGAACCGTACCAAATTTTGGTGTTAACAGACCGGCGGCAAGGACAAGGTCGGACCGGCGTCTTCCAGAAAGGTTGGAGATCTTGATTAAAGTAAAATTAACTTCATTGGTTCAGAGGTAACTTTTTATTCCGCGAAAAGTTTGGTTTTTGGTAATCCTACCATTTACCCCCCTCTAGTAGGCTTAATTCTTGTCTTTCGATCCTACAAGTGGTATCAGAGCCTTGTTTTTATTTCTCTTTTGATCTTAATCGATCTTGAGTTGCTATGGCGGATAGATTTCAATTAAGCCACATGTTTTTGATGGAGTTGATTTTTCTTATTGGTGCAGAAAGTTGCAATCTTATATTATGTCCCAAGGCTTCGACATTTGGCACAAAGTTTCAAAACCCTATGTTATTCCTGAAGAGATTACTACGGCTAATAAAATTGATTTTGAAAATAATTGTAAAGCTCGCAATTATATTTTAAATGGAGTTTCTCGTTCTAATTTTGATCGAATCGCTCATTTTGAAACTGCGCATGAGATATGGAAGGCCTTATGTGACTTTCACCAAGGATCTTCTAACATCAAGGAACTGTGTAAAGATGCTTTTAAAAAGGAGTATATTAAATTTGAGATAAAATCTGGAGAAGCTCTTGATGATTATTATTCTCGCTTTAACAAAATTTTGAGTGATCTTCGTTCTGTTGATGATGCTAATTATACTCAGTCTGAAGTTTCTCGATATCTTTTGAATGGTCTTGACATGTCTATTTGGGAGATGAAAGTTACATCTATTCAGTAATCTGTAAACATGAATACTTTAACCTTGGAATCTTTGTATACCAAATTAAAGACACATGAGATGAATATTCTTTCACGAAAAATTGATTCAAAATCTTCTGCTTTAGTGTCTTCTTCTAGTTATTCAGTTAATGCTTCTTCATCACTTTTTTTAACTGCTTTTAATGCCATGTCCGATAACCAACTCGAACAAATCTCGGAGGAGGACTTGGTTTTGTTAACTAGTAGAGTCTTTCGAGCTTTGAATAATGCAAGAAGCAGGAAACAAGGAGGTCTAATCCGGTGCTTTGAATGTGGAGAGCCTAATCACATTCGCATCAATTGCCCTAAGCTCGGGAAAGGAACAAAGGAAGATGAAGAGGACAAGAGCAAAAATGAGAAGAAGAAGAAGATATTTAAAGGCAAGAGAAACAAAGAAAGTTACAAGAAGATGCTTAATAAAGTATGTGTTGCCTTTAAACAAGCAAGTGACATCAACTTTGGTAGTAAGGAAGAAGATGATGACAAAGGCAAAAATATCTCTGGAGTATGCCTCATGGCTTGTGGAGGATCAACATCTGGAGAGTCTGATTCTAATAATGAACATATTGAGGTAACACATTTTCAAGATATTATTATTTCTCTTGGCTTTAAGATTCAAAAATATAAAAACAAGGGTAAAACAACATGACTTTATTGTTGAATCTCTTAATGCTGAAATTTCTAGATTGAAATCTCTAATTTCTGATGATGATAATTATATATCTTGTGAAGTTTTATTTTCTGAAATTTCTTCTTTACGAGATGTTCATACTAATAACTGTTAGAGATTAGAATATGAAATTGAGAAAACAAAAGTTTTTGAAAATTCTTTGGCTCTTGGTCTTGCTTTACATTCTCGTATTGCTAATAAGTTAGTTTTGACAAAAAAATCTTCTAAAAAAATATAAAGTTGCTTTTAGTGCAAGTTCTTTGTTCAATGTTTTATGTGCTAAAAGAATTAGACAACACAAGGAGGTTTCAAGTTATAAAACTTGCTCAACATGTTTTGTGAATGAGATAAAAGTGAAAAATGCTTTTAGTCATGTTGAGTATATGGAGAATATTGTGAAAACTTATGAGATGATTTCTTGTTCAAACTGTAAAAAACAAAAAGAAGTTTTAGTAGATTGTGAAAAATGTGCTAACTTGACAAAAGAAGTTTCTTATTTGAAAAGTTTCTTGGAACGATTTTCTGATGATAAAAAGAAACTTAACATAATTTTAGATCAATCAAAAGTAAGCACACATAATAGAGGGTTAGCTTTTGATCCACATGCTTATTTTACTAATCATCAACCTTCTATTTTGAGTGTCACAAACAATGGAGAAATTTTGACAAAACCAGAACCTAAGAAAACTATTTTCAAATTTGCTGGAATTATGTCTTCTCTTTCTTCTCCAAACCAAGGTGTTTCTACTGGAAAACCTTCAATTTCAAAATCATCTTCTCGTGTGAAGGATACATATGCTTTTTGTGGAAAAGATGGACATTTGGTTGGTTATTGCTTTAGACTTGCAAGGAAACAGAAAAAAGACAGAGAACGTGAACTTGCAAGGTTGAGGTGGTAAAGGTCGAGCTTTTCTTCAAGAGGCCCGGTTAGACCACAAACCCCAGGGAGGTCCAACCGGTGGCCATGGGCAGTTAGACCGCTCAGCAATCAAACCAACGGCCGACAGTGGTTAGACCGACTTTTCAGCGTTGGTCGGATCAGTTTTCGGTAAAGCCCCAAGGTAAGTTTTTAAGTAAGTCTGGTACTGATTCTATTTATGCATATACATGTGATTTGCCTACTGGTTCTATTGGTCGTGTGTCTCAGTGTTGGATTTCTAAATTTCTTATTTCTAATCCCAACACAAAGGCCTCGACATTTTCTTATGCATAGGTCTTTTGGCGGTATATTCCCCATGTGCATTAATCGATTGAGACGTTATTGTTTTTAAGGTAACATTGATCTATTTATGAATTGGCAATATAATATCTACTTCTTCATTAGCTTTTTCCTCGCTAGTTATGGAGACAGTAGTTTTTCATAATAATACAAGTGGATATATGTCAATTAATGAGAACCTTGGTGATATTTTTGGCAATTGGTTGTCTTTTTCAAAACCTTTGATACCTTCTTGATTTGCTTTGTTTTTACGTCGGGAGGGCTTGGAGGTTGTTTTGAGGGGGAGTTTATATTTTTTTTTCGATGCATTCATGTTTAATTTAATGCATTGCTCTCAACTTGAAAATAAAAAAAAGGAAAAGTGGAGCTTTGATTTATACCTCTAGTATATTCTTGTGCTTGCTAGCAATATGAGTGAGGTCTTTTGGTCGCTAGTTTAGCTTGTATGCATTCTAGTCTTTATATAAGCCTTGACTATTACTTTTAAGGGATATGATGCATGATACTTAAATTCTTTTATTTGAATTAAATAAATATGCAATATTGAAACTAGTGCTAAGTTTGAATAATTTATGCTTATATTTATTCTTTGTTGAATTTTCATTCCTCAAATGCTCAAAAATGTCTTTACTTTATGAGAGAGAAAAATGGATACCGAATCCTTGGCA
Organism: Oryza meyeriana var. granulata; assembly: GCA_003991445.1. Classification (NCBI taxonomy): domain Eukaryota; kingdom Viridiplantae; phylum Streptophyta; class Magnoliopsida; order Poales; family Poaceae; genus Oryza; species Oryza meyeriana. The sequence goes on from RYFJ01003815.1 coordinate 74,158, forward strand.
AGAGTATTCACCACAAGGATGATGTATCCGAAGAGAGAAAAAAATGAATACCGAATCCTTGGCAAGAGTATTCACCACAAGGACATATCCGAAGAGAGATAAAAAAAATGGGTACCGAATTCTTGGAAACAGTATTCACGACAAGGACGTACCCGAAATAAATTGAGAAAAAAAGAGAGAGAGAAAAAAATTCTCTTATGAGCAAAATATTTGAGAAAGAATGTGTTGTTCAACTTGACTAGGTATAAGGGTTTTTTGTTCAATCTCTATACTAGTAAATATATTGCATTATAAATCGTTGAAATCATATATTTATAGTATTGATTTGATCTTAAATGTTATATCTGTGTCTCATGTTTATTCTCTAATACATGCACGCTATCTAGTTGAGCAATTTATCACCCTTGTCTTGCAACATATGTCCTTGAGTTGCTTTAGGTATACTTCAAAGCTCCTAGAAAAGAAAAATTCAGAAGAAGGAAAATTGATAAATATTTATTGCATTTGTGATTTCATGGGTTATATTCTCTCTTTTGAAATTTTTGATGAAATCATTGTCAAAGGGGGAGAAATATACAAAATGCATGCATTTAGAAAAGGGGAGAATTTGAAAGTTTGAAAGTTTTGACAAGTTGATCGATTCTTAAAAAGTCGATTTTGTGCTTATTTTCTGCTTTTATTACAAATATAATGGAGAAATTCTTTCTTTTAGAAAGGGGAAGAGTTTTTGACACTTCTTGTTTTTTATTTTTCAAAAACATCAATTTGTATTTTGGAGATATTGCCAATGTGTTCATCAAGGGGGAGATTGTAAAATTATTATCATGATTAACATTTTGTGGTGAATAATTGGCCTTGCAAATGATTTATTTAATGAAATTTGGTCTGAAAATATATGTGGATGTTGGTGTGAGTGTGTGTGACTAATGTGGGTCAGGTTGTGATATCTGTGCCCAGAAACGGTTGTTTTGTCTATTTGTATACATGTGACTTGAGGTCTAGCCTTGGTCAATGGTGAAGACCGGGACTACGCTCAGGAAGGAGCCGAGGTCTAGCACGGTCGGGATGCCATGTGACAAGATTGGACTAAAGTCAGTTTATCTTGGAGTCAATATTGGTTAACAGTAGGATTGTGACTACGCTCCGGGAGGAGTCGAGGTCCAGAACGATCAAGGATGCCGGATGACTAGATTGGACACAAGATGGCACATGTTGGATGGACATCGTGTGGGAGGTATTCACAACGGGCTTTGCAAATTAGATATGCAAGCGTCGGAAAAATCGTAGATAAATTTAGAGCAAAATCGAAGAAGGAAATCGGAAACCAGTGCTACAGTACTCGGACTCGCTGCTATAGTGCGTGAACCGGATTGCTACAGTACTCGGGTTTGCTGCTACAGTGCTCGACCTGCTACAGTGCTGTCTGCATGTGAGGGAGTCCGAGTTGGCTATGGAAAGGAGAATTTAATTTGGTAAATTATAATTAGATTTGGTAATGGAAAGTTTGAGTCCTTGTGGGACTAAGAGTTCTACTCCTACTTTGTGTATGAGATTTTAGGTATAAATAGATGAGGGGTTGAGGCCCTAGAGGTATAACGTTTGGAAGAGAGAAAAGTTAGGGTTTAGCCTTGAGAGAGAAATGAGTGCTTTGTATGCACTTTGTAAACACATCTTGATGCAATAAAGAGAATAATTCTTCAAGATTTGCATTGTCGTTCGGGAGTTTCGTCGAGATCGTTTTCAGTCTGTTTGCAGGCGGTCAGACCAGGAAATAATCGGTGGTCAAACCGGTAGCAAGGACACGGTCGGACTGGCGGCAAGGACAAGGTCGAACCGGCGTCTTCCAGAAAGGTTGGAGATCTTGATTAAAGTAAAATTAACTTCATTGGTTCAGAGGTAACTTTTTATTCTGCGAAAAGTTTGGTTTTTGATAATCCTACCATTCACCCCCCTCTGGTAGGCTTAATTCTTGTCTTTCGATCCTACAATTTGTTCACCATGTCAAAATGAGTCTTGACAGAAGAGGGAGGTTTTCGAGTAAACTTGGCAATGAACGGGGTATCTCTAACTCTCTTACGGAAGGCGGCGATGACAACCTCGTCCTTGATCATTGGGATTGAATTTCTCTTCTTAGAAAACCTCTTGATGAAATCACGAAGAGACTCGTTCTTCCTTTGATGCAACTGATACAGATCGTATTCGGAAGATGGCCTCTCGTACGTTCCTTGGAAGTTAGCGATGAAGCGTTTCCAGAGTTCTCCCCAGGAGCCGATTGACCTCTTTGAGAGTCCTGTTAGCCATGTCCTCACCGAGTCGGCTAGAGCAACTAAGAGGTAGTTAGCCATGGCCTTGTGATCTCCTTTAGTCGCTCAGATTGCCAGAGTATAAATTATGAGTCAGGACTCAGGGTTGGTCTTCTATCGTATTTTTCAATTCTAGTCGGCTTGAAGCCTAACGGCCAGTCGACTTCTTGCAGGTCGTGGGTGAAAGCCAGTACACCTTCATCTGTATGAGGACTTCGACTCTGACTACGGCGGTGAAACCGCTCATGGTGGATGCCGAAGCGCTCATTCTCGTCTTCTAGTCGGCGACGGTCATCTTCCTCACGTTCGCGGCGTCGTGCGTTGATGTCTTGCCGAAGATCACATCATAGTCGGCCTCGGACATCCTGGTTATCCCAATGGTCATCTTGATGTCGGCGCCGCCGGTCATTATTGTGGTTGTCGAGTGACGTGTGGCGTGACTCCGTGTGCGGCTGACTGGAGCCGGTCGCTCGACGTCGTGTTGAGGCAGATGAGACCACCATTGGAGAAGCCGACCTGTTGGTCGGTATGAGAGTGTCATCCGACTGTTGACGCTGCTGACATGTAGCAGCAGTGATCATGGCTTTAATCCTTGCTATCGTCGGGGTGGCATGGTGATCAGACCCAAACTGTAGTGTATCCAGTAGAGTTACAGTGGCCATAATGTTCTGTTGAGGAGTTATGAAAACGTCGTGGTTGCCGACTCTGGTTTGGAGGATTTGCTGTTGAGCAGTCCGCCCAGCCTTGCGCAGATTGTCGTTGCGAGCATCGCGCTCGGCCAGCAGGCGTCTTGCTCTTGTTGTTCACGTAGTCAGCGGGCTTCCTCTTCTCGCAAATCGCGTAGTTAGCGTGCCTCATAAGTGGGAGTTGAACCCTTGGACGCCATGAAGACTTCGCGTGGTGGAGAGAAGCTTGCAAATTGCTGTCCGACTTAGAGTCGGAATCAGAGTGGTTGATGGGGGTGATTACAACTCCGACCTCCCTAGATCCGATCTCAAGCAGCTCTAGGCTGTATCCTAGTCGAACTCTAGGGGATTGGGTTTGCCGCGTCAGATGCTGATTGAAGTTATTCACGGCATTGCCGAGTTCGAATGGGAGATTGACGATCTCCTCCTCTCTTAGCCCGATCTCGGCCGGCTCAAAACCGAGTCTAAGTCGAACACCGAAAGAAAGAGTTATCCCTAGACTCGGGCATCTTGGGGATCACTATAGCATGTCGCCGAAGATTGCTGCAGCGTTGAGTAGACCGACTGGCGCAGAGTCGGCTTGATTTTTGGCCGATCGGATCAAGTCTGAGTCAGACAGGGTAAGGTTGCTGAATTCGTCGGCAACGAAGTCGAGGCTACCGAAGGTGATTGTTTCCCCAGGGAAGAACTTGATGCCGTCGATTTCGGTAATTAGATCCATCAGGCTTGTTGAAGATGATCTCGTCGATGCCCCTACCTGGCGCACCAACTGTCGATGTTTTGTATCGGCAATAAGAATATGGGGCTACTCGTGAGACCTAAACTTGATGGACTGCAAAGGAACACAGAACAATTTATACTGGTTTAGGCCCTTGAGATGAGGTAATACCCTATGTCTAGTTGTGATGTATTGCCTTTAAGGTTTTTCTGGTGAGATTGTTCTTCTGTCCTTAGGGGACGCCCTGCCTCTCCTCATATACAGAGAGACAGTGTTATAAAATAGGAATCTCAGTCGGACTCCGACCAAGGTATTTCCTTCTAGGAATACAACGTGCCCGACTAGGACTATATACTTTCTTTATCGTACAAGGTTATGTATGCCGAGTCCTATTATATTCCTAATTACAAGGTTAGGTCCATCCTTATCCGAGTGGCTCAAATGCTTTCCATGAGGTACCCGAGACAAATGGCCTCCACAATGCTCAAATTAGAATTGGGCTAATTATCTACATCCATACTATTCTAAAAAAACTCTATTTATATTTTATACCAAGTACTCCTCCACATGCTTTAATATTACAAAATTAGTACTACATAAGTTTAATCTTATTTCATCTCCAAAATGCAAGTTTATCGTGCAAAGTCATCTCTAGGGATGAATTGTTCTAAAAACTTCACAATTAATTTTTTTCAACCAATACTAGCACACATATAATTTATAATTATCTGTAGCAAAATAGGGGTATTTAACCTAGTACTCTCTTTGTCCCAAAAAATAATTTATTTTTCTAGACACTTGTTTATATCCATATACAAAAGCGGAATTTCTTTCAGACGGAGGTAGTACTTCAAGGTGGAACTAGGCTCATGATGCGTTCACATCGAAGCTCAAAACTCTTTAAGTGGTGTTTGAATGTGCTTCCGGCTTAAGCTTCTTATTTCTTTTTCGTAAGCACGCTTTCCAAAACATTAAATGAAATGGTTTTTGCAAAAAAATCATATGTAGAAGCTTCTTTAAAAAAGCAAATAAATTTATTTTTTAAGTTTATAATAACTAATACTTATAATATTTTTCGTTTTGTGTGTGGCTAAAACGGGCCTAAACATGGGTTTGCCTAGTTCCCTGCACGAACAGGCCCGTCGTGCTATTAGGCCGTGTTTGAGCCGTATGGCTTGGGCATGGCCCGGCCCAGCCCTGTCCCTGCTAAGCTGGTACGCTCCAAAGCTCCCTGCATGTTTCACTCGTTCAACCAAGGAGCCAGGACCAGGAGAACTAGAAGCCCTAATCCAAGGACAAGATTCGTCCGGCCGCGGCCGAGAACTCGAATTAACCTTCGCCCTCTTCTCTATCTGTGCTTCTTGGACCAGGATCTGCTCCGCGTTCGACCGGAATCGCGCGGAGATGGACAGCGGCGGCGGCGGCGACCTGAGGAGCAGCATCAAGAAGTGGAACGTCATCTACCCGGTGTACCTCAACTCCAAGAAGACAGTCGCCGAGGGCCGCCGCATCGCCTCCGGGAAGGCCTGCCCCGACCCCACCTGCGTCGAGATCGCCGATTGCTGCTCCTACCTCAAGATCCCTCACGCCATCGAAGTACCCCATCTTTCCTTTCTTTTTCAGATTTCTGAGTTTGGGGTTGCCGGTTCCCTTTGTCCTTCCTTGGATTTGTGTATGTGTTAATGTTTCAAGTTCCAATTTTGTGCGTAGTTGGATAAGGCGTATCCGCGAGATTTCTTCCAGGTGGGAAGGGTGAGGGTGCAGCTCAAGAAGGATGACGGCTCCCCAGTCAATCCTGCAATTAAAACAAGTAAGCACTGAGATGCTTTTTTCCCCCTGGAAGCACTCCTTGATAAATGGAACTATGCGCTGTGACTGAATAGAGCTTAGGATTTAATTATCAGTCATCTTTACAAGCTATCCTAATTTCCTGTTAGACTATTAGTGTGGCTACCAGAGCAGACAAGTTTAAAACATAAGACGGGCCATTGTTTTTGCTTTTTAAAGTCACATCTTAGAGGGTGGCTTGTAACAATGACACTATTTATGGGTTCTGGTTAAAGAAGGTGCATTCTAATTGTTACGAGTGTGAATCTGCTTCTTGAGAAGAAACAAGATATGCATTGCAGCAAATTCATTAGCCATCCTCACTAAAAAATTCATTTGGCTGTGCACATCATAGCTATGCAGAGGCTGGGAGTGTTCTCAGGGCATTGTTTAACCTTGATGTAATTGACTGAGTGCAATAAAAAGCTTGCGTTATCTAAAAAATTTAGCCATCCTCACTTTACACGCTATCGATTGTTGCTATATTTCTTCTTGTGGCATCACTGAACTATTCTGCACCTGATTTTAGTTCCCCATGATTCAAATCTCTATTACTGTAAAAGCAGAGTCATACTCCTTCCGTACCTTCCTCCCACCGCACGCAGCGACCAGCCCATCGCCAGTCATAAGGGCCGTGCAACCCATTCCCAGTGGTATGGGCCCGTTGCGATGCACGGGTATGTTACTAGTCATCATAAATAGCACACTATTAGTTCTTCTGTAACAATAGTACTTCGAATGTAACTACACTTCTAAAATTAATAGCAAGGAGTAAGGCTGTTCTAAAATGAATAGAACCAAATGTATGACCAAAAAAAGAAAAAAAGAGTTCATGTCTTCTCCCATCCTTCTGTTGGCAGACTTTGAATGTTGATCACAAGGCTTCTCAATGTAGGGAATCATGAGAATGTCTACATACCAAAAATCGAGTTTTTCACCCAGTTGCCAGAAGTCATATCATTTTCGCATGCAATTTTCTTAAGACGAGCTTTGCTGTGTTCGGGAGCACTAAAATTGGGTGCTTCCATCCCTAAAAAAAAACCTTCCAACACGTTATGAAAAATTTTAGAGAAGATTTGGTGTAAGATAGGTAATTGTGTCATCTGCCTCTCTGCAGATTCCGCTGGTTTGCTAGTTGATTATGTCGCTTGGATGAAATAATCGAGAATAAAATTTCTTGCAATGCATATTGCATAGTGCTAACTTAGATTAGAAGGAAAATTCTATCCCTCACAAGTTCTACAATGGGATTTGTCTGGGCATCAAAGGGTTTGGCAAAATGCATCCCTCACTTTCTGTAGACCATATCAATGAGTTTTGGGTGGAAAAGATGCTTACAGAAGAGTTGCCAATTGGGCAGAGGGACTAGACTATGGAGAGTAACTTGAGTAATTGAACTTCTTGCTTAACTCAAAAATAGATGTGGACTCCTTAATTGGGCATCCTGACAAATGCAACCAACAGATAACAAGGAAATGTGCACTAACTCTTCTCCCATGTTAGGGTGAACATTGTTCTTGCACGTGACAAGATGTGGTTTCACTTAATCTTTGTGAAGTTCTGAGAGGTTGGTGGAACCATGTTGCTGCTGCTGCAGTGCTACACTAGAACTTGATGTCCTGCATTTTGTTTTAACACCTCCCATCTCACTTCTCACTGTAAAAAAGTTCTTATTTTCTCTTTTCTTTTTTTTAGTGTAGTACAGAGTGTACAGCTGGCAATATTGTGGAAAACCACCTTTAGTGTTATTCCAATCACTTAAGCAACTAGTTTCGTTTTTGTTTGCCATTTTAATGCTGAAATGCTCTAACTTGGATTTCACCTAGTTTCTTTCAATGTTGGCTGTCCATTGTTGAAGTCTTATAGTGCAACAAGATAATCACCATGATGAATGTTGATAGACATGCTTTATGCTCTTTCTATCCCAAATTTGTACTGACACAGGAATCTAACGTTACAGAGAAGCAGCTGTTGATCCAAATTGCAGAGCTAGTTCCCAAGCATCATGGCAGGACTAAGAAGCAGGAAACGGCAGCTTCTTCAACTGCAGGGACTTCAAAGGGTGGGAAAGGTGGGAAGAAAAAGAAGTGATGACAGTACCATCTTGTGTCAGTTCTTTTGTCCATAGGAAGTTCCTTGAGGTTCAATGTCTTTTGAGGCCTGAAATTCTTCCTCTCTTTTGTGCTCTGAATTTCTAATTTCTTGGAAAACTTAAATACCCGTATTCCTGCTGGTTTGGACTATTGAAAAGAGAGAAAGAGATTGTTCTTTGCACCGTTGCTGCAATGCATAGCTTCCAAATTATGTTTTTGAATAGAGCTCACCTTGAAGATGTTAAATGCTAGTAAACCCCTTGCATGGAACAGTGGGCTACCAGAGGTTCCTAGGCCATGTTAAGATTTCACATGTCCTTTTTTTTTCAGATGAAAAATTGTAAGTACATTCCATCTCTTTTTTTAGGATACCATGATGAAAATTACTCGACAACTGCTATCTTTTGCAAATTTAATGGCCAATGACAACTTAAATCAGGAGCAAGTGAGCATAGAAAATTTTAAATCAAACTATTATGTTAATAAAAAAATTCAATGCGTGAGCATAGTGTATGATAGTATCATTTTCTACCGTAGTTACAATTTTTTAATTGAACTCACAGTAGCTCAGAAACATTAGAGACATACAAAACAGGTTAAATGTTAGTATCTTTTTCAAGAAAAAAACAGATTGTTGCAATCTTTATTCATTTACATTACACAGTGCTAACATGCTTCTTTGACTGGGGCGACTTCTGTGTAAACCCATCATTGCCCTGTCTTTTGGTGACTCAAAGAGCATTTTAGAGCAGCTGCAGTCATTTGCATGGCACGTATGTTCATTCCAACCGCTCTACGATTCTCAGTCTGAACTTGTGCTTCTGCGTTCTCCTTGGTTCCGGAGATTAGACTCTAAAATATCATCAATCTTGTGAGACAATGCTAGTTCCACATAGGCTGAGACTATCCTTAAACTTCTCATCTGTATTTCAAGCACTCCATAGATGTAAATGTCACCATTTTCAAACTCTGCTCCCAATGTCATACTCATGAAACTTTGCAAATTGTTCAGGACAATAATTTCACCATCGCCAGATGGCTCAGTGGCTGACTCCATGGCCGTGGGCAGCTAAGCTAGCGGCACTGGGCTTCTCATTGGAAACTAAAACCATGAGATGGTCTGAGCTCATGTTTGAAATCCTCCAAAATATAGAAGAAAGGAAGGATTCCTACGGAAATTTTCTAGCCAAATCCGTCAAACTACTAAAGGACTTCATAGAAAAATTTTCTATAGGATTTCAAACAAATTTCCTATGAAAATCCGTAGTTCTGAAGAAGCCCTCAAACTTGGTATCGGTGAAGGAGAAGAATATCACGTGGGTGAGAATGCACAACCTGCCTTGGTTGTTTAATGAGAAAATTTCTTATGAGAGTTTGAGTTTCACTCCGTCCTCTTATCTTAATACCCCTGAGTTTTGCTACACCTCTCATATCCCCTGAGTTTTATCAATTAAATTTTCTCCATACCCATTCGGATAGCCCTGTTTGATTTGAGAAGTGGAATGATGAACTCACCACCTGATAGTTGATAAGTAGTTTGGTTTGATGGAATGGGTTTGTACACCTCATTCCTCAGAAGTGCATGCTAAGCGACTGGTTGAAGAATGAAGTCGTTTCTCAAATTTTGAGGGATGATTCATCCATTCTAGACTGTTTAATTCCTTAAACCAAACAGCCTGTTAGTTGATTATCATATTTTTTTCTAAATGATCATATCGCCCTAGGCTCGTAACACTAAATGAGAAACATAATGTCCATATCAAAACACTGAACTTGAAAAATTCTGATCCACTGAAACTTATAGTATTTTGATCATGAATTAAAAATTAAAAAATAGTGAAGCTAGACAAAATTTGAAGCAATTACAAATAGGTTGTAAGTATATAAATACTAAAAGTTTAGGTATTTTTACCCTGTATTTGTAATTTTGAATGAGTTTCAACAAAATTTGGTTAATATATGTAGGAATATTTCAATTTTGGTTTTGAAATTTGGTTGAGTTGAAATTTCATTTATCGCCTCATTTTAGAAAAAAATGTATAACTAATTTTTTTTGTTGATGAGCTTCCAATTTGGGAAGGAGATTTCCGTTTTATATGCCTAGGGCAATATGGTTATTTGAAAAAAAATTAATTATCAAATCACGATCAACTAAAGAAATACGTATATAGAGGATCAAAATGGAAATGGAAGGACATGTAAGGGATGGATAAAAATTCGAGACTTACTGCCCCGTATGCCGTTTGGACATGATAGTTCATGTGCTCATGTCATGTTGACGTTAGCATGAAACCTAGGTAGGGTATCGGTCTAATACTATAGGTACCAACCCTAGTACCTAGGTATCAGATCTGGTACCCTAGATACCAGATCTGATACTAGGGTTTGGTAGGTTAAACTATTCCGCGTTTCTCATGAAATGTCGTTGTGTAATATTTGTATAAAATTCAGGGATATAGAGAGGATTGAGTGAAGATTGAGGGTGCATAAGGAATTTTCTATTGTAGCTAAATTTATTGTCCTAACAAAAAAGAAAAATCTCTAACCGATACGCAGGTGGTTTGGATTGTGAATGGAGGCTGGCAAACGAGCCTGTTGGCCGTTGGTTGCAAATGATCGTTACACTGGACAAACTGTTTACTTTTTTTTTCTATGGAGACGGATTTTAAGCTCTTGAGGACGCTTACCTCGTTCCTTACATGCAACCAAATACTTACGGAAAAATTCTGAAAAAAGAAAGCATAGATTATTATGTTACAAATCCTTTTGAAAGCATAAAAGGTTAAATGAGATCTATGCATGATAAAACATAAATATTCTCTCTGTCCAAAATAAGCTACTTATTCATCTCAAAATTTAAATACTAAAAGTAGTGGTATATGATTTCTTTAGTTTTTTCTAAACGGAGAAAATGTTGTGTACCAAGGAAAAACTTGGTATCAAATGAGTAAAGAAGAGATAAAGGTGAAAACATGTGTTGAGCATGAGTTAAATGCGGTTGACACGAAAGCACGACGGTGCTCTGGCGAGCTACTCCACCAGCAGTTTATGGCAGCATATCGTGTCAGCAATACGTGGGGCCTGTTCTTATCTGATTCTGGATGTTGGATTTTTATTTGTATACTTGCTAAGCTTATAAACGGTGTATTTCGTACAAAAATTTTATATATAATTTTTGAAAATATTTTTATAAAACAACTTTTCAATTTTGTTGAAGTTAACTTATTTATTTATACCCTTAAATAGCTATTATAAAATTAGATAACCCCTTGATTTATCAATTTCAGCTATCTCAAACAGATAGCAGTAAATCTAATGGCCATATGGTTTTAGAAGTTATAATCTGAAATCCATAATTTCCTGTGTCTTAACTAGAGAGTTTATTCATAGTCAATAAGGCTTATCAAAGAGTGACATAGTTCCTTTTTAAAAGTAAGATCCACACTTTTCTTGTTTTAAAATAGAGTCAGTTTCACCTTGCACCCCTTTTTATTACCCTAGTTGCACTATGGACATGGGATTTATCAAACTTTTCACTTAACACCATCTGACTCTACCAAAAGATGGCACTTTGAAAGAGGTATGGATTATTGCTTGAGCTGCTACAATGGCTATTCGGCCCATCCATGGGAGGAGACGAGGGTGAGCACAAGGGTCAGCAGAGAAGCATCAAGAGCCGGCACCACAGCTTGTGCTCGCGTGCAGCGCGTGCTCATAGGCCAAGGAGCTCAGCACTGCCCGCCATGCCTCCTTGCTTGAGCCGCCTCGACATTCAACACCAGCATCTTGGGTGTGCATGGTGTGCAATTGAGCTTGAACTCCTTTGGTGCTATCAACCCTGCACTCTAATGCTCCTCTCTTTAGATCGGGCGACCGGAGTAGAGGACTGCTTCCTTAACTCCTTCCTCTAGATCAGGCCGCTAGAGTTAGGGACGACTGTCGCCGCCTTGCTCTTGCTCCCCTTCTGGATGGTCGTCCTAGGCAGGGACAAGGGTGAGAGATAGCAATAGTGTCGCTGCATCGGTGATGGGCTATTGGACTTGGGAAAGATGACCAGGTGGCATGGAGTGGAACAAATGGTAAGGTTACGAGATGGTCTAAAATGAAAACTTTGTCTAAGATTTGGTCTAAGCTAAAACAAGGATAAAAATATGTGGTCCAAACTATAATTCAAGTGTGTATGTCTCATTTCGTCATGATCCAAATAAAAATTATGTGAAATTTCTGTGTTTCAAATGAGCCGGCAATTGTTCTGTTTAATTCAAACTTACCAGAGGAGAAACAGCGTGCTATCCATAGATCAAGAGCACAAGTGGCGAGCTTAGAGGGCACGCAGACCTAACACGAAACAGCACACGAAACAGCAGGATACAAGGCATATCATTTATATTTTCTAATTACCTTTGATTTGCATATTTTCTAAATACCTTTGATTGGCGGTAGTCTAAGTTGTAAGAGTAATTAAGAGAACACTCCGATTCGCTAATTAAGGGAGTCCACTTGCGCGCGGAGTTAGAGCCCACAGCATGTACCAATCTGCGCGCCATACCGTGGCCACTAACCTATACTGTTAGGCGTGGTCTGTGCCGCAGTTGTTTACTCTCTTCTTATGAAGCTACAACTACGCATCTGACTATGTGAGGAAGGCAGGGTATCAAGGGAAAAAAAAATGCAATGCAGAGATGACTACCAAAGGCGTACGCATACGTACTCTCACAAAATTCCTCCATTCCCTTCTACTCTCTCCGCTTCAAAATATAAAAATTTATAGGTTATTTAGTAGAGATTAAGATTAAAGGAAAAAACTTTAATGTTTCTCAATAAATATGAAATAAATGGAGATAAAAAGATAGGTGGGGATAAGAAAGGAATAAATTTAAATAAAAAGTAATTAATGTGATAAATAGTATTGTGAACAGTGGTACAAATTCTTATATTGTGGAACAAGATTTGCCCTCCATTTGGTAGAGCTTTAACTTTTCGATCCTGGTTTAGTAGAGCTAGAGCTCTACCAAATAGTCTAACTTCACTAAAAAAATAAAGTGAAGTAGGCTAGATCTGTTCTGAAAAATTGAACTACGAGGTAAAATGACCTTTAGGTAGCTTCATAACTCTAGCTTTAGTTTTAAACGTTAACCTCTATCAAACAGGATATTAAATGAAAAAATCTTTATATTTTAGAATGGATTGGAACGGAGGGAGTAGCATGTTATTTGTTCCTTGCACATCATCACTGACTCTCTGTTGTCATTAGCAAACTGAGCGATTTCAAAAAGGCTTGCACTATTCACCACTGATACTATTTGCGCTAGCGAACGTCGCGATCTCTCTGGTTCTCGGCGCGCCGGCGTTGACATCGGTGAGCGGGGCCAAAAGCTAGGCTATTGATTGCCATTTGGGACGTCTTGGTGCGCAGACGTGTGTACGTACGCTGCGCTCAAGGAAACGACGACCATTTCTGCCCATTCCGGTTCCGCCCGGCGACGAACTCCCATGTCGATGAAACGGCATTTATAATCGCAAGCATTGGTTAATTTATCCCAGCAGGGCAGGCAACGGGTTAGGAATCCAAGTATTGGCTCGGTGTTAGCAACGCACAACAATGGGCAGTGTAACCCATCCTGCCAAAGAATGGAAAACAGACACCGCATTCAAGAACACGAACAGATTTGATTTTACTGGATGCTCCTCACTTCAATCACATTAATTCAACTAAATATATACCATATTTTTTCTCGGCTTGGATTGTCCTCTTGCCGGTTTGTCCATTTAGTAAGTATCACCACTTTGGAATTTATTATCTCATAAGTAAGTGATCGTCTGCAATACCTGATCGGATACGTTGCTTTGGATCCACTCCTCTTAACGGGAACGGGAATGCACGTAGATGATCAACCCTATTTCCACGTGCCATCCCTGCCTTTTCCAGCCCGTCCTAAGTAAAGAATCGATACCATCCTTAAGTCTCCAAATGACAGTGAAAAATTCTTGCACCACTGGCCCTTTGACACTGCCCTGCCAAGCAAGCTCCCAATGCCACCGGAGTCACCGACATCGCCGGCCAAGCCCCCCTCGCCGCCGGGATCGCCAACCAATGCCGCCGCGGCGCCGTCCCCGGTGTCGTCGGTGTTGCGTGCCACCGTGCTGTTCGTCGCCTTCCTAGCCCTCCAGCTCGTGCTCTTCAAGTCCCTCCTCAGGTTCCCCAGCTCCCGGTTCCTGCCCGCGCCGCGCCGCAGCAACAGCACCTGGGCCAACGGCGCCGTCGACGACGCCGAGGAGTGCAAGGCCGGGCTCATCTACGTCTACGACCTCCCTCAGGAGTTCAACCACGACCTCGTCGGGCAATGCGAGCGCCTGTGGCCGTGGTACTCCTTCTGCCCGTACCTCACCAACGGCGGCCTCGGCCGGCCGGCCGCCGAGATACCCGCCCTCGCCACCGTCGTGCCGAACGCGTCGCTGCCCAACTGGTACAACACCGACCAGTTCCCGCTGGAGGTCATCGTCCACCGCCGCCTGCTGTCCCACCGGTGCCGCACCATCGACCCATCGCTCGCCACCGCCTTCTACGTGCCGTTCTACGCCGGCCTCGACGTCGGCAGCCACCTGTGGGGTCCGAACTCCACCGTCGCCGACCGCGACCGCGCCGGCGTACGGCTCCTCCGGTGGCTCAGGGGACAGCCGTTCTTCCGCAAGTCCGGCGGGTGGGACCACTTCATCACTCTCGGGCGCATCACGTGGGACTTCCGCCGGTACGGCGGCGACGGGTGGGGCACCAACTTCGTGCTGATGCCGGGGATGGAGAACGTCACCCGCCTCGTCATCGAGGGCGACCGGCTTGACCCCCTCGACGTCGGTGTCCCCTACCCGACGGGGTTCCACCCGCGCGCCGCCGGCAACGTGCGCTCGTGGCAGCGGCACGTGCTGTCCCTGGAGCGCAGCAGGCTGTTCGGGTTCGCCGGCGCGCCGCGGTCCGGGTTCCGGGACGACTTCCGGGACGTGCTGCTGGAGGAGTGCGAGGACGCCGGGAGCGCCTACTGCCGCGCCGTGGACTGCCGGGGCACGCGGTGCAACGACAACGGCGCGGCGGTGATGAGCCTCTTCCTCGACTCCCGCTTCTGCCTGCAGCCGCGCGGGGACAGCTTCACGCGGCGGTCCATGTTCGACTGCATGGTGGCCGGGGCCGTGCCGGTGCTGTTCTGGCGGAGGACGGCGTACGACGCGTACCGGTGGTTCCTGCCGGCGGGGCCCGGCGGCGAGGAGGCGGAGTGGTCGGTGTTCATCGACCGGCAGGCGCTGCGGGTGGGGAACGTGAGCGTGCGGGAGGTGCTGGAAGGGTACAGCGAGCGCCGGGTGCGGCGGATGCGGGAGCGCGTGGTGGAGATGATACCGAGGATGGTGTACGGCTCGTCGGCCGACGGGCTCGGAGACGGCATGGAGGACGCGCTGGATGTCGCTCTGAGCGGCGTCCTCAAGCGGTTCCGCCGCCGCCGCTGGAGCATTGCGCATGAAGGTGTGTTGCATCTCCTCTCCTCTCTATTTTTTTCGTTCACGCGTCGAATTAGCGGATTTTTCTGCGCAATTTTAACGCGGAGCTAAATTTTAGAACTAGAATTGAATTTAAGTCCACTAATATTTGATATCATCTTGGATCCAACCAAATTATTTTGTGGTCCTTTTGCCATCATTGTAACTAATTTTGTTGCCTTTTTCGAGCCTGGTAGTAGAGCGCCCGCCTGGGCGTTTAGCTGCTGGGCCACCTCGGCGTGGAAGCAGCGAAACGACGGCGCCTCCATCTTCTAACGGGAAAAATGGATCGGTGATTGGCCAGCGGGCATCGCGGGACAAATCAACGGTAGCGGCTTCTGCATACATAAAAACCGTCCTTTCAGAATCCCCGGCATCAAGAAGCAGAAGTTTGCAGCAATCTTGACAGTCGTTAACCCGGAGTTGTTTAACAAATGGGTCTAGGAAATGATATCCCACCCACAAAAGGGTAAGATTTAATTCTAGCCATTCATTCTTTTCACCTCATTTAATCCTAACCATCTGCTCATTTTTATTCCCCAATCCTAACTCCCATAACCCATTTGCCAAATTATTTGAGAGCAACTCCAACAAAATAGCTATTTTTGTCTCTCTAAATACTTATTTGGATATTCAGCTAAAAAATTAGAGAGTCAAATTTATATTTCACGTCAACAGTCTCTCCATTGTACTCTCCAATCTGATAATAGGTTCCATATGTCAGTCTCTATTTACTTCTTCCATTTTTTTCCCTCTCCCAAGATTCTCTCTTCAGTCTGCTACTGCTAGAGCCAGCGATGGGGGATAGGGGGCTGCGGCGGCGCTAGCCGCTGGAGGCTAGGGTGGCGCCAGAGGTGGGGGCGGGGCCTCCCACGCGCGTGTGCTTTCACTCGATCTGGTACTTCTATTGGTAGGGTCCACATATAGCAGCTATTTTGATAAGTGGATTTGGCTGGCTAACTTTGGCCAGCTATGGCACTCATTCGGCTAGCCATCTGGAGGCCCAAATTATTTAAGGATAGCCAAATTTTAGCTTGAATAACTATTTAACTATTTTGTTGGAGTTGCTATGAACATTAAGCAAATGTAGAAAATGCTTAGGGGCTTTGATTACTGAAGTCTCGTTACTACCTCAGATCTCGGATCATGGAGCTAAGAGGTCAATTTCGCATAAGGTTATATAGAGAGAGGTGATCGGGAGCCTGTGGATTAAACTGTTCACTGCCACAGTGTCACCACCCTAGGAGCGTCATGCCTTGGTGTTTAATGCTGTTGACCAAAAGATGGATTATTAATTTGCAGGGTCTAGAGGTAGAACGGTAGAACACGCGTCTGACTGAAGAGGTGTAATTGTATACTTGGCACAAGTTTTGAGAAATAGCTATTGGTACTATTTGGGTTAATAATTTTGCTATCTCGAGACGCAAAGATGTGCTGTTTTAGAGTAGGTACAATATCTGTCCAATACCTTGTTTAGATTGGATTTTAATATATATGACAGAAAGAGAAAATTTAGAGAGAGAAAAGCGAGTGACTATGGGCAATCTCAACCCATACACTATTAGGTAGTTTTTATAACTGTCACATTATCTATGTTTCTAATAGGTGGTTTTTTCGAAATAAATTCTCATCCAATCCTCTCTCTTCTCTCTTATTTTTTTCCCAATCCTCTCTTCTTCTTTTTTGTTCTTGTGTAGAGGTGATTTCTTGTATAAGAAATAATTTCTTTATTTTTTTTCTTTTTTTTTATTAACTCTTTTATTACATCAGCTTTTTACTTATATGACATTATATTTAATCCTATAAAATCAGCTGACATGCAGCATTGGAACTGCCATATTTAGTCGCTGGCTAAGCTCGTACTCCTAGGCAGTTTTCTGGCCACAGGCCTACATGCATCGCACGCAAACTAATAGAAAAGAAAAACTGAGCATGCAATGCAACGGTGAAAACTCTTTGGAACTATAGCTCATTATGATTAAAGAAATGAAGACTGGTTAAAGCAAGTTAGCATTTTAACTCTCTCTTGGCTGATATGGATATTTTTGGAACTAATAACTATCTCTTCTATTGACCTTGTTATTTGACACCATATGATCACTGAGATGTTACTAATTTGATTATAAATACTATCACCTCCGTCCCCGAAATATAATAACATTTACTGTTCAAATTACATCCTAAATATAAAGCAGTGTTCAGGCGCGTGCAGCAGCGAGTGTAGCAGGCAAGCCGGCACAGCACATGCACATGCACAGTAAAATAAAAAATATTAAAAAATCGAGTAAACATTATACCGCTAATTTAAAACTTTTATCTCTAATTTTAAAACTTTTAATTCAATTTTCGAAACTTTCAACTCAAATTTAAAAACTATTAACTAAGAATTTAAAAAATTACTTAAATTTTGAAATTTTCAACCCAAAATTTAAAACTTTTAATTAGATTTGAAACTTTCATTTTTAATTTTAAAACTTTCAATTCAATTTTCGAAACTTTGAACTCAAATATGAAAACTATTAATTAAGAATTTAAAAATCTACTTAAATTTTAAAATTTTCAACCCAAAATTTGAAACTTTTAATTAGATATTCAAAACTTTCAACTGAAATCTAAAAATTTTAACTCTACTTATTTATGTATTATTTTATAATTAAAAATTATTAAATTCTAATGATGGTGATTAGGGAAAATAATTACTGCTTAATGAGTACGGACATACGCCAACCCGCGTGCGCTAGCAACGCCCGTTCAGGTTAAACTACGTCATCAACACCTTACAACCATCAGATCAAACACCATGCCGTTGGATCAAGTGCAAATCAACGTTTCAACAGCCAGGTGCAAATCAGTACCAATGCTTTCCGTATGCTCCTGCTGGCTAGCCCTAGCTGCCCAGCCCAACTTGCACTTTCTTTACTTGTCCTCGCTCATTCTCATGTGGTGATAGCCTGATAGGAGGCTTTCCCCACCGCCTCGGCTCCTTGCGCTCACATAGATCAGTTCAACATGCCCGTACATCTAGGGATGAACAAAAAACTTGAAACTTGTGAGCTAACTCAACTCCTGCAAAACTCGGCTTGGTTCGGTCTGTTGAGTCGAGCTGCAACTTTTATTTGTTTGCTTAACGAGCCAAGCTCAAGCTAACTCGTGAGCACTCGTTAAAAACTTGTAGATGAAGTTGGCATGTCATTGCCCACTAGCCCATAAGTCTGCAACCATCCGCAAAGCACAAGCTTGCAAGTCAGCCCACAAGCCCACAAACATGTCCACAGACCATTGCATATACTAGCTGCTGAACCCTAACTAGCTAGGGCAAAATCCAGCCACCACCACACTTGAAACTCCCAAGGGGCCAAGCAAGTGAGCAAGGGCGGCATCAGTAGCGGCGACGACGACGACAAATCCAATCGTCAGAGCAGCCGGTCGTGTCGCCAGCGGCCCGGTGTAGTGCAGCGATGGATCGACAACGACCACTGAGCTTGGAGTCAAAGATCAAGAAAAAGAAGCAACAAGAGAAGGCACCTGTACTACCCAGTGGCGGCTCCAGGAATTTTTTTGTTGGATGGTCCTTCTTAACATGCCAAACTTCTATAACATAAGAAACTCAATATACATATGTAAAATTAAGTCAAAATACGATACAAATATAGCGATACTATCTCATAGCATCGCAAATTGCTTAAAATCAGCATTTAGATTCGAATTTGTAAAAGTTACAATATAGATAAGTTAAATATTATACATAGATAAAAGATTACAGTACTACTTCTTATCTATTCTTCAAGTCTTTATAGACATGAAATTCTTTATAATATCTTCTTCGCTAACTTGAGAGAAGATATCCCGCTTAATAAATGTAATCAAACAATCATTCAATAATTTGTCGCACATACTATTTCTCAGCTTGCTCTTCACAAGACTCAATGTGGAAAATACTCTCTCAACACTTGCTGTTGCAACAGGTAATATCAATACCAATTTGAGAAGCAAATAAACCAAATCATAAAGAACATGTTTGTTTGTTTCAACAAGCTTAATAGAGAGCTCAGCAAGAGTTTCTAGACCTTTAAACCTTTCATCCTTTCTCTTATCATCGATAAAATTCTCTAGTTGCAATTGAAGTCTTATCAAATCCATGCTTGAAAATTCCTTTGAATAAAACGTGGTTAGCTTACGTACTTTTTGTATATCATAAGAAGCAAATGAATTGAATGGATTTAATGCTGACATGCAAATGAGCAACTCCATATTAACTTCATCAAACCTACTGTTAAGCTCTTGGCTTATTTTGTCAACCACACCAACATACACTTCTCTTTTAAAATGATCATCATTTGTTTGGTCTAGATAAAACCGTGGAGATCTTTCATGAGGCACATATTTACCCTCTAAGGTAGGAACTTGAATATTATGTTTACTGCAAAATGAAATAACAGTTCCTTCAAAGAATTCCTCCCATCCATTGGATCTTAGTTTTTGTATTCTTTCCTTGGCCAAAGTTACAAATGACATTGCATTAACAATTTCTTGGTCTCTCTTTTGCAAAGACAAAGACAACTCATTTGTATATCCAAGAATGACAAGCATCAAATGTGCACTGAAAACAAAATCAAATAATTCAAATGCTCCAACCACGGTATGTATTTTTGGTCAATCATCTCTTTGTGTGGGATCTTTTCCAAGAGTTATGGGCACCTCATGAATTGTGGAGTACATACCAATAATATGCAATATTGTTTTAAAATGAGAACCCCATCTAGTATCACCGGGCCTAGCTAATCCCATCTCTTGGTTTAATCCAATCCCACTTTCTATTTCACCCAAATCAAGTGCTTCCATAATCTTTTGAGCTCTAACATCTCGAAGCATGTCATAACGCTTATAGGAAGTACCAATAATATTCAGCAAGTAAGAAACTTGAGTAAAAAACTACACACAATCATCATTTCCCTTGGCAACAGAAACAAGAACCAATTGGAGCTGATGTGTAAAACAATGGATGTAATAGGCACAAGGAGACTCTTTCATGATCAATGTTTTTAGCCCATTAATCTTTTCTTTCAATTTACTAGCCCTATCATATCCTTGACCACGGATTTGAGAAGGAGTCAAGTGATGATTAGTAAGTAAAGTTTGAATTGCTTTCTTAAGTGCCATAGCAGTGGTATTTGCTACATGAACTACTCCAAGGAACCGCTCACATACCCTTCCAAGTTTGTCAACATAATGCAAACAAAGAGCTATTTGTTCTTTATGTGAAATGTCACTACACTCATCAGCAAGAATTGCGTAATAATCATCACCAAGGTCATCAATGATGCGCTTAGTAGTTTCATCGGTATAACATTGGATAATTTCTCTTTGTATGCTAGAACAAGTCAAGATGCAATTTCCAGGAGTATTTTTCAAAACTAACTGTCCAACTTCTTCATTGTTTTCAGCAAGCCATTTCAAAAGTTCAATGAAATTCCCTTTGTTATTAGATTCTTCACTTTCATTATGTCCACAGAATGTCAATCCTTGGTTTAAAAGAAATCTTAGACATCTAAGTAAATAGGTAAACCTAGCCTTATAACGAATTTCATTCTCATTTGACACCTTCACAATGACATTATCAATTGAACCACCTTTCATAAATAGGCTATATTTCTCTTGAGCTTTATTGTGAGCACTTGCTACAACCCGCACATGTTTGTCAAGCGCTTCGGCTTTGTTCCAATTTATCCAACCATCCTTAACAAAATTACTACTTCTGCTATCAAATAAGAAGCATATCATGCAAAACCCAACATCCTTTGTAACACTATATTCAAGCCAATGGTACTTGTGAAACCAAACAAAATTGAAGTGGCGCTTCTTACCATATATTTCCCTGATTGGGAAATCATGTGAATAAGGTTGGTTTGGACCTTTCAGAATATATGCACGCCGAACAACATCTTGGTCATTGACATCATAGCTTCCAATTGGGGGCCTTAATCCTGGATCAAATTGAAGGTGATTAATATCATACATTGGAGATGCTTCTTGTTCTTGATTTGTTGATTCAACAACTTCAGTTACAGGTGGCCTTTGAACTAACTCTTCTTCAATTTGAGCTTCTTCTTGAACAGGATTTGAAGAGGATGCCCTCTTCTTTGCCTTTGCTTCATGTTTCCGAAAGAGTGATGCAATATCTCCATTCCTTTTCATATCTCACTGCAATTTGCACCACAAATTAAAGAGACAAAGAAACAAATTCGCACTACAATCTCACCAAAGACAGGAAGTTAATTTTGCCAATAATTGACGACCGATCAAAAGCTACGTACCTACTTTATTCCTCCTCTCTCGTTCTCTCCGTTTATATATATGTACTGCAGTACTCAGGTAAAGAGAGAGAGAGAGAGAGAGAGAGAGAGAGAGAGAGAGATGGAGGGGATCTAGTACTCGGGAGGCGGCCGAGTCGGGAGGCGGCGGCGACGGGCAGGAGTCGGTACGACGACGTGTCATCGGCGGCCGGCGCTGCCGGCCTGCGCCTTGCGCCCATGTGCCGATGACCCTGCCCAACTGGGCGCCTGGGAGCCGGACGGGGATGAGTGGCGACCCCGCGCCTTGCTCCCTTCCTCCTTGGCGGCGGCGCGGCGCGCGACCGGCGGCCGACCGGCAGGCGGTGACGAGTGGCGGCGGAGGACGGCGCGGCGCCGATGCGCGATGCGGGAGACGGGAGTCGGGAGGCGGTGGCGCGCGACCGGCGGGCACGGGTGGCACGCGACCATCAGGCACGGGCTGCGTAGCTGCGGGAGTCGGGAGGCGGCGGCACCGTTCTTGGTTCTGCTTCTCTGCTACTTCCCTTCCTTCCAAGACCTAATGGGCTACAGTATTGGGCTATTGAGTTAGTGGACTGGTTTTTTGGGGGGTGGGGTACTTCTAGGCCAAATTCTAGGGTGGTCCAAGGCCCACCCGGACCACCCTCTAGAACCGCCACTGGCACCACCACATCAAGTAGCACTGAGGCAAACCTCTCCGCTTACTGCTGAACCACAATCGGTTAGTGTGTGTTTTTTTCCTGGTTTGTATGGTTTTTTCGTTGTGTACTTAAGTGCCTTGTGCTCAGGCCACAGGCTATCTTCTATCTAGAAGGTGAACCAATTTTGCATGTGTAGGACAAGGATAATGATGATTTACATGAGTACAAGGAAGATGAGTTTAATATGAATGATAATATGTCAGAGAACTTACCTTCAAATGGGTCAATTGACTCTCCAAGTCAGGCCAAGCAAGAAGATGAGGTTACTGAGATTTCAAAGAGAGGAGCCAAGAGGAAAAAGGTTATTGCAATGGGAACATCTTCAATGAAAGGTAGAGAAAAGCAATTAGGATGTTGGGAGAATTTCAAGGTGGTTCAAGCTGTTTCAAAAAAGAGTCCAAGAAAGACCATTACAAAGGCAAAGTGCAGATATTTTGTGGCAAATGTTTTGCTTACACTCCAGGAGGGTAGACTTCTAGCCTCAACAGGCATATTCCAAAGTGTGTTCCTTACATGAACAAGAAGGGGAGAGAGGCAACTCAAAGCACACTCAACTATGATCCCAATGAGCTAGGTTCTTCTCTTGTTTTAAATCCTGCAAAATATGACAATAAGGAAGTCCTAAGGCTGATAGCTAAAATGATAATTGTGCATGAATATCCTTTTAAGATGGTAGAGCACACATGGTTTAATATATTGATGAGGTATATGAATGCATCTTACAAGTTGATTGGTAGGAAGACAATAAAAACTGAATGCATGAAAGTTTATCAGTATGAGAAGGAACTCCTTAAAAGGAGTCTTAGGGATGTTGAGAGCATTAGCTTGACAAGTGATTTATGGATTTCAAACCAAACTATTTGCTACATGGCTTTGGTTGCACACTACATAGATGCTGAATTGGTTATGCAAAGTAGAGTGCTAAACTTCATTGAGTTAGATCCACCACACACAGGAAATGTCATATCTCAAGCAGTGTTTGAATGCTTAGTTGAATGGAAGATAGAAGACAAGATCATTACTATAACTCTTGATAATACAAGCTCAAATGATGTTGCTGCTAGGAATTTGATGGCCAAGTTTATTGCTAGGAAAACAACACAGTTCAACCCTACATATTTCCATGTCTGTTGTTGTGCTCACGTAGTGAACTTAGTAGTAAATGATGGGATTGTACCATTGAAGTCATTGATCAACAATTGTAGAGAAACTATGAAGTGCATGAAGAAATCCACATCTCGCACTTACAAATTCCTGGAAGTGTGCAAATCTATTAATTTGCTTGTTGGAGCTGGGTTCTGTCTTGATGTGTCAACGAGGTGGAGTTCCACATACAAAATGTTGTCAGTTGGCATTAATTATAAGGAAGCTTTAGCAGAATATGCCATATCAGATCCTAGTTATGCATGGCTCCCTTCGCATGAAGAATGGATATTGTATAGCAAAATTCAGTCAACCTTGAAGGCTTTTACTGAAGTAACTACCGTGCTATCAGGGTCTCTTTACCCCACTGCAAGTGTTTTTTATCCTTATATACTTAATGTTAAGATTGCATTGGTGGAAGCACGTGATTCTGGATATGAGCAAATGCATAAGATGGCAAAAGCAATGTTGGACAAGTTTGATAAATACTAGGAGGAAAAGAACAATGTTATGGTCATTGCTACTATTCTTGTTCCTAGGTTTAAGATGAGGTTTATTGGCTATTGCTTTAAAAAGATGTATGGTGAAATCAAGGGTATTAGTGAGGAAAAGGAAGTAAAAGATGAGTTGTTTGGCCTCTATGACATTTATGAGACACATCATCGCCAAAGCAAGGTTGCAGATATTAGTTCCAAGTCTGTTTCAAGGGCGCAAACAACTAGCTCTTTGGCTACAGTGTCAAGTTAGTTTCAATCCTTTCTTGAAGAGACAGCTACAGAGCCTTCGAAATCAGAATTGCTCATCTATCTAGATGAACCAAATCATCCTCTCAGAGATGCAAATTTTAGATTACTTGATTGGTGGAGGCTTAATACTCATAGATTTCCTGTTGTGTCAAAGATGACAAGAAGGTTCTTAACTGTACTAGCTAGCAGTGTCTCATTAGAGTCAACATTCAGTACTAGGGGTAGAGTTCTTGATGATTACCGTAGTGCTTTGCGCCCAGTAATTGTTGAGGCATTAGTGTGTGCTTCTAGCTTCATACGAGGATCAAAAAATAATGGCATACCTCCAGTCATAGAGGTAAATATGTTGTCCTTTTGGTGAATTAAAGTATATTTCTTTTGATAAATATTCTAATTGTCTTACTCAAATATGATTGATTTTACATTATAGGAAGAAGATGAAGAAGACATTGAATTGGTTGCTTTTCCTGATAGTGTGGTTGAAAGCTCTTAGAAGATGGAGATTATGCCAACAGTGAGATGCCAATGTGCCATGCATGATAGAGTTTGGGACTTCTATATCAGTATATTGCCATGTGTGTGTGTGTGTGTGTGTGAATATGTGTGCTATTCGTGTTTTAGCCTAGAAGTTCCAGTCTTCCAAATGTTTTGTTTGACATATTTTAGTTACCTTGTTCTTAATCTTGATGAACCTGAACCCTGTAGACTGTAGTTCATGAACTCATGATTCAAGAATTATGGTCCTTTTTATAGTTCCTATTAGTAGCTAAAACATCAACTCAATGCTTATTTATAGCTGAAACAATGTTATTAGTATTACTCTATGTCTCTATGCAGATTATAAACCATCTGTTGTGTTTCTGGGTAACGATTGTCACGAGTTTAACGAGCCAATTCGAGCTATTTCACGAGTCGAGCTGAGTTGCATTTTGAACTCGTTACATTAACGAGTCGAGACGAGCTATCTCGTTAAATTAACGAGTTTTTACGAGTTGAGTCGAGCCGAGCCGAGTTGGCTTGTTATCCACCCCTACGTACGTCTTCCTGAGCCCTCCAACAACCAGTACAAGCTGACATTTCACATCCACGGCCGACGCTTGGAACAGAAGGGACATGGCAGCTGCTCTGCTTTCCGCTTCGGCCTTTGCGTCCGATTCACCTTTAGATTCTACCATAAGAGCCGCCAGGGAAAGTAAATGCGCACCAAAAATCGCCTCATCGCCATGAACGGGGTTAATCCCTTTTATTCTCCTAAGTTGTTGTTGTACAAAATATGATATATGCCTACAACAATAGGAGATACTAAATACACGTAAAGAATACCTATACTTCTATGGAAGGAATCCCCAAATACGGATAATATCCCAAACAAATAAGCAACAAAAAACCAACTTCGACAAGATCGTAGAGACCCACTCGGACTCGACCAGACTGAAGACTTTCACGAACATCTCTACGAGTCCCTCATGGATACGAGGGGACCTAGAGGTATAAATATACAATCCTAGCAAGCACCTAGGGCATCGTACAATAGTCCAAAAGCCAAGCCCCACCCCAGAGGTCAAGCCACTAGATCCATTGAGCCAAAGCCATAAGTGTAAGTTCAAGTGCCACTAATTTGGTTTTAGTTATTAATAAAAACACCAATTATATGAGATTAATATTTTGATGAGCATCCCTTTGTGTAGTCTCATTTAGATATGAAAATAAAATGATGAGAGGTATGCAATAAACTCCTCATGTTCTAAATATCTCTCTCTTATCGGTCCAAAACATAATGTGAACTCCTCCATTGTGTTTTATTAAATATGTGTATATGTTTTTCTCCATATTCATATATATGCTTATGCATAGAGATTTCGACCGGTTGCCTTTGTTAAGTGGAAGAGTTTCATTGTGATACGTCTTCTGACTTTTGCACGCCATGGACAAGAAGAGAGAGCAATTTGAACACGTTTAAATCAACATTTTCTTGGTATATAACATAAAAGGCATCCAACGTGTAGCTGATGGCTGGTAAACGGCCATGCCAAATCAAACAGACTACTCCCTCCATTCCATATTATAAGACATTTTGGGTTTATACTAGGTTTGTGCTAAGTTAAACTTCTTCAAGTTTGATAAGCTTTATAAAAAATCATAGTGACATTTTTAACACAAAACAAATATACTATAAAAATATATTCAATGGTGAATTTAATGAAACTAATTTGATATTGTAGATATTGCTACGTTTTTCAAAACATCTTATATTTCTTAAAGATGATGTGGCTTGCTCTCTTACATGAAAGTCCTCATAAATCAGTTCTCACCTTCGCCTCAACACAATCACATCCTACGCAAAACATTGCGCCTCACCACCCATTCACCTAAGACAAACTCAATCGCAGGTTCTCTGACCAATATCTATTGCATGCATCTAGTGTGTAAAACAGATTCTTCACATGACATGCACACTGTACAACTAAAAAAATTGATTATCATCCTAATGTATTAAATTTTACATATTTGCCTATATCTGTAACTTACTATGTGCTCTACTTTCCATATCTTACGAAACGAGGGTCCGGTATATACATCGTAACGGGAATATCCATTTTAAGTTGGCTAAAATTCTAGCCCTCAGATCCAAATCATATGGCTTTCTTCCATTGCACTACTACTATAAATTTCACCCACTTGCTCCCCTAGAAACCCTAGCCCTAGCCACAGCGCTGCCAAACACACTTGCTCCCCTCCACCACCTCCTCATCTACCGTATCTTCCTCGCCTCTCTTGCACACCACATCAGGCTCTACTAACATCTATCACCGATATATTTCAATACCTTTGCTTCCCTATTGCAAAGCAGCATTGAGATCTATATCTATAGAGGGAGGAAGGGAAAGATACAGTTACAGATCCGAAGAAATAGCGTATAGTCATACTAGTTAGCATCAAAGGTCAATGTCTGGAAAAAGATCTCCTTCCTGATTGTCACCAGCGACTTCACCTTCATATGATGTGTCTTCTCCACGCTATTCTCCACCGATGCTGATTTCACCGACAACACAAGTGAGCTCACTAGGTAATTTCCTTTGGTTCAAAAAGTATCTTTATGTAATACATAAAATCTGATATGGTTGAACTCCCATGACATGCATTTTCTAAGACACTGCCCTCTAATTTGCAATCCTTAGATCTAGTGGAGTACATCCCACCTCATATCTATGGGCATGAAGGGGATCCCCCGATGCAACCCTCAGATTCGATGCCGTATGTCCCACTTCAAATTATCAGCAAGGAGTGGCCCCGTTGAAACCCTCAGATCTGATGCCACGCATCGCACATCAGATGTGTTAGCTGGAGCGCATTGTCCCATCTCAACCCTCAAATTTGATGTCATATGTGCCACCTCAGATCAATTTGCGAGGAGTTGCCCCATCGAAACCCTCAAATCTGACACCGTGCATCGCTTCGCAGATCTCCAGGCTGATAGGACATCCACGAACCCCATCACAACCCTTAGATTTGATGTTGTACATCCCACTACAGATCTATCAGTCCAAAGAACTTGCCCCGCTACACTCATCAGATCCAATGGAGTATGTCCCATCTCAGCAGCATCCTGAACTAGAAGGTCTTGCACTTTTGCCATCGCCATTAGGCTACCAACAGTCAAGGCACACAAAGACACCAGACTACTCATTGCCCTCTAAGTGTCCATCAACCTCTGAATAGGAGTTTTAAGGTTTGGATTCTTTTTCAGTTGATGAATGGAAGAAACAATAGAGTTTTAGAACAACAACATCATCAAGTTTAAAGTGATGTTTTCTATTTCAATATAACGATTATGTATTACTAGTCACTAGCACATCCATTTGGTTCACTAGTTTATAATTATTTTGTTAAAATCAACATTAAATTATTGATAAAGATATTCCAAAATAATTTGTTCTCCACCTTTTACAGACTATTGACAAATATTGGAATTTGTATGTAATTGTATTATTATCTTAAATAAATTTTAGTCTATGTTTTAGATTTATAATTTCATAATTATTTGTTATGTTTGTTGAAAATTTCCATATCTTTTATTTTGTGGGCATGTAATATTATGTAAACCGAAATATACCTTTTACTTTATTTTTATTTATAAATCGAATTAGTATTATATTGTCTTGTGGTGGACTATTATCTAATCTAATCAGTTATAACTTGGGTCCCTTTGATGGACCTATAGATCTTTTATTTTCCAACACTATGGGGTTTTCCACTTAGTGACTAGTTGATATGTAGATATCACACTGTTATTTTTTTGACAAATTTTAAACCAAGTGTGATATTTCCAGACTGTACATGGACTTGAATTTGTATGAAACTAATATAAATTCCTAACTTTTGTAACGTTGAAGTTAAGTACTACAAAAGATAGATTGTGATAAGAGTTTTGCATTCTCTCCTTTTTTGTGATTTTTCCTTTTGCTTTAATTTCTTAACTGGATTGCGTATATTTTTGTATAAATTTGCATTGACCAAGTAACACTATATTCATCGTGGAGCTTTTTTCGATAATATTTCATAACGGTTATATATTGAAGGGAAGCTACCTACAGCACTACGTGTAATGGTTATGTTTATTAAATTTTGATTCATTTAGTATGTGATTCGTGTGCAAGACAACTCTAGGAAAAAAACAAAAAAGCTTGTAAAGCACCTTATATAATTTTCAAGAAAGTTATGCAAGTTGTGATAAGAAGACGTTCACCAGCTAGGGAGTTTAGATAGGTTCTAAGGCATTCTTTGAAACAATAAGGATTTGTAGAGGAATTTGTAAGATTCCAACCCTATAGAAATTTTTTCAATTTGGCCATTTGAAATAAAGGACCAGAGCTTCTCAAATCCTATAAAGATCTTTAGGAATGTCTCAGTACATACAGATTTTGGAGAAAACTTACCTAAAGCTCCAATCTCTTGGACATTTTTCTTTAAGCCTATCTCTCTCATCTAATTCATACGTTCTTTCTGTAGTCTATCTAAATGGCTATTCCTGTGTTTTGCAATCCTCTATTTTGCATATATATTCCTATTAAAATATTATGTTTTTCCTATTCATGTGTTTTTACCATTTATGTGTTTCAAAGGAGACCTAAATCTAATTACCCTGTCTTTCTCCTATGTACGTCTCTCCCTCCCTGTTCTGCCCCATGCTGCCAAACTGCCCCGTCCTTCCCTGCAGCATGTATACCTTCTCGCTGCTTTTTTTTACATCCTAAATCTAACTAATCAACATTTTTGCATAAGAATATTATAATTTTTCATTGTCTTCTACTGCATAGAAATATAGACAAACTACTATCCTGTAATATACAATTGGATTGCAATTGGTTGTGCCCTGAATTTTGAACCTAATGGTGTGGAGCATACCCCTGGAAATTGCATTACATTTGTTTCCACTACGCAAAAAAAAAAAAATTGTACTGATTGAGAAATGGCACTTGTTTTGGATAGAACCAAATTGTCGATCTTATTGTTTTATTAATTCCAGTTGTACGTTGATTAACTTTTGGGCGATCATACAGAAACCGAAGGGCGCAAGGGATGCTTCGTCAAGGCCTGAAGACTCATCTGTGAAACTGTAACTGAAGCATTCAACAAAGTGCCGAGTGCATTTAAAGTTCGATTTGGATGGAATGTGATAGTTTGATACATCATTTCCGTTGGCTCAGTTATGAGAACAAGTCACCTTTTAGCTCTTATATCTTGTTTCTGAACATGAAAAATGGTTTGCTTGGTTGAGCGTATAACTCTGTGGTTTAGTTTTATATGAGTTTGTGGTCCAACAAAGACTGGGTGTTTAAACTGGCCTTTTGGATGTAATAACGAATATTGTCGTTTAGGGTGTCCTGATTTAAGTATCTTCGGTTATTGTTAACTGAAGTGGAAGGAGTTATGGTATTGAGCTTCAACATTACTTGAAGAAGCTAAGTGAGAACTAGCTTGCTGTTGTTGGTGGCATTTAGTCGCAGAAACTTATCTTCGTTTCTGCAGTCGCATAACTGAACATGCAGATTACAGCCAGCTGTAGCATTACTTCACAGATCTGTATAACGCAACTTGATTCTAACATGAAAAAGGATAAGGGTGATAATCGTTAGGCTAAAAGAGAAGGAATAGGGCATGATGGATTGATGGCTTCTCGTCACGGTGGATTTTTCTTATTGGTAGCACCTGACCACGGAAACTGCCCTTGATAAATCATATGTAATGCTGTTCTGTTTTCCCTTTTTTATTCCTTAGCCGTTTGCTCTGTTTTTCACCTTTCCCTGCTTTACTCTGTATTCTGTTGGGCAGGTCATCCGCTCTCTGCACAGAGAATTAGAAGGCGAGGCCTCGTTTGTTTCCAATTTCCTTTGTGTTGCAATGAGAATGATCAGAAAAGCTACAGCAATTCCACAGCACAAAAGTGCTGTTCATCTTCCCTGTTTTCATGGGATTCAAAGCTCGCGTGAGTAGTCCGGAGAAGTTAGACGCTTTGGAGCCAAATCCACAACTTCAGTTTAAATTTTCTGTAGTTGTTTACATCTCCAGCAATAGCTCCCATTCTAGAGTACGTAATGCCAAATGAGGGCTGCCCCCATTTTCAAAGGATCCAAATAATATCTTTAACTCTAGCAATAGCTCTTATTTCTTAGTCCCTATTTCTTTTTTTCTTTTGGCTGTGTATATCGTGTCTAGATGTAGAGGCCGGGTTTTAATCTATTTTCTAAAAGAAAAATTATTTTTCTCTTTTATTTAAGTATATACCTTATGTTTATACCTAGTTTAACACCATAATAATTCAAACATTAATATTTTTAATACATAGATTTCAACTATATTCAAATTTATAATTTCAAACACCACAATTCAAATTCAAAATTTTTAAACTTGAGCTGCTCTGCCCTGCTGCTCACCCAAAACCCCCTTGGCCTTGGCGGCGAGACCACCACGCCATCGCCACTGCTGCGGCATATGACTACTCTTGAGCACCAAGGTGCCCTCCTAGTGCATCACCTCACCGCCTTGCTTCTCCGCCACCGGCAGAAGCTTGCACCCTTCGCATCACGAGCAATGGAGCCGCAACACGAGAAGACAGCACCAGTCACAGCAGGTTGGGAGGGTGCCCGCCAGAGCAGCTTGTGGAGAGTGGTGTGCTGGAGCAAGTCGGGGATCCGGTGGTCTCGCACAGAACAGGCTCGGAGGAGGGCGGATTTGTCAGCGACACCGATCGAGATCAGGGTGGTGGACTCGCGTGGGATCGAGATGGCGGGGGGTGTGTGACTGGAATCTTCCTCCCGCACATCAAAACTATTGATTGATGGATAGGGCCATGGTGTAGAGCCCCTAGGAATGGGGGCCGTGGGGTTGGATTTGAGGGCCTTCCTATTGGGGCTTTATAGGGATCCTGCTGGACCTCTTTTTTTTTTATCTCATACCCTAAAAATTGTTTAAGGACTGTGTTTAGGGGCTTTGCTGGAGATGCTACTAGAATACTGTCACATCCCAACCTGACACCACCGTAAAAGACGACGCTAGATAGGACGTGCTGCGGAGGATGGTGAACCATCCCTTGCAGAACCGCGATAACCGGTACCAGTCCCAAGATTCCAAGCTGATACCCACGGTAACAAATTAGGAATCATTGTAGTACTAACGATATACATATACATTACCTTATTGTCATATCGGGTAGGCCCTTAGTAGCAACTTCAAGCAAAACGGCAATAATGGAACTTAGCACAGCTAGCACACCAATCCACAGGCAGTGGCTTGGATCTAGGGACGAAACCAAAACCTTCAACATCTTCAACCTGAACTTGAGGGAGGAGAAAAACAATAAAATAGAGGGTGAGTACTTATGTACTCGCAAGCCACGGGAAATGTGATCTATACAGGCTTCAAAGGAAGGCTGGGTTCCTTTCCACAATATTTTTCTTCAAAACATTTCCCGAAATCTCTATGTGTGGGTTTCTATAAAGACATCTGGAAAAGACTATTCGTCCTTTCCTGTCCGCAAGTTGCTTTGCAACAACTCAAGTAGAAAGAGCAAAATTTTATTTTATTAACAATGCTATATTGCGTTCCAGCTCCATCCATCACATCATGATCCCAGGTAATCCAACCATGCCATATTGTTTCCGGTGCAGGAAACCTTAGCGCTTCTCGCAACATCCATCGGCTCCATCCATTCCATAACCTTCGGCTCCTCCGAGCCCACCTATACCTCTTCCGCTTCCACTTGGGAAGCCTACCCTATGATGCCTTGCGACATCTTGGGTCACATAGGCCCGTTTCAGACCACTCAGGTCATCCGTCAGTCACCAAGACTGACTCTGGTAACGATTCTCATACCACAAACCTTCTTCACAAAGCACAGGCAAACAAATCTACGCTAGGAGAATTACCTTACATTTGCTCTTGCCCGTGGGCATGACTGTTTGAACAGTTTAGTTAAGCTCTACAAAATTTATACACTTTACCCACACGACACGAAACTAACACCGTTTACCCGTCGGCAACGGAAGTTCGTGACAAGACCTTTCCAAAACTAACCCATGAATATCCCATGCCACATAGTTGGTCGAATCCACAAGAAGCATCATGCAAGAACAACCATCGTCTGCTCAGGAACACTGGTAATGCCATCTACACCAATCCGATCGCCACTATAGAGGTGGTAAAATCGCCTGCAATGGGCATAATGATACCCACGAGGGGTAGTAACAACTCCATCTCTCACATTCCTGGTGTTCCACAACCATTGGCATACAAGATTCCCATGTGCTAACTAATTACTCAGCTAGAGGCATCCCATAAACACTCGTGTGGTCGCACTATCATATGCTTGAATGTAATTCCCCAAGGAATCAGTCCTTATATGTGAATACGAATACAAGCCACGAAGGAGAGACCTGCATCGTGAACTTTCACAAATCATCTTTCTCTTTTCAAACCCACCGACTACACGAGTCGAGTTTTGCAATAGCTTTTCAACCCAAAGTTTCCCACTTTCGAGAGGCAACAGTGCATATAGGGTGGTAAAGCTCCTGCTCGAAGGGCGAGGATAAAGATCACCACTATGGTGGGGTTACAAGGGTAGGTTTCATCAAGGCCTATGAAAATAATGCAACTACTAGGTGGGTCCGTCGGTTGCACGCAAACCGAGGCCAATCAAAATAACTGTGTACAATAAACATGCAGTTTTGCAATAAATCACATTTTATAACATAGGAGCAAAATGATCAACGGGGTGACTTGCCTCACAGACGGCCTTCAAATCTTCTCGATCCTTGTGTCCGATGAAAATCCAGAACGTTGCTACGCGATCAACAAAGAGATCCTAAAGGAACCCTATAAATAAATAATAATTAATATAAAATAATAGTGCCGTTGGATAGATCTCATTTTGAAAAAAATTTAGGAAGTTGAACGGAGTCAATTAGAGTTACGGTTAAAAAGATATGATTTTTCAAAGATTTAAGAGCTATTTCTAGGATTTTTGGAAAAGATTTAAGCTGGCAAAAGAAAAGAATATTCCCTGGGAATATTCCTGGTAGTGGGGCCCAGATGGCAGTGAGATGGGGGAATTAAAAAGCCAAGGGGCCCACATGTCATTGGGTCAATGAAGAGAAGGGTTTAAATATATATTAAATAGTCATGGGCCCACATGTCATAGGCAAGGTTCAAAACAAAGGAATTTTTATTATTTTTGGAGATGGGGCCCACATGTCATTGAATGGAAATAAAAAAGCAGGGGTCCACATGTCAGAGGCTCGGAGTTTTGTAAATAGACTTTTCTAAAAAAAAAGGGGTGGGGCCCACCTGTAAGGTGACTGAGAGAGAGAGAGGGATTGGGCTATGGGCCCAAGCTGTCAGTGTTCTCGGGGGAAAAGAGGTTGTCTTCCTCCTTGGGACGCTGAGCTTGAGCGAGGGAGCCAGCGAGGAGAGCGGTGATCGGGAGGAAAGCGGTGGCGTAGGGCGGACAAATGGGGGCGGCGGTCGCCGGCGTCGGTGTCGCCGTCGGGGCAGGGCACAGTGGCGCCAGAGGACGGCGGCCGGTGGCCTGCTATCCACTGGAAAACAGGGAAGAGGGAGAGAGATGGAGAGAGAGCGAGCGGCGAGGTGTGGTAGGACAGGGACGAAGTGTAACGCCCTGAAAATCGTCTTAATTAAAAATTATCGTGGGTAAATGGAAATATAAAAATACACTAAAATTTTTTTTGTTTGAGAAAAGAGTTTGAATAAAATTTTGAAATTTCCAATATTAAAAATCCCAAGTTTAAACCTTTAAATAAATACTTGGCTGCTTTTATATTCCAGGGGTTTTATCGAAGTATTTTAAGCGTTTGAGTATTTATAATAATAAATTCTTTGTGTTTCGTGGTGGCATTTACTTCTGGTAAATTCCTCGTGATTTAATAAACCCTCTAAAATTTTCTCGGATTTTTCGAAGCTATAGAATTAATTTTAATTCAATAAAGATCACTTTAGTAAATTAATTAAATATAAAATAAATTCCTTTTCTTTCCCCCTATTCAGGTCGTTCCTGATTCAGTCCTTTGAAGTCTCCCCGTTCATCGTGAACTCTGACTCCCTTTTTTTCTAGGGTTTTGTGTCGTTCCTAGAACCCTAAAGTCACCTCAAAAACCTAAATTCGGAGTTACCGGATTTATTCATTTTTGAAATCCTAGAACTCTTTTGGACTCTCAGTCCGAGATCCTTTGTATTCGAAATATCTATATTTTCCTTTGAGATAAATCCTAGATATTCCCTTAAACCCCTTTTCTGTCAAAATAAATCCAAATCCCCAATCGCTGAGATTTCTCCAAATTCCAGTCCCAATAAAACACCCTCGTCAATTCCCTAATCCCGAAATATTTTATTCGAAATATTCCATTTCCTAGTTCCCGGAAAATCTCCTCCAGTTCCCAACCCGAAGAATAATCCGATATTTTATTCCCCAAATATTCCTCGAATATTCCGATATTCTACTCCCCAAAATTCCCTCGGGAAAATATTCTTCATTCTCTGAATCCCACAAAATATTTCGTCTCCTGGACCCTACTACATATATTCTGTTTTCTAATTACTTTCAAATACTGTTCAATTTCCAATATATATATTTATACCTATGTATATATACGTATATATATATATATATATATCCTCATATTCGGAGAAACCCCTCTTCCTTTCCTTTTCCCTTTCCTCTTTCTTTTTTCCCTTCATTCCCTTTTTTTACCTTCTCCCTGTTCATCTTCTTGCTCCAGGCCTCCTCTCTCCTCTCATCTCCCTCCTTGTCTCTACGCGCCGCAGCCAAGCCCTGGCTCGCCCTGCGCATCCCCAGCCCGCGCGCGTTTGCCCCGTGCCGCCTCGGCCTGCCTTGGCCCACACTACGCCAGTCGTCGCCTGCGCCTCCTCTCCGCGCCCACCGTCGTGAAACTCGGCGCTGCCACCCCGTGCCGAGGTCGGACTCCTGTGCCACCACACCTGCCTGCCCTATCTCCTCCTTCCCTTATAAATGCCAGCCGCCGTCACCTTCTTCCCGTTTTCCCCGTGCGCGCCGCCGCCCAGCCATCCGAGCCGCCTCTCACCCCTGCGTTAGCCGTGCCGCCGCCAGAGGTCGCCGTGGTCGTCGTCATCCCCAGCTACCGCCCGTCACCAGTGAGCATCCACCCCGTCGTCCCCGATGCCCCTACCTTCTTTTCCTCCTTCGGTACCTCGGATCGGGAAGCCGCCGGTCGTCGTTGTTGCTTGGTAGTCGCCGTTGTCGTTGTCTACCGCCTGTCCGCCGCCGATCTCTGGTCCCCGAGCCGCCTCGTTCCCATGGTCAAGCTGCTGCCTTTTCTCTTTACCCCACTGGCGCACTATCGTCCGTCGTCGCCGACGTCGTCATCTGTGCCAACTTTGCCAGCCGCCATCGCCGTTCCCTCTTCGTCGGTTTTGCCACCTGCCACCGCCATCCAGAGCCGCCAACCTGCACCACTGCCTCTGCTGCCACTCGCCAGCCCGCCGCCGCCTTGCTCTGCTCTCGCCGGCGCCCCTGCCCTGCTTCCGGCGTGGTCGCCAGCAAGCCCGCCACTACTGTCCAGCGCCACCTTCACCGGGCAGCCGTCGCCATCATCGCCCCTGTGGCCAAAGCCTGCCGCCGGTGAGTCCCTGCCGTGGACTTCTTCCTCGGCATCTCTCCGCCAGAGCCGCCTCCCTCCTCCTCTACTTGTTGTTGTCGTCGCCGTCTCCGTGATCCAGTTCTGCTGGTGAGCTCCAGGCCGCCCCCATCTTTTCTCTATTCCCTGGCGCCATGTTTCTTTCCCTATCCCGTCGTGTTGCCCGTCCCTCGTCGGTCACGGCTCGCCAACAAATCATTGCCGCCAGGTAGTCGCCATCGTCATCGTTTACTGCCTGTCACCGTCGAGCATCTCCTCTGTTCGTCGTTTGTCGCCGGTCGGTAGCCGCCCCAACGTCGACGACCACCATGCCGTGCCGCCGTCGCTCACCGTCTTTGCCGATGCCTGCTTTGCCCACATGGTCCTCATGGCATCTCCCTCCCCAGTGCATGGTTCTCCAATGGATCTCGGCTGCCCATCGTCTACGATTGATCTAGGCCATGCAATCTTCATAAAGCTCGCGATTAAATCTCGCCGGTCCGAATGGTCTCAATTTAATCCGAGCCGTCATGTTTCTCCAACCCCTAACCAGTGTCATCTCAGCCCTAATCACCACATCGGCATTTGCATCATCACCATCACATCCTGCCAACCCAGCCTATTCATCACTCATTACTCTTATCTGGTCCATGGACCTAGTCCATGTGATCCCGGTCATTGCTAGGAGGCCCACTAGTATACACAGCCAAAATATTCTTGTTAAACCCAAAATCCAGAGAATATTCCCAGGAATATTCTTTTCCAATTCCTTTTGGATTTACTCTAAATTCAATCTTCCAAAAGCCATATCTTTTTGTCTGAAGTCCGAATCGACCCATTTTTCTCCCTAAATTCATCTAAATTCATAATTTACTTGTTTATGTATTTTTATGTACTGTTTATTTGGAGTTTCCTAGGATTTATTATCATTTTACGTGTAGTCATGTATAATCACTGTTTCGGAAGATTGCAGAGTCTGCGGAAGAATTCGGAAGATTTGCTGAAGACGTTTTCGATTGCAAGGCAAGTCACACGACAATCTCCTTAAGCATGTTGATCCAATTTGCGAAATCTATTTTGTTTTAACAATATTGCATGCAATGCTTTTGAATGTCATTATATGGGTATTTATTTATTATCCTATGATCCTTGACTATTATGGCCATATCGATATTGATTCCTTTACCTTGATACCCTGGGTAATAATATTGGCTAGCTGGATGTTTAATTATTTATCTGGCTAGATTATTAGGATTTGCTTAGCCATGCCTAGAAACTATAGCAACATTTTATGTGGGGAAACTATGGAGGCCATGGGCCCCGGGTACCTCATCACAAGCATATGGGCTACTCGGATAGAGGATGGGTCCAGTCTTGTAGTTAGAGATATAATAGCACCTGGTAGATTTTGCCTTGTACAGAAAGGAATATACAATCTTAGCCGGGTAAGATGTATCTCTAAGAAGAAAATCCCTTGGCCGTATCCGGCTGGGATTCCTACCTAGTACCCCTGTCCCCTACTATATAAGAGGAGGCAGGGCGCCCCTTGAGGGCATGAGATCATTGATCGACACAAATCATCAAAGGAATACCACCATAACTGGACGTAGGGTATTACCTCACCTCGAGGGCCTGAACCAGTATAAAATCTCCTTGGGTTCCTTTGCAATCCACCGAGTTTCCTCTTGCCGAGTAGCCCTATAGTTATATTGCCGGTGTAAAACATCGACAGAAACAATTCAAACATCAATGACCCTTTAATGTTAAATGGCTATATTTTCACGATAGTGAGTCGTGGTTGATTAATTAATTGAGCAAACTAAAACTTGACTGAATGGTGGGTTGTGAGCACCAGGATGGTGAATGTTGCTAGCGGTGCTCATGACAATTAAGGACCGGTTCGCGGACTACTTGTTACGAAGCAACACTCATGCTAACCACAAGCTAGAATGGGTAATGGCTAGAACCAAAGTGTAGTACGTTCAACCGGGGTCCACCATGGTGTGTTGTGGCTGTGTCAATAAGACCACCATGGCTACGTCAATAAGTCCATATCTTGGGCGTTGGATCATTTCCCTATTGGGGGTTTGATCAGCTCCTGCCGGAAACTGGTGGTTCAACGGGTGGCACTCTTGTTGTGCGGGTTACATGGAGGGACTTGTCACAATTCCTTTCCGAGATACCGTGGTGGTATTAAGACGCACAGTGATGTGTTGTGGAGTTGTGTCTTATGGGTAAATTAGTACATCTCTGGCCAGAGTAAAACTATTTGGATAGCCGTGCTCGCGGTTAATGAGCGAGCCTAGCAATGTTTTCTGTGATTAGTCCCACACTATTTAATAATAATGATAAATGATGAAATTTGATGGCTCCTGTTTGGAGAAGTTATGGTTTGGGCCTGAACTGCGTTGGAGCGTTGTTTAGAGATGGATTTATTGTTGATATTAATTAAACTATACGGTTTTCAATGATTTTAAATACAAATGTTTTAAATGCAGTTTTATGTAAATAAGCCATACTATGCCATTCCTTTGGTATCCTGTTGCATTACATTGCATTTCCTAGTGTGGCTTGTTGAGTACGGTGGGTGGTACTCAATCTTTCATTATTGCAATCTTTAGAGTGAAGCTTTGCATGGAGGAGAAGATGGTGTTTGGCTTATACCCCAGTTGAGCTGCTTGTGGCTTGGTGCTGAAACTATGCTAGTTACCGTTCTGCTGCTGTTTTCTTCTGTATGAGGACTAAGTGCCTCTGTTGTAAGTATTTATCGTTGTTTCGTTTTGGTTATGTTTATCAAATTATCGATTTGTGTACCTCGGCTGATTCCTGGATGAGGATGTATTGCACAAATTAGCTTTGGAAATTCTGGTGAATTTCTGGGCGTGACACGAAGCCGAGCCATTTATAGGCAGAGAGGTGGCGGTGCGGCCAGCCGGTGGCGTAAATGCCGGTGATTCGGGCGTGGTGGCTGCAGGGATCCGAGGATGTGACAGCGAGCGGTGCAGAAGAGAGTGGAACTAGCGGATGGGATAGGGGAGGGAGAGCGGAGCGGCGGCGGCTCCTTGGAGGGGATCCTAGGATGGGACGCCCGGCGAGAAGGAATCCCGGGAGAGACGCGTGGAAATTTTGTGGCGGTGGTGGGATTTGTAGCTCAGGAAATCTAGGGGAGAAGGGCAAGAATCCCGCCGGGTTTTGCGGCAGAGCTGGGGGATTCGGCGCGGCGCGGTTTGGCGCGATGCACGGAGCTCGAGAGTCGGCACGGTGCGGCAGTTGCTTGGTCGGCCATGTGTCGAGCATGTCGTGGGTAGGCGAGGATGGCGAGTCAGGGATGACGGCCGTGCGGCGTGGTCGACGCAAGCGGGCGCTAGGCAGTGCTGAGGTTGACACATGGGGCCTATAGAGGAGAGCAAAGAAGGGGGCGCGCTTGCCTGCAGGCCAAGACAGACGGGTAGCTGGCAGGCCATGGGATGGGCCGTGAAATGGGCGGACGGCCCGACAAGGGGAAAAAGAAAAGAGGGATTTGGGCCGAGAGAAAAGGATAGGGACGGCCCAAAGAAACAGTGCACTTTAGGATTTTTGGGTATCTTTATATTTGAATTTTGGATGGACATAGAAGGAAATTTTGAATCCAAATATGAGATTTGAAATTTGTGAAATACAGGGAATCCAAGGGTTTTTGTCCAAAAGGGGTTTTTAGGATATTTTTAGAGCTAGATGTGATATTTGGGAAGACTTTAAATAGGGGATTAAATACGAACGACATTTGGAATTTATCGGAATATTCGTACTTGATTACAATTCTCCAAGATGGTTCAAGGAGGAGAATTTTGGGGAGATATTTTGAAAAAGACTTTGAATCCAAATCTTATATTTGAATTCCGTGAAAATTTGTATAATGCAAGGGATGGGTATTTGGCTAGGCTTTTGATGTATTTTTGGGGAATTTTGAGAGGGGAGGGAAATTGGGTAAATTTCTTTGGATAAATTGGAGGAGAGAAACTTGGAAGGATTAAATGGAAGTTAACTTTCGAATTTGAGTTTAGTATAGGGAATCCAAGGAGGGAATCAGAGTAGAGATTTGAACACATTTGAATTATTTCGATATTTGGAAGAGTTTTGAGAGAGAGGAAAAATAAAAGGGATTTGTATACTGGATTTTGACTTTCAAATTTGGGACTCGATCTCAATCTATACATGGAATTCAAAGGGATGATGTTGACTTATGGAAGTCAAGCAGGACATTTGAAATCTTAGAATTTCTAGAAATTAGGAGGGAGACTTTGATATATGTGTATATATATATATGCATATACATATTTGAGTAATTCGAGATATGAGGCGGACTTGGATAATTTAGAGAAGGCGTAATTTAGGGTCAAGCAGAGGGAGGACAAGGAGGTTTAAATTTAAATAGAATATTTGAATTATCGAATGTTTCAAAGGAAAGCTTTTTGAGATAAAGTTTTGAATTTGATTAATTTTTGAGGAGAGAGATAGAAATGAGAATTTAATTTGATTTCTGGATATTCATAATTCCAGGGATTCAATGGAGGCTTGTATATTTGAGAATAGATGCGAAACTTTGAGATTTAGGAGTGAGGTTCGGAAAAAGGTTTCAGAAGGGGTTTGGATTACAAAATTTAAATCCCAAGATTTGGAGAGGGACTTCTGAGTTGTGATTTTTGGAGGTCACAAGAAATGATGAGAATGAAGATCTTGGCACCTAATACAAACAAAGATCCAAGTTTTGAATTTATATTATTAAAAAAAATTTGCGGCTAATAGAAAAATAGGGTGTTACAGATACCTAGTTTAAGCTTGCTTGAGCATGAGTGGTGGTTGGGAGGCAGCTTGTGGGCATGAGAAGCGTGTTAGAAGTACAGCAAAAACTCCTCCATCTTTCAAGAGGAAATAGGTTCAAGTCCTATTGACCCTCTTGTTTATGTTAGATCATTGTTTGGCAAAAGCGATTATTGTTTGGACTAACGTGGATCAAGTTGAAAAAAACTTGTTTCCAAAAGATATTTTATACGTCTTTGATGTGTAGGTGAAGTGAAGATATGATTATGGTGAGTGACGAGGGACCAAGACTAGGATGGGGTAGGGGTGGTAATGGGCCTAACTTTTTTGCCTAAAAAATTTAAGGGCTAGGTCTAAAAAGGGTTGACTTTTGTATATATTTTTGAGCTAAAATTATAAGTAGGCTAAGTTAGGTTGTGAAAGAACCCATGGGCCTTGGCCCATTACCACCCTAGGATGGGGTTTCCGAGATCAAAGTCGGTTAGGAGATGTCACCAGATTGTCGTGCTCTAGCTTGGGCATACGGAGATGATGGATAACATGAAACAAGGAAGTTATACGCAAATTTGGTCTATGGTATTCGTACCTGATGGAAGTGGACTGGCTAGTGGGCCGGTGGTTTAGTTTATAATAGATTATGGGTTTGAGAGTCCATATGGGTTAATTTGGTCAATGTTGGAACAAGTCATGTGGTTACTGGCTGTCTGTACTTTGTGCTTAAAACATATCTAAGAGTACCCAAAACAGGTTTCCAAAAGATAATTTTTAGAAATTAAGTTGAAACTATCTCTCCAACGAGATGTCTAAATCCACTGCTAATTTTACGACGCTCCTGATATCGGTGCTGAAGCGAGCTAGAATTGGGGCACCCGATGGCAGTTCCAGTCGACAGCCTGGCGGGAGAAAATTGGCGCTCTGGGCGCTCCATTTCATCACCAAATCGACGCTCACTCACGTGGCTTTGTTGACTCCTCCCTCGCTCCCAATGCCGCCACCCGTTGTGTTCACCCTGCAGCCTCGTTGCTCGCTCGTTTTGGGCGCCACCATACCTCCGTCAGCGGCGCTGCGTTCAATTGATCCAGGGGTCATGAGCCCTCCATCTAGGGCGGTGCCGACCCTCCGTTGAGGGCGTGATGTCCAACCGAACCAGGGGCCGCCGGCTCTCTGTCCACGGCGCCACTGGCCCTCGATCCAGGGCGCTGCCTCCCCTCTGTCCAGCTCGAAGCCTACCCGCCCTCTAGCTCGAAGCCTCCCATCCGTCCAGGGCGCCGCCGAGCTATTGTCATCTAGTTCCTCGGCATCGTCGCCGCGCTCTACCCCTCCGTCCAGCTTCCCGCCTCCTCGACGTGTACCTACTACTAAATTTGTTTGAGGTAATTTCAGATTATAATTCAGTTCTATGATTGTTCTTATATTTGGAAATTCAGAACATGGTCGATTCCTACATTAAAAATGACTCACATAGAAAGGAGATATGGGCAGTTCATAAATTTTTGTGTATGTTCAATTGTTCATAAAAACAAATTGCACTACTTGGGTAAACTGTTCAATTATTTGCTGAAGCTTGGGGCACTACATTGCAGATGAGTTCATTGACACTGTATTCTGAAACCAATAGTCTGCCCATGCTATTTAGTAATGAACCCTTCAGCAATCCATCTTCTTATCAAACATCTCCTAATATTGTTGCCCTTTGGAAGTGTGCTCAAGTATGGCAAGCATGTCTTAAGATTAGGTGGCAGATGTTTGTTTTAACACCTGAATTTGGCATTATGGGAAAGGATATAGTAATTGGAAGCCAAATTTGGAAGAGTCCCGAGACTTCCTCAGGAGGCTGGTCAGACCGCACTTAGGGAACCGGTCAGACCGGTGGTGTGCCTGCGGTCAGATCGGCATAGGGTCAATGGTCAGACCGGCAGCCCGAGTCCGATTGGGATTTTGGTAGTTCTCGTGTTTCCTTCGGTGTGCATGAGGTTTGATGAGTCCTACTTGGTCTCTAACCTAAATAGGCCGTGGAGAAGGCTCAGGGAACGCAAGTCCAACCCCTTTATAAGGGCTATGGCCGGTTCAATTGGATATCACTTGATCATCCAAACACAAAACATCCAATTAGTCAACTGAATCGTTCTTTCAGCTTTCAATCTACTTTTTGCCTAGTTATAGCCTAGTTCGTCCATCTTTGTCAATTTGCACTGTAAATCGTCTATCTTCGCTACGAGATTGCAAGTTATCTCTTTGTGGGTTTGTCCCGTAAACCATCCGTTCTGCCCACGAGACGGGTGATTATTCTAATTTATCAGAATCGGCTCCGCTAGCTGGTTTAGCTTCAAAACCCACCTTGATCTAGATTGAGGTGGTTGGCGACTTGTCACATCTGGAAATTCACCAAAATTTTCAAAGCTAATTTGTCCATTAAATCCTTGTCCAGAAATTAGCCGAGTTACACAAATCGACAATTTGATAAACATAACCAAAACGGTAAACAATAAATACTTACAAAAGAGACATTTAGTTCTTACACAAAAGAAAACAACAGTGGAACAACAACCTAGCGAAACTTCAGCACCAAACCCACAAGCAGCTCAACTGGGGTATAAGCCAAACACCAAACTTCTCCTTCCACGTAAATCTACACTCTGATGATGGTAATATTGTAAGACTGAGTACCACTCACCGTACTCAACAAGCCACACATGAAAATACAAAGTAATGCAACAAGATTCCAAAGGAAAGACATAATATGGCTTATTTGCATAGATAACATTTAAAACATTTGCATGTAAAAACACTTTAAAACAGTATAGTTTAATTATTATCTACTTTGAACCAATCACTGAACAACACTCCAATATAGTTCAGGCCCAAACCATAAACCTTCCAAACTTGGAGCTATCAAGTTTTCATTATTTATTATCATTAATAATTAGTGTGGGACTAATCACAAAAAACATTGCTAGGCCATCCATTAACCGCGGTCACGCCTATTCAAACAGTTTTACTCTAGCCAGAGGTGTACCAATTTACCCATAAGACACGGTTCATACATGTCACCATGCCCTGAAATACCACCATGATACTGCAAAGGGGGAAACCGTGACAAGACCTTTCATGCAACTCGCCCAATAGAAAAGCCACCCGCTGAACCACCTGTCTCCGGTAGGGTTAATCAGGTTCCTAGGTAGGGAGACGGTCCAACGCCCAAAAACATAGACTTATTGACAACTAACATGGTTGTCTTATTGATAACTGCCATAACACATCGTGGTGCCTCCTGTTGAACTCGCCACA
The DNA here is from genome assembly GCA_003991445.1 of Oryza meyeriana var. granulata. Taxonomy (NCBI): domain Eukaryota; kingdom Viridiplantae; phylum Streptophyta; class Magnoliopsida; order Poales; family Poaceae; genus Oryza; species Oryza meyeriana. Next base: position 118,465 of record RYFJ01003815.1, read on the forward strand.
CATCTAGTCAAGCCATTACCCATTCTAGTTTATGGTTAGTATGAGTATTGCTTCGTAACAAGTAGTCCGTAAACCGATTCTTAATTATCATGAGCACTACAAGCATCAACAACATTCCATGTACTCACAACCCACCGTTAGTCAAGTTTTAGTTAGCAAGTTTCATTAACCAACCACGACTAACCATCGTGAGAAGATAACCATTATTCATTAATTAATCATAAGTGAGTGAATAGTTTCCTTATATAAAATGACGCTACAGTTTCTATGCAGTGCTAAGCAAAGCCTAAATAATCTAGCTAGACCATTAAATAGCCATCCAGCTAGTCCATATTAATTACCAAGGATATCAAGACACAGGTATCAATAACAAAATGGCCATTATCAAGGAATATAGAAAATAAGTTTTTATAATTGGGATCAACATGTTCAAAGAGATTGTCGTGTGACTTTCCTTGTAATAGAAAAGTCTGCAGACGATCTTTTGAACTCTTCCTCAGATTTCGTGATCTTTCGAAATAGCGAAAATTAAACGTCTATAAATAAAACAAGAAAAAAAAAAGAAATTCCAAATAAATAGTAAATAAAAAATATACAAACATGTAGATCATGATTCTATGTGGATTTAGGAAGAAGAACAGGTCAAATCGGAGTTCGGACAGAAAATTTATGGCCTTCGGAAGTTCGAATTCAGAGAAAATCGAAAAGAAATTGGAAAAGAAATATTCTTATAATATTCCTTCGGGAAATCAATTAAATGAATTATTTTTGAATAGGAAAAGGAGGTGGGGCCTACTAGTTATGGACGTGAGAATAGGAGGGGCTGGTGAACTGAATGACATGGATGGCCACGTGGACGACACGTGGGCAGAGAAGATGAGCTAGTGGCCAAGGCGGCAATTAGAGCTGATGTGGCACCGTCCGAGGGATTGAAGGAAATCCGATGGTCTAGATTTAATCTTAGGAGATCAACAGCTAGGATTCACCCGAGAGGATTTTATATAGATCGAAGGGCCCAGATGGATCTAGAGTTTTGAATGGCTGGGATTTCTCGGAAGTATACAGGTGGGGCTCATATGTATATGTCTGTGTCACCGGGGGAAAATACCGCCGGGTCCACCTATCGGTCAAATGGGAGGTGCTCGCCGGTGGGGGCCTGTGTCTGTCTGTGGCGCTGGGGGCGAGGCGAGCAGCGGGGCAGCAATGCAGGGGGGCGACGGGGAGACGACGGGCGGCGATCGACGGCGCCGAGACAGCGGAGGGACGGCGAGCCGAGGACGGCGCGGTGGACTGAGGAGGCCGGCCGCACCAAGGAAGACCTTCGGGACGGCGAGCTCGACGGCACGACGTGGCAGGAGAGAGAGAGATGGGAGCGACAGTAGGGCTGAGGTCCGGGAGCTCACCGACGGCAGACTGAGGCACAGAGGCGATGTCGGCGATGACGACCGAACGGCGATGGCGGTGAGATGCAGAGCGGCGGCGCTAGGCGGTGGAGGGGCCGAGCGGTGGCGGCATTTGGCGGGCGAGGCAGTGGCGACTAGCGCGAGGGCGGCACTGGAGATTAGGGCACGGGAGAGAGGGGAACGAGGCCGGTATTTATGGGGAGAGGATGCAGAGCACCGGGTGTTGCGGCTGCGGTTGCACGCTGGTGGCAGCGAGGGCCGGGCCGGCTGCGGAGGCGGGCCGAGGCGCGTCGCAGGCCGGGGAGGAGGACGCAGGCCGGGCCGAGCTTGGGGCGGCGCAGGCGTCGGGCTCGGCCTGCCAGGCTGCCAGCTGCGAGGGGAGGAGGATGGATGAGGAAGATGAACAGGGAAAGAAAGAAAGGGAAAAAAAGAAATGAGGAAAGAAAAGAAAAGAGAGAGAGAAAAAGGAAAAACAAAGGGGTTTTTGGGAAAAATCCTAAATTGACGAATTTAGAATTTTAGAATATTTAGGGAGTCAAAGGATTATTTTGGAATATCGGAATTTGGGGAAATATTTGGAATATACGAATATTTCGAGCGTTTAGATATTTTTTTCTAGGAATCGCGAACTCGGAAATAGTTTATGGGATCCAAAAATTGGAAAAACCCGAAGTATTTGAGGATTTGGATTTGTTTTAAAAGGAATAGTATTTTTGACAAAATATAGGGTGATTTATTTCAAACGGAGATTGAATTTCAAGGACGGAAGGGGATTTAATTCAACAGAAGAAGAGATATTTGGGAAGGAATTGAGTTGATTTCAAAGGGAGAGGGTTTTTTGGGAAGCGACGAAATACTGGGATTTTGGAATTGAATATGTTGGAGAACTTCGGATTCGAAATTTAAGGCAATTCCCTAGGATCAGACTTTCAGGGAATTAGGGATTCGGGAACGGCAACCCGAGAAGGGTACAAAGGGATTAGACCAAAAACGACCCGAGAAAAGAAAAAGAATTTTATTTAAATAATTACTAAAATTGACTTTGTAACATTAAAATTAATTCTAAAGCTCTAAAAAATCTGAGAAAATTTTAGAGAGTGTAATTACACACAAATAATTTATTAAAAATGAATTCGATCGTGATTTATTAAAGCAGTTTTTATATCTCATTTTTACTTGACTTAATTAATTTACTTTATAATTTAATATAAATTCTTGAAAATCCATTATTAATTAATTTATTTAATTCCCAAAAAATCGAGCTGTGACAACCATCTGATCCATCAACAATTTGGGCCCATAGCCTTACTGTCCTCGACAGCTTTCATCATGTTCTGAAAACGGATTCTCAATCCACCACATCCTTTTACAAGCAGTAGTCAAACAAAATTATGCTAAGTAATCACCTCACTTCCGCCCATGACCGTGGGCACGGTTATTTAAACAGTTTAAACCTCTGCAGAGGGGGTATACTTTACCTACACGAGGCGACTTACCCTACCACCCAGCTCACAATGAAATGACACGACTGGTGACTAGGGATTTTTGTGGCAAGGCATTTTTGGAATCGACACTAGGTTACCTCATGCTAACTGGATGGGTCCTCGACCAACAACAGGGTAAGTCTGAGACCATACTATGCCAGGAACCCAGGAGGCATTCCCGTCGCCCTCCGCACGATCCATAGTCCATTGGCATGCAAGGCGTCCTTGGGTAGCTAGTTACTCAGCTAGGGGCTGTGCCATATCACCCATGTGGTTGTACTGTTGTATGTTCGGATGAAATTCCAAAGAAATTGGTCCTTAGTTGCAATGCGGTGACTCGTCTACTGGCACGATCCTCGGCAACCGTAGGTTTTTGTAAATTCATTTTGTTTTCAAGGCACCGACCCAAGCGTTGGGTTTTCCAAGGTTTTACAAACCCAAGTTTTACCCATCGTGATCATTTTTAAATTTGATAGGAGATCACCGGTACCATGCCCATCGGACAAGCATCGGGACCGGTCAAGGAAGGTAACAAGGATGCTCAAGAAATCACAAATTATCAAGGAGTCAATGCAGCAATCTTAGGTTGGCGGCCAATCGGTTGTCTCGCAACCACGGCCAAGATATGTCATAGGGTAACCTAAATAATACAATTTTGGCAATAAAAATCCTTAGTTCCACATTTATGGGCACAACATGTTCAAAGGTGAGTTGCCTTGCTCAAGGCTTGAAGCTTCTCCTTTGAGATCTATGTCCTGAGGTTCCTCCGACTCCGAAGCTACACGTGAAACGAGGCAACTCAACACAAGGACCAAAATAAAAGCCATATTAGTGACCTCTAAGTGTGCCATCGGATTGATCTCATTTTTAGAAGAATTTTAGAGGTGGAACGGAGTCAATCGGACGAACGGTGGAGAAGATATGGATTTTTAAAGGTATTGGGAATTTTTAATTATTGAAAATGGATTTTAGGATTTATTTTCCTGATTTATTCTTCTCGGGCCACTGCCAGGCGAGGCCCAGCTGCTAGCCACGAGGGAACAGAGGGGAGCGCCTATGGGGCTCTGCCCACAGCGGCGACGGCCCCTGGGGAAGCGACTTGGGCCGAATGGCCTCACGGCCCAAGAGGTCGACAACGGGGTGCGGGTGATGTCTAACCAGTGGGCCAGGTTCGGAGTACGGGACCCACTGGTCGGTCTCTCGGTCCATGAGGAATGTGTTCATGGAGGGACGGTGTGTAGGGGGGGTGGTGGACCAGGCGTATGTTGCGGTACACGGTGCTTCGGTGACGGCGGGCCCGCGTGTAGCCACACGGTGCACCACAGTCCGTGCGTACCTAGCGACAGCGGGGAGTGAGGGGAGTTCGTGCTTGCGTTGCTGATCAGCCGACACGACGATGCGCTGGCACCCACGTGGATTCGACGTGGCAGCCATGGCGGCATCGAGAGGAGGACGAAGAACAGGAGCCTGAGTGGACGGCTAGCGATGGTGGGGTTTGCCGAGGCGTTGACGACGGCAAGGGCACCGATAGAGAAAAAAAACTCCGAGGAAGTGATTCAACGGTTCGGATTCGCCGGAGGATGGACCGGAGGGGTAGTATTGCGGTGGCGCACGGCGGGGGTGCCAAATTGGGGACTTTGCCGGTGATGCACCATAGCTCGATTTCTTGTGCATGGGGGCTCCTTAGGGGTTTTAGAATTAGTTCCCGGTATGGAGATCAATGGCGGCCGGTGCTATATAGTGGGTGACGGTGAACAGAGCAGCGGCGGAGTAATGCTCGTGGCGGGGCAGCTATGGGGGGCATACATACACGCAGAGATGATTGGCGAGCTAGCTAGCTACTAGGGGAAGGATAGAGAGAGGGAGGGGGCGGTGATCTACCATGGCGGCGGGGCATTGTGACGAATGGTCGGCGGCACGAACGTGATCGTTCGTGCCTCAGGGCAAGCGAGAAGGAGAAGAAGGGGACCGACGACGGTGGCGGTCTTGGTGCAACACGAGCTCGACACGACGCATGGCTTCCAAGCAGTGCGGCAAAGAGGAGGAGTTTGGAAGGGGGAGAACAGAGGCGGTGGTGATGGATTTATAGATGATTGCAAGGTCGGTTGTGGCCAGGGGCCTTGGGCAGATTTCCCATAGGGGGACGGCGAGCTGGCACGATCAAGTGGGGGCGGCGAGCCAGCACGATCAAGTGGGGACAACGAGCTAGCATGGGACGCTGGCCGGTCCGCGCTCCACCATGAGTCGCAACAAGGAGCAGAGCGGTGCAACAGTGCTTTCTGCTTCGTCGTGAATAATAGAGAAAGGGTGAGCAAGCTTCGGGGCCACAAAAATGCATTGAGGGTGGGATGGGGAAAGCAAGGGCTTTTGGGAGCGGCATGACAGGCAAGCTCGTAGGCAAGGCGTCCTCCGCTTGAAGGCTAGTGGCGGGACCAGGGTGACACGAGTGGGACAGCTAAGGCTGGTGATCGAGGTTGGAGCGGAGTAGGGACATGGTGGTCGCAGCGGCAGGTGGGGTGACGGTGGCGTCCTTCCGATCGGTGGTGGCGCGGGCGCGAGTGGGAAACGGTGAACCGGGGGCGTGCGGGGGATTCGAAATCAGCGACAGTGTTCGGCAAGCGGGGTGAAAGAGAGAGAGAACGAGCTCTCTCTCTCTCTCTCTCGCTCATGGCCGAGGCACGTGCTCGGCGTGTGCCTGTGCGGGGAGGAGGAAGGCTGAGTGGGCCAGGGCAAGATACTGGGCCGGAACGGCTGTGGCCCAAGCGATGGAGAGCGGACAGGAGAGAGGGAGCCCTCGGGTTGGGCCGGCAGAGGAGATAGTAGGCCAGCGGCCCCATAAGGGGATTGATTTAGTATTTTCCTTGGATGGGTTAGATTGGTGAGAGGATATAAGTTGAATTGGAATTTGAATTTTAGACTTGAGCTTTGGGGACTTGATTTGAATTGAGACTTGGGACTTGATCACAAGGGTTGGATTGGTTCGAGGTCTTGGCAACACGATAGCAATCAGAAACAAGTTTTCGCGAATAGGATTTTTATTAATTTAGTTTTATACTAACCTATAGGGCGTTACATTTGTCCGGTACTTGTGATTTGCTTAGTTTTCTGAACTTTCATGTATGAGATTAATTCTACAGCACATAATTTGTGACTTGTTCTGTAGTTCCCTTTTGTTCTGTACTTTGGTTCCCAAATTATGCAGTGGCCTTTTGTAAAATACGCTATGCTCTGTTAATTAAGATTTGAACCATGCTAGATCATGGTTGCTTTGTACAGCTACCGTTCTCTAGAATTTTCTTTCAACTGTCAAGCTTTATGTAGCAGAACACTAATTAAATTAGTATTTCTATGTTCTGATCTGGCCATGGATATCCTAACACAATTCTGTGTGCATTTGTAATGATCCATGGTGGTGGCTTTTTGGGAGGTCTGAGCACATACTTCCAGCTACCATAGTTGAATCTGTGATCGTTTTTGCCAGCTTCAAAATGAGAGTATTAGTTGGTTTTGTGATATGTTTTTCGAAGCTTCAAAATGAGATATTTTCAGCTGCCAGTGTGTTGGTCTTTATCAATCTATGAGTCTATCTAGTGGCTGTACAAATCGGTTGATTCAGTTCTATGTATGGTGGGAGTGTTAGTTATCCATTTTCAGATAATTCTGATAATTTTATGAGACAATCCAGTTTTATGTATGGTGGCTGTACAATTCTGATAATGTTGTGGTGCAGTATCTCATAAGCTTGCATTTCGGTACTTCTATGCCTTGGAATTTCATGCAGATTGCAACCTTGTGTATATACAGGAGCAAGGATCAATCCTACTCTCTCGATATGCAACAGGCTTTCTCCAAGGCAACAGGGTCTGCAAATTGCAGTGAATACTCATGATTACACTTGTGCAAAATCCAGTCAAGTGATCACCTGCCCTGACCTGTCACCTGATCACACGGGCAGCGCAACACGATCACGCGGCAGCGGCGCAGCGAAGACGCAGATTAGCGGCGCAAGGGGCAGCGTCTAGTCCCACTGTGTCTACGTGGTTCAACAAATAAATTTTAGGATTAATTTTACGGGAACTCTTAGAGATGTGTAACTTTTAGGGGGGAAATTATTTTGGGATAGCATAAGGATCCAATTTTATAGAAACTCTTAGAGATGGACAACTTTTAGGGGGAAATTATTTTTGGATAGCATCCAATATGGGATTATAGGGCCTAATTTTTTGGCCTCTATCAAAAATGCTCTAAGAGAATCACCTACAGTTTTCCTAAACTCCTCCCAATCCCAAAATTAGAGGCTCTATGGTAAAAAAAAAAAGCTCTAATAGATCCCCTAACCATCTGACTAAGGATTGGATTTCCTCTCCTTCAATCAACGGTCTTCACAAATCGGAGTCGAGCTCGCTCCTAAAAGGCACTCTCGCGCACGACTCCGCGTTGAGAGGAGGGGAGTCCGTGTGCCGTGGGAGGAGATGCGGGGGGAGAGGAAGTATTCTGTTGGTTTTTTTTTTTTCAGTGGCCCACTTTTTTATTTTAGGGAATCAAATTTAGGATCTCTTGGAGACAAAGATATTTTCATAGTAGCGCTAATTAGCGCGCAATACGCTACGTATTAAGTAGCGTGCTCACAACGCCCCCCTTTTTTTGTTTTTCTATTTTTCTTTCCTCTTTTTTGTTTTCTGCTCCTGTCCCGTATGTCCTCTCCCAAGACAGTAAAGAAATTACTCTCCTCCTGCCTACCCCTGTAACCCACTGATGCTCCTTGCCTACCCCTCCCTAGGACGGTAAAAGAGTTGCTCTTCCTCTACCTCTCTCTCTTGCATACTTTCGAGACGGTAAAAAAATTACTTCCCCTATCGCATCAATGAAAAATTTACTTCCCTCCTGCGCTAATAAAAAAATGATACTACTAGTATATTGTTTTTTATCTAAGATGGTAAAATCAACCACTCCTATAGTAAAATCAACTTTTGTGCCAATAAAACAATTACTACTAGTGAAATCACTGTTGTTGACTTGTAATAGTACTTTTACTCCCCAGTCATTGTCAAGAGCTCGGTGACCTTATTTATGTTAGATATGTTGTGTATTTTCATGTTTTTAGCTGGTCCTGCGGGTTCTTTTAGTAATATTTTTGACTCTTCCTTGTATTTTCATTGGTTATCTTCCTTTATAAAAGAAAATATGTGACAAAAGCAATATTTTGTCACCATACATATATGGTATATTGTGGTTTTTGGAATCATGCTACTTTGTATGAATAAAAAAATACAAACATCGTACAAGTTGTTGTATGCATAAAAAATTTATACACATAAAACAAACCACAAAAATACGTGAGAAATACGTTCTTCTAGGAGAGAGGAGGAACGACATCACTGTACGGGTAAAAAATTTACACATCAGACGAACCCAGAACAATACACATGAAATACGTTCTTCTGAAAGAGAGAGGAGGAACAGAAGCCCGCAGTCTCTGAGACGCGTTGTTTAACTAAACAGTTTTTTGGTGCTATGTCGCTCTACCACCGTAGTAGTTCTAGATATTTTCATGCATAAAATCCTAATTATAGATTCTTCAAAAGAGATTTAGAGGATTGAATTTTGGGCAATTATCGGTGATAATCTAAGAGGTAGAGAGAGATTTAGAGAGTACGGCGGCACAAACACGGAGAGAAAAATTGTCATTCTTTTTAGTGTTGTTGGAGGAACGACTTAGGAGAGATAGGGTGTTTTTGTAGGCACCTGTGGAACAGAATAAAGTTGAGCAAATTCATCCACAATTTTGTTTTTCACTTTGGTTTTTGTGGAAGGCAAGTTTTTGTAGTTTTTTCTCTGATCTTATATTGCTTTCGGATTTTGACTAACCGTTGGATTTGAGTGCAATTTTTTTGTTAGATTTATAGTGAACTCTAGTTTCTACCTGCTAAGTTTGATGCAGTTTCATTGGTTAGTTGTTAATTAATCTATATTTAGTGCACATGGGTCTAGGCCGGGTGATCCACTCTGCTCCGAATCCATTTGAAGTGAGGATATTGTAAGAGTTTGTAGATATCTTACGGATATGGATTTGAATCCGCATGTGGTACCACCAATATCCAGTGGACGCGGATTATTTGACATTTTGAGCGGATTATCCGGTAGACAGTGTCGGACCCGGGTTTGACCCCGAACCCTGTGTGTGTACCGTGCTAGTCCCACGATCAATTGCTAGCACACACATTCAACATTGGCATCATAATCCATACATCACAGGTTCAGCTCACAGCAGTCCAAACATAAGTCGTACAAGAGTCTAGACTTTAGCGATTACATAGAGGCCGACCGGCCAAATAGAACAGCAAAATAACAAAGAGTTCAACAGCGGAAACAAGATAATAGAGGCATCAAAAACCAGCAAGTATGCCTCTGCCCGCCCACAGGCAACCAACCGGTAAGCCCTAGTAAGCACCGTCGTCGTCGTCTCCAAAACCCGCTGCATAGAAGTACCCGATTGTCGGGTCCTCCTCAACCATCTCTAAAAAAAAGAAGTCACACAAGCGTGTGTGAGTACAATACGTACTCCGCAAGACTTATAGTGTTTGCAATGGTATTCCATAATATGCGAAGGTAAACAAGGAATGGTTCAGGTCCTGCAGTTTGCATGAATCATAATATACATAGCGAAAAACATTGCGGTTTTGCAACGAAATTTTTGGTAAAACAAGCTAGCACAGCAAACAAGTATATAAGCATCAACCCCCAAGCGTTTCCAACCATATGGGCTCCCTGCCCATGCCAGCCAACAGTGGCAACACGCTGCCACAACCATCCCAGCGAACTCCCCGTTCGCACCAAGATCTTTCCCCAAAACAGTTCCCCAAAATTAAAACTACTACGGTGGAGAATTTCCCAAGTCGTCCATAACCGAGGACACGGCTATTCGAATAGTTTTAACTCTCGAGAGTGTGTACAACTGTACCCACATGACAAGGATAACATGAGCTACCACACAGGAGGCTCACACCATCAATGACAAAGCCTTTCCACCGTTGACCTAGCAATATCCCGCGCTTATGATCCATCCCTAGGGAGTTGGGAGGCCTCCCAAAATCCCCAAGGCTCATACAATGTGCTGGTCACCCTTGAACAATAATCAAGGTACCTTCGAGCTATGGACAACAACCATATCCCGCACTATCCCAATGTCAACAAAAATGACCTACTACTACCACCGGCGGGTCTATTGCTAGGTATCAACAATATACTAAAGCTAGGAATCCCCATCAGAGCCACATGTGGTTTGCACTGTGCTTCTTGGTTCTAGCTACACCATAGAATCGGTCCTTAGTGACCCGGGCGAGACAACCACCTAATCGATACCACAACAAGGCACCGAACACTACATCCACTCGCCCAAGTCCAAAAGCTTGTTTTCAGTTTTTGTTTTCCACCAAGAGCACAGGGGAAGAATACCCACTGTTCATTTCCATAATTTCGCAAATGCTTCTTTTTCTCAACATCCCAAAATCAAGTAACAAGTAGCCTTGATTAAAAAGCAAACTAAGCATACCTATTGACATCTTCCCAACCACATGAACCCAAGTTTCAGTGGCAACATAAGTGACAAGGAATTCATGATACTCAAGTAACAAGGATAGGGCATATGCAACAAGAGGTTAACTACCCAAGAATCCCACACATTTTCAAGTAAAACATCGCATGCATAATAGTTTGCAATCAATATAGTTTGTAAGTTTGAAATATAGGAGCAATTGATCAAGGGGGTGCTTGCCTTGTTCCTGGACTTCTTGGAACTCTTCTGATCCTTCCACAACCGGGTCAACGACGTCGTGTTCTACGAGAATACCAAACGAATGCAATGAAAACAACGGCAAAATTTAACAGTACTGGAAGTACGAATATTTTTGCAGAATATGCAAGTGCATGATTTTAGATGAATTTAGGAAAAAGAATCGCTTGAATCCGAGTTTGTATGAGGGAGATACGGCTAAACGAAGTCTGCTCTGTCCTAAAATCGAAAATAAATGAGAAACAGCGTTTTCGCTCGACCGAACAGCAGAAACGGCTGAAAACATTCTACCGACTTAACGGGTGGTCTATTTGAGACGTTTTCGGTTCTAGGGCATTTTTATGGTACGAAACCTACATGTGTGCTGCTGTGAACCTAAGGACAACTCCCAAAAGTGGATATTCTCCAACTCGCTAGGATATTAGTCACACACGCTCACACGTCACTAAAACGGCCTAACACGTGAAGTCCACCGGGCATGAAGTTTTAACCTAAGGCATTTGGGGGCGTGGAGGGTTTCTAGGGCCTAGGAGTCACTGGATGTACAAGTGTAACCTATGGGAAGGCTTCGGTAGCGGCGAACGCCTTGGTCCAAAAACGATGTCTTCGTATGCGCAAACTACACGTCTACGCGCGTTAACGATGACCGACAAAAACAGGAAAACGACAGCAGCTGCTCTACTCGTGGTTTTATCCCGTTCTAATGCTAGTGAGGCCAACCTGGCTTGCTTGGGGCTGATGGGGTGGCTGCTACTCACTCAAACACAAGCGCACCTAAGGTGCTCGGTGAAGGCCAAGCTAATGCACGGCTTGTCTACCTCTGTCCTCTCATGCCCGAGTGCATGGCTAGCGCATGCAGGGCACGAGGAAGCTCTAGGGGTCCTGCATGCAAGATCGAAGGGCTCTACTACAAGCGGCCATGCTCCGATTGAGCCTCATCCACACATATGGCCACGGTGGTGATGCTTGGGCGGATGGCAAAGGAATGGCATGACAGGCCAAGCCAAGGACGTGGGGAGAACAAGTGGCCTCCCAGGAATAAAAAGGAGGTACATGCAGAAACAGAAGCTCACCGAGGAGTGCAGGCGGTGGGGAGCAATGTTGAGGCGGTGATCGGCTCGGCAAAAGGGTTGCTCGCGATGGAGGCTGCAGTCAAGCGCTGTGATGAGTTCAAAGAGTGAAAGGAAGATGGTGATACAGCCAGGACAGCGCTAACTCACCAGGGCGCAGCTCAGCGGCTGGAAGATCACGGCGGCACCCGGTCGGTGTTGCAAAACACGATGGGGCTGCAGTGGTGCCTGCTGCCTGCCGAGGGCAAAAACGGAGTTAGGTCGGGCAAGAACGCGTGGTGACACAGCTGAGACAAGGTAAAACTCACCGGAGCTCTCAGACGGAAAGCGTGTGCTCGCCGGCGCCGTGGGCGGCACCTCACGTTCTCAGCGAACCAAGGGGCAATCGCCTCGGTCCTTGGGTGCGTGAGAAAGAGGGCGAGCTGGGGAAGCAGGAGGACATAGGCTTGGTTAAAAGGAAGGCAGGGAAGGGAGAGGAGAGGGGAGGGGCGCTGCTCTGCTCCACGGTCTCGCGATGGCGTGCGCGCGGGCAAGCGTGCAGCAGACAGATGGGACAGGGCAGGGCGCTGCTGAGACTGTCGGGGGTATCTCGCGAGGTCCCAAGGCGGCTCTGCCTCTCCCTCTCACATGGTCTAGGGCGCGCAGAGGAAGCCACCTGGCCGAGCCGCACGGGCGGAGAGAGATCCTGGCGTGATCTCGTTTGGACGATGGAGGACAGGGCACAGCCGATAGCATCACGTATCAACGATTCACGCCTAAGGACTATCTCTGGGTTGACACCGAAACCAATCGGCCGATACAGATTGATACAAACCGATGATGTTATAAGTGAGAAGCAAACCGGCCGATTGCCGATAGTATTCGCATACATGAGCATCGGCTAGAAGCCGATGACAACATAGGCGGAGTAAAAAGCCAGCTGACTGGCGCGGGCTCGCGAGAGAGGGCGCGGGCGCGAGCTCGGGAGAGAGGGAGCGCGGGCGCGGGCTCGCGAGAAAGGGCACGGACTCGAGAGAGAGAGAAACAGGCGAGGGCGTGGGCGCGGCAAGGGCGCGGGCGCGAGGTCGGGAGAGCGAGGGCGCGGGCGCGAGGTCGGGGTCGGGACGATGGCGCGGGCGCGAGCTCGAGGTCGGGAGAGAGAGTCCGGGTGCGAGCTCGGAAGCAGAGTCCGGGCGCGAGGGCGTGGACTCAACAGAGAGCCAAGTCCCTGGGCACGAGAAAAGGGCGCAGACTCGAGAGAGAGCCCGGGCGCGAGCGAGCGTGGGCGCGGGCGAAGGTCCGATCGGGAGGCGTCTGGTCCGATGGGAAGCATTCGGACCGTCCAATCCCCAAGAGGATGGTCCGATTGGGGCAGCATGCTTCCAACCGAAAGAAACTTCGGGGCAAGGCTGGGTTTTTCGTGCATGAAAGATGATATGAAGAGCATGCAGATGGAAAAATGGTTTTATGCACCAAGATCAAAAGTGGGCTGTTACAAAACCTACCCCCCCTTAAAAAGAATCTCGTCCCCGAGATTCGGCCGGTTCGGTGAAGAGATAGGGAAACTCGCTTCGAAGACGGTCTTCACGCTCCCAGGTTGCCTCATCCACCGTGTGGTTACTCCACTGTACTTTGCACATCTTGATTGTCTTGTTCCTTGTCTGCCGCTCAGCTTCTTCTATTATGCGGATTGGGTGCTCTTTGTACGTAAGGTCTTGTTGTAGTTCGATGCTTCCTACCGGCGCAACCTCAGTGGGCACTCTGAGGCACTTCTTTAACTGTGATACATGGAAGACATTGTGCACTTCGGACAGCTCGGGTGGCAGGTCCAATCTATAGGCCACTTCTCCTACTCTTGCAAGCACCCTATACGGTCCAACGTACCGTGGTGCTAATTTTCCCTTGACTTGAAACCTGTGGGTACCTCGGAGCGGCGTCACTTTGAGATATACGAAGTCATTAGGTCTGAACTTCAGCTCACGTCTTCTCCTTTGGTTAGCATAGCTCTTTTGTCTTGATTGGGCCTCCTTCAATCTTTCTCTAATCAACCGAACTTGCTCTTCCGCTTCATTGATCGAAGCTGGGCCAAACACGTGTCTCTCACCAACTTGTGGCCAGTTTAGAGGTGTCCTACATTTCCTCCCATAGAGAGCCTCAAATGGTGACATTTGTAGGCTTGCTTGGTAGCTGTTGTTGTAAGAAAATTCAGCATATGGCAAGAAATTTTCCCAGCTTGGTCCATGGGACAGCACACACGCTCTTAACATGTCCTCTAGAATTTGGTTCACCCTCTCAGTTTGTCCTCCAGTTTGCGGGTGATAAGCAGTGCTAAAAGCTAGGTTGGTTCCCATTGCTTGCTGCAACCGTTTCCAAAAATGTGAGATGAACTGGGCACCTCGGTCCGAAACTATCCGTTTTGGCACACCATGCAAGCAAATAATCCGAGAGAAATACAATTCAGCTAGCTTGGTTCCTTTGTCAGTGGTTTTCACGGGTATAAAGTGTGCTACCTTTGTCAACCGATCCACTACAACCCATATTGAGTCATTGCCTCGCTGTGACCTTGGCAAACCAGTGATGAAATCCATTCCAACTTCGTCCCATTTCCATTCCGGGATTTGTAATGGCTGTAGTAGGCCGGCTGGCCTTTGGTGCTCAGCCTTCACTCGCTGACACACATCACAGAGCGCCACATATTCAGCTACATCACGCTTCATGCTTGCCCACCAAAAATCCTTCCTTAAATCTTGATACATCTTGGTACTACCGGGATGGATTGAGTACAATGTTTCATGGGCTTCTTTCAGAATCAGGTTCTTGACCTTTTCATCTTTGGGGATGTATATTCGCTGTCCACGCCTAACCACTCCATTTTCATCCATGTTGTACTCCGAGGTTCCCCCTTTCTCTATGTTGCGCTTAAATTCCTGGACTTCCTTATCTTTCAGCTTGAGCTGCAAGAATTTGGTCTTTCAACGTCGACTTTGCTTCCACGGTTGCAACACAACCATACTCCACCAATTCCAGGTTGAGGCGTTGAAATTCCTTATACAACTCAGGTTGTTCATTGCTTAGTGTGAGACTATTGCAATGAGCTTTCCGACTCAGCGCGTCTGCAACTACGTTGGCTTTCCCCGGGTGATAATTTATGCCTAGGTCATAGTCCTTGATTAACTCGAGCCATCTCCTTTGCCTCAGGTTCAGATCCGCTTGTGTGAATATATACTTCAGGCTCTTGTGATCTGAGTATATCTCACAGCGATTACCGATCAAGTAATGCCGCCAAATCTTCAAGGCATGCACAACAGCCGCTAGCTCTAAGTCATGCGTAGGGTAGTTCTGTTCATGTGGCCTCAATTGCCGCGATGCATAGGCTACTACCTTCCCTTCTTACATCAACACGCAGCCAAGACCTAACCGAGATGCGTCACAAAACACATCGAAGCTCTTGCCAACATCCGGTAAAACCAACACGGGTGCTGTGGTTAGTCTTTTCTTTAATTCTTGGAAGCTTTCTTCGCATTCCTTATTCCATTCAAACTTCTTTTCCTTCTTCAACAACTGAGTCATTGGTCTAGCAATCCTTGAAAAACTTTCAATGAACCGGCGGTAGTAGCCAGCCAATCCAAGGAAGCGTCTTATGTCTGAAACATTCTGGGGTTGATTCCAATTCAACACCTCATCGACCTTGCTTGGGTCGACGGCTACTCCACCCTCGGACAGCACATGACCAAGGAATCCAACCTCCTCCAACCAGAACTCACACTTGCTAAATTTTGCATATAATTGGTGCTCTCGAAGTTTATCCAAAACTAGCCGTAGGTGCCTTTCATGCTCTTCTTCACTCTTCGAGTAGATGAGGATGTCATCAATAAAGACTACTACAAACTAATCCAAGTACTCCATAAAAATCTTATTCATCAAGTTCATGAAGCTTGCCGGGGCATTGGTTAGTCCAAAGGACATTACGGTGTACTCATACAACCCGTAACGTGTAGTGAAGGCTGTCTTCGGGATATCATCGGGTCTGATTTTCAGCTGAAAGTAGCCTAGTCTCAAGTCAATCTTTGAGAATACACGTGCCCCACTCATTTGATCAAAAAGATCATCAATACGGGGCAGCGGGTATTTGTTTTTGATGGTAACCTCATTCAACGATCGGTAGTCGACGCACATCCTGAGAGTGTGATCCTTCTTCTCCACGAACAGCACGGGAGATCCCCATGGTGATGTGCTTGGCCGAATGAATCCCTTGTTCAGCTGCTCTCTAAGTTGTTCCTTCAGTTCAGCCAGCTCATTAGGTGGCATCCGGTAGGGCCGTTTGGATATCGGGGCTGTTCCGGGCAGCAGCTCTATCACGAACTCCATGTCTCTGTCAGGTGGCATACCGGGTAACTCATCCGGAAAGATGTCAGGGTACTCACAAACTACCAGAACCTGGCTTATTTCCCTACTAACAAGGCTGCTGAGAAGAGAATGAGAGGGTACAGTTCTATTAGAGACAAACTCTACCCGATCCCCGGCTGTGTTTGTGAGTGTGATGGACCTACTCTCACAGTTGATCAAACCCTTGTGCTTGGAGAGCCAATCCATCCCAAGTATCACATCTAAACCTTGTGTCCCAAGCACAATCAGATTTGCCAAAAACTTATTACCATTGATAACAATGGTCACGTCGGTGCAAACTAGTTTTGTTGTCAACTCTGACCCAGGGGATTGTACTATCATTGGGTTAACTAGGGTGTCAACTTTCAATTGATGATTTGCAGCAAAACTCTTGGATATGAAAGAATGTGAAGCTCCAGAATCAAATAAAACCATTGCAGGGGTTGAGTTCACGAGAAACATACCAAGCACCACATCAGGCGCATCCTGAGCTTCCTCGGCGGTCACATGATTAACCCTGCCCCTCCCAAGGTTCTGAGCAGGCTTGGGAGCTGGGTTGCGGGCTGGTGGTGCTCCACGGCCTCTCCCACGCGCTGCTGGTCCGGCTAGAACACGGGGAGGCGCAAGCTGAACTGGACCGGGTACCTTCTTCGGGCACCGATTGGAGTAATGCCCGTACTCTCCACAATTGTAGCAGTCTACCGGCCTGAAGTCGGTAGCTTGTTGTGCAGCCGGGCGAGGTGGCGGCTGAGGGACACGAGGGGCTGGTGGCTGTGGCCTTGCTTGAAGTGGCGCTGGATACCTTGTCGGTGCGGGCGCCGGCGGCCGAACCGTTGCGGGACGCCATACGCGCTGCTGCGAGGAGCTTCCTCCTACGGGCTTGCGTGCAGCCCACTTACGTTTGCGGGACTCCACTACGCCATGGTGCTTGTGCTCCCATCCAATGGCCTTGTTCACCAAAGTGGGAAAGTCAGGGAAGTCAAATGGCTCAAAGGCCAGCTGCATCTCCTCATCTAGTCCTTCCAGGAACTTCCCCATCTTTGTCTCTTCATTTGGTAGGTCGGCAGCGGCATAGCGAGCGAGGTGGTTGAAGCGGTGGAGGTACTCGCTCACGGACATGTTGCCTTGCTTCAGGGTTTCAAATTCCTTCCTCTTGATCTTCATGATACCAGCTGGGATGTGTGCTTTGCGAAAAGCTACCTTAAACTCATTCCACGTTACAACATGGCCTTCTTGTTGCATTGCACGGTAATTGTCCCACCAATCACTAGCGGCGCCGTGAAGTTGTTCTGCTGCAAATGCCACCTTCTCAGCATCGTCGCAGTGAACCAAGTCGAGCTTTCTCTCCACTGCACGCAGCCAGTCATCGGCGTCAAGTGGATCCTCCGAACGGGCAAAAACGGGTGGCTTGGTGCGGTGAAAATCAAACAACTTGGATGGTTGATTGTTGCCCATGTGCTGTGCTCCTTCAAAGGCTTGTGCGGCTGCACCATGCGCAGCGGTGTTCCTTTCAATCCTCTCAAGCAATTGAGTTTGTGCCATGCGGTTTTGCTCAGCCAACATGAGCACCTCAGCCAAGGTAGGACCGGGTTGCTGCCCACCGGCAGGTGCACCGGGTATGTGCCGATCTTGGCCACCCTGTTGCTGCTGGGGTTGACCATGGTGCTGTGGTTCAGAGGAACCTTCATCTTGAGCCACTCGAGCTGCGAAACGGGTCCGTGCTGCAGTCATCCTGTACAACAATCTTCCGATTACTACTTGCATAAGGATGCAAAAACTAGTGCTACTAGATTGTTGATAGGATGAAATCTAAACAGCCCAGGAACAGAGAAAAAAATTCCAAATAAAATGTCAACTGAAGTACCAATAAGATCCATTAAGCCGCATTGAAACACTTAAGTCATACAGTACATAAACATGGGACAAGCCTAAGTCGATTCACAAACGTACAAAGCCCAAGGGCTGGGTGAATCAAGCATCTAACAGCAGAACATCAGTCATTACATCACATCATCAACCATCACGGCCACCCATGCCTACGGCCGGAAACAAAAGCACTACTCGCTCACTACAAAACACCTCATACTAGTGAGCTCTACCAACTGTGGAAGACCTACTCCTGGGTAAGCTCCTGCATGTCACCATCATCTGGCGAAGTGGGTACACTTGACTCATAATCCTCCTCATCTGCAGCAGACCTCCATGTGGGAGCAGGGGCGATGACCCGACGTCGCTGAGCTGATCGTGAGCTTTCAGACTGAACCGGCTTGAAGAGGCCACGATACTCTGCAGCTGTCATGCGTGTAGCGCGAGTTGGAGCGGCTGAGCGGGGCACCGGGTTAGCAGGCAGCGCTAAATCTACCATCGGCTCCGGGGCAATGGGTGTTGGCACAGGTGCGGGAGCCTGGGTAGCAGCAGGCCTAGGTGCCGTAGCAGGGGCAGGTGCAGCAACATTCTCCACACCATACAGCTCGATGCGGGGAATTTGGCCCATGCGGACATAAGGCTCAATAAGGCGCTCCAAGTAAGCGATGCGCCCACGAGCTTGCCGCAGCTCCAAGCCAATGACACGGTGGTAACGATCTGAGGAACGCACGTACTCCGCCAAGTTGCGAAGGACATGGTTTGGCTCACGCTCAGCTGAGAGGTAGAGGTGAACTTCCTCTCCCAAAGGGCGTGCCGGGTGGTACGGGTACTGTGTAGCCAACTCCACATGGAGATGCAGCATGTGTGCCATAGCAATGTAGGCAGCATCATTGATGGCTCTGTGAAGGGAGGAGCCATAGCCGGTGAACTCCAAGGGCCGGCTCCCAACATAAGCCCTGGCGAGTATAAGAACTCGTGCACGGTACTCAACTGAAGCAGGGCCAATGTTGGTGTGAGCAACTGTATACTCAGGAGGGTGGTGATAATGTGCACGCTGCAGCATGTTCCACAAATCACGTGGCAAACCGGTGGGGGCGGCGTCACTGGTCCAATGGCAAACAACCCACTCGGCCATCTGCAGCAAGTTAGCAACAACACAAAATAAAATCATGATTTCAGAAATGAAAGCTGGGCAGGTTAGTAGTAAAACTAAATGAGATGAGTGATATATATTATAGTCCTTAGTTTTCACAAGTTTTAGCAATTAGTTTTCAGACTCCAAACAAGCATGGGTGATGCGAACATAACAAGTATATCGCACAACCGGCAAGAGATAACAACAAGAATAAAAGGAAGATGCAACGCTTCCCATCCCAGTACTGCTACCCCCCTTAAGTCCTTATCCTATAATGTTAATAACGTCTAGCGTTCATCACAAGGGTCATCTTCAAACCAAATGACAGTAGGTAAGGAGATAGAAGTCTAGATTTTGCTGTAACATCTTTTTGCAAACATTTTGCAGCAGCTTATCACTAAGATTAAACAACTTTTTTTTAAAAAATCATTTAGAGCTAAAATTCAAAAGTACTTGAAACCATTTTCAAGGGCAAGGGCCGCTGCAGTTTTGAACATTGAAGCATAAGTTTAAGTCAAAATCTTTTGTCCAAAGGGAGGTAAGTAGAGTAAAATGATGTGCTAAATAGGTAATATGACTACTTAGAGTTTTTAGAAGATAGATGAGAATTTTGAACAGGTGTTTTTCAAACCAAAACCTACCTAACGACATGGCTTACTATGACTTAACCATGGTCGGTATGGCTCTGATACCAAGCGCTGTCGGACCCGGGTTTGACCCCGAACCCTGTGTGTGTACCGTGCTAGTCCCACGATCAATTGCTAGCACACACATTCAACATTGGCATCATAATCCATACATCACAGGTTCAGCTCACAGCAGTCCAAACATAAGTCGTACAAGAGTCTAGACTTTAGCGATTACATAGAGGCCGACCGGCCAAATAGAACAGCAAAATAACAAAGAGTTCAACAGCGGAAACAAGATAATAGAGGCATCAAAAACCAGCAAGTATGCCTCTGCCCGCCCACAGGCAACCAACCGGTAAGCCCTAGTAAGCACCGTCGTCGTCGTCTCCAAAACCCGCTGCATAGAAGTACCCGATTGTCGGGTCCTCCTCAACCATCTCTAAAAAAAAGAAGTCACACAAGCGTGTGTGAGTACAATACGTACTCCGCAAGACTTATAGTGTTTGCAATGGTATTCCATAATATGCGAAGGTAAACAAGGAATGGTTCAGGTCCTGCAGTTTGCATGAATCATAATATACATAGCGAAAAACATTGCGGTTTTGCAACGAAATTTTTGGTAAAACAAGCTAGCACAGCAAACAAGTATATAAGCATCAACCCCCAAGCGTTTTCCAACCATATGGGCTCCCTGCCCATGCCAGCCAACAGTGGCAACACGCTGCCACAACCATCCCCAGCGAACTCCCCGTTCGCACCAAGATCTTTCCCCAAAACAGTTCCCAAAAATTAAAACTACTACGGTGGAGAATTTCCCAAGTCGTCCATAACCGAGGACACGGCTATTCGAATAGTTTTAACTCTCGAGAGTGTGTACAACTGTACCCACATGACAAGGATAACATGAGCTACCACACAGGAGGCTCACACCATCAATGACAAAGCCTTTCCACCGTTGACCTAGCAATATCCCGCGCTTATGATCCATCCCTAGGGAGTTGGGAGGCCTCCAAAATCCCAAGGCTCATACAATGTGCTGTCACCCTTGAACAATAATCAAGGTACCTTCGAGCTATGGACAACAACCATATCCCGCACTATCCCAATGTCAACAAAAATGACCTACTACTACCACCGCGGGTCTATTGCTAGTATCAACAATATACTAAGCTAGGAACTCCCCATCAGAGCCACATGTGGTTTGCACTGTGCTTCTTGGTTCTAGCTACACCATAGAATCGGTCCTTAGTGACCGGGCGAGACAACCACCTAATCGATACCCACAACAAGGCACCGAACACTACATCCACTCGCCCAAGTCCAAAAGCTTGTTTTCAGTTTTGTTTTTCCACCAAGAGCACAGGGGAAGAATACCACTGTTCATTTCCATAATTTCGCAAATGCTTCTTTTTCTCAACATCCCAAAATCAAGTAACAAGTAGCCTTGATTAAAAAGCAAACTAAGCATACCTATTGACATCTTCCCAAACACATGAACCCAAATTTTCAGTGGCAACATAAGTGACAAGGAATTCATGATACTCAAGTAACAAGGATAGGGCATATGCAACAAGAGGTTAACTACCCAAGAATCCACACATTTCAAGTAAAACATCGCATGCATAATAGTTTGCAATCAATATAGTTTGTAAGTTTGAAATATAGGAGCAATTGATCAAGGGGGTGCTTGCCTTGTTCCTGGACTTCTTGGAACTCTTCTGATCTTCCACAACCGGGTCAACGACGTCGTGTTCTACGAGAATACCAAACGAATGCAATGAAAACAACGGCAAAATTTTAACAGTACTGGAAGTACGAATATTTTTGCAGAATATGCAAGTGCATGATTTTAGATGAATTTAGGAAAAAGAATCGCTTGAATCCGAGTTTGTATGAGGGAGATACGGCTAAACGAAGTCTGCTCTGTCCTAAAAATCGAAAATAAATGAGAAACAGCGTTTTCGCTCGACCGAACAGCAGAAACGGCTGAAAACATTCTACCGACTTAACGGGTGGTCTATTTGAGACGTTTTCGGTTCTAGGGCATTTTTATGGTACGAAACCTACATGTGTGCTGCTGTGAACCTAAGGACAACTCCCAAAAGTGGATATTCTCCAACTCGCTAGGATATTAGTCACACACGCTCACACGTCACTAAAACGGCCTAACACGTGAAATCCACCGGGCATGAAGTTTTAACCTAAGGCATTTGGGGGCGTGGAGGGTTTCTAGGGCCTAGGAGTCACTGGATGTACAAGTGTAACCTATGGGAAGGCTTCGGTAGCGGCGAACGCCTTGGTCCAAAAACGATGTCTTCGTATGCGCAAACTACACGTCTACGCGCGTTAACGATGACCGACAAAAACAGGAAAACGACAGCAGCTGCTCTACTCGTGGTTTTATCCCGTTCTAATGCTAGTGAGGCCAACCTGGCTTGCTTGGGGCTGATGGGGTGGCTGCTACTCACTCAAACACAAGCGCACCTAAGGTGCTCGGTGAAGGCCAAGCTAATGCACGGCTTGTCTACCTCTGTCCTCTCATGCCCGAGTGCATGGCTAGCGCATGCAGGGCACGAGGAAGCTCTAGGGGTCCTGCATGCAAGATTGAAGGGCTCTACTACAAGCGGCCATGCTCCGATTGAGCCTCATCCACACATATGGCCACGGTGGTGATGCTTGGGCGGATGGCAAAGGAATGGCATGACAGGCCAAGCCAAGGACGTGGGGAGAACAAGTGGCCTCCCAGGAATAAAAAGGAGGTACATACAGAAACAGAAGCTCACCGAGGAGTGCAGGCGGTGGGGAGCAATGTTGAGGCGGTGATCGGCTCGGCAAAAGGGTTGCTCGCGATGGAGGCTGCAGTCAAGCGCTGTGATGAGTTCAAAGAGTGAAAGGAAGATGGTGATACAGCCAGGACAGCGCTAACTCACCAGGGCGCAGCTCAGCGGCTGGAAGATCACGGCGGCACCCGGTCGGTGTTGCAAAACACGATGGGGCTGCAGTGGTGCCTGCTGCCTGCCGAGGGCAAAAACGGAGTTAGGTCGGGCAAGAACGCGTGGTGACACAGCTGAGACAAGGTAAAACTCACCGGAGCTCTCAGACGGAAAGCGTGTGCTCGCCGGCCGTGGCGGCACCTCACGTTCTCAGCGAACCAAGGGGCAATCGCCTCGGTCCTTGGGTGCGTGAGAAAGAGGGCGAGCTGGGGAAGCAGGAGGACATAGGCTTGGTTAAAAGGAAGGCAGGGAAGGGAGAGGAGAGGGGAGGGGCGCTGCTCTGCTCCACGGTCTCGCGATGGCGTGCGCGCGGGCAAGCGTGTAGCAGACAGATGGGACAGGGCAGGGCGCTGCTGAGACTGTCGGGGGTATCTCGCGAGGTCCCAAGGCGGCTCTGCCTCTCCCTCTCACGTGGTCTAGGGCGCGCAGAGGAAGCCACCTGGCCGAGCCGCACGGGCGGAGAGAGATCCTGGCGTGATCTCGTTTGGACGATGGAGGACAGGGCACAGCCGATAGCATCACGTATCAACGATTCACGCCTAAGGACTATCTCTGGGTTGACACCGAAACCAATCGGCCGATACAGATTGATACAAACCGATGATGTTATAAGTGAGAAGCAAACCGGCCGATTGCCGATAGTATTCGCATACATGAGCATCGGCTAGAAGCCGATGACAACATAGGCGGAGTAAAAAGCCAGCTGACTGGCGCGGGCTCGCGAGAGAGGGCGCGGGCGCGAGCTCGGGAGAGAGGGAACGCGGGCGCGGGCTCGCGAGAAAGGGCACGGACTCGAGAGAGAGAGAAACAGGCGAGGGCGTGGGCGCGGCAAGGGCGCGGGCGCGAGGTCGGGAGAGCGAGGGCGCGGGCGTGAGGTCGGGGTCGGGACGATGGCGCGGGCGCGAGCTCGAGGTCGGGAGAGAGAGTCCGGGCGCGAGCTCGGAAGCAGAGTCCGGGCGCGAGGGCGTGGACTCAAGAGAGAGCCAAGTCCCTGGGCACGAGAAAAGGGCGCAGACTCGAGAGAGAGCCCGGGCGCGAGCGAGCGCGGGCGCGGGCGAAGGTCCGATCGGGAGGCGTCTGGTCCGATGGGAAGCATTCGGACCGTCCAATCCCCAAGAGGATGGTCCGATTGGGGCAGCATGCTTCCAACCGAAAGAAACTTCGGGGCAAGGCTGGGTTTTTCATGCATGAAAGATGATATGAAGAGCATGCAGATGGAAAAACGGTTTTATGCACCAAGATCAAAAGTGGGCTGTTACAGACAGTTTCGCGGATAATCTGATTTTCTCGGACCATGCAACCACTCTATTTGATCAATTTCACATCAGCCAACCCATCAAACCATCCAACCCATCCATTATTTAACCCAACTCTCTCTCTCTTTCTTAAGACTCGGGCTCATCAGCCATAGACGCTGAGGCAAGTAGCAGTCGCCACATGCCCACTATTTATACATGTAATTAAGTTATTATGTTGTGGACTTTTGTCACGCCTAGAAATTCACCAGAATTTCTAAAGCTAATTTGTGCATTAAATCCTCATCCAGGAATCAACCGAGGTACACAAATCGATAATTTGATAATCATAACCAAAACATAAAAAGATAAATACTTACAGAAGAGGCACTTAGTCTACGCACAGAAGAAAACAACAGCGGAAGGACAACCTAGCGAAGCTTCAGCACCAAGCCCACATGCAGCTCAACTGGGGTATAAGCCAAATACCAAAATCTTCTCCATCCACGCAAAATCTTCACTCTAATGATGGTAATAATACAAGACTGAGTACCACCCACCGTACTCAACAAGCCATACAAGGAATGCAAAATAATGCAACAGGATTTCAAAGGACAATATAATATGGCTTATTTGCATAACGGTATTTAAAACAGTTGCATTTAAAAGCATTGAAAATAGTATAGTTTAATTATTAATCAATATTAAACCAATCACTGAACAACACTTCAATGCAGTTCAGGCCTGTCGATGTTTTTGTATCGGCAATAAGAATATGGGGCTACTCGTGAGACCTAAACTTGATGGATTGCAAAGGAACACGAAACAATTTATACTGGTTCAGACCCTCAAGATAAGGTAATACCCTACGTCCAGTTATGGTGTATTGCCTTTGAGGTTTCTCTGATGAGATTGTGCTTCTTCTTGTGTCCTCAGGGGGAGCCCTGCCTCCCCTTATATATTGGGAGACAGGGTTATAGAGTAGGAATCCTAGTCGGACTCCGGCCAAGAGATTTCCTTCTAAGAATACAACATGCCCGACTAGGATTATATCCTTTCCTTGTCGTTCAAGATAATGTATGCCGAGTCCTATTGTATCTCTAATTACAAGGTTAGGCCCATTCTCTGTCCGAGTGGCCCAAATGCTTCTCATGAGGTACCCGGGACCCATGGCCTCCACAAGGCCCAAGCCAAAACACTTCAAACTAGAGCTATCAGGTTTCCATCATTTATTATCATTAATGAATAGTGTGGGACTAACCACGAAAAACATTGCTAAGCTGCCCATTAACCGCAGGCACAGCTATTCAAATAGTTTTACTCTGGCCAGAGGTGTACCAATTTACCCACAAGATACAATCTCAACATTATGTCAGCCATGCGTCGCGATACCCAAAAGTACCCGAATAGAGATTGTGACAGGACACTCCATGAAACCAGCACAACAAGAGAGCCACCCACCGAACCATCTGTCTCCGGCAGGAGCTGTTATGGTGGTCTTATTGACACAGCCACAAAACATTGTTGAGCCTCCAATTGAACGAATCATACTTCAGTTCCTGCCATTTTACATTCTAGCATGTGGTTAGTACGGGCATTGCTTCACAATGATAGCTTGCGAACCGGTACTTAATTGTCATCAGCACCACTAGCATCATCATCATTCCATGTGCTCACAACCCACCATCAGTCAAGTTTTAGTTGGCATATTATTTAACCAACCATGACCAACTGTCGTGAAAAGATAGGCATTAATCATAATTAACCATTGGTGAAATGAATAATTTTCCCACATAAAATGACACTAGAGTTTCTAGGTAGGGCTAAGCAAAGCCTAAATAATCTAGCTAGATCATTAAATAGGTATCCAGCTAGTCAATATTAATTACCCAGGGTATCAAGGTATAGGTATCAATATCAATTCACGGCCATAAGCAAAGAATATAGGATAATAATAATTTCCCGTAATAATGACATTCCAAAACATTTCATGCAATAACGTTAAAATAAAATAGGTTTCAGAACTAGGATCAACATGCTCAAGGAGATTATTGTGTGACTTGCCTTGCAATAGAAAAGTCTTCAATTGACCTTCCGAACTTTTCCGTGAACTTCTCTCCCTTCCGAAACAGCGAAACGACTCAATTACACGCAAAACAAGGGAAAAACCTAAGAAACTCCAAATAAGCAGTACATAAAAAGTACACAAACATATAGACCATGATATTAGATGAATTTAGGAAGAAGAACAGGTTGAATCGGAGTTCGAACGGAAAAGATACGGCTTCCGGAAGTTCAAATTCAAAGAAAATCTAAAAAGAAATAGAAAAGAAATATTCCCTCGGAATTTAATTATTAAAAGAATTATTTTTGGATGAGAATAGGATGGGGGCCACTGTCACAAACACGGCTCATGTGGACTAGGTCTATGGACCAGAGAAGAATGAGGAGTGGTAGATCGGCTGGCTGACATGTAGTGCCACGTGGTCAAAGAGGCTAGGTGCCGGCTAAGGTGGCTGCTGACTCAGCCCCTAGGGCTGACATGGCAGATGATGTGGCATCAGTTTGAGTTAAAGAAATCCGACGGTTCAGATCCGATCTGGAAAGATTGAACGGCTGAGATCTATCACGAGGGTTTTATGAGGATTGGACAGTCCTAGATTAAATCTTGGAGATCCAACGGTTAAGGGAGCTCGAGGTACTATCCAAGCGGGTCCACTAGGCAGTCACTAGTGAGGGGGCTGCCGATGGGCCCCACATGGCGGTGGCACAGAGGGACGAGCTATCGAGCTTGCTTGCCCAGCGCAATGGCGCGGCACAGCACGTGGTGGGGAGGTGTTCGACGGCGACAATGGCGGCCACCGAGGCGACGCGACAGCGACGACGGCGCCACGGCATGACGACAACACCCGATGGTGGCGCACGATGGAGGAAGGGAAGAAAAACTGAGGCGGCTCGAGAAGAAGCGGATGATGATGGCGAGCAGGGGACAGAGGCGCCGGAGAGGGAGAAGGAGACGGCAGAGAGCGGCGAACCAGCGATGCTCACTGGTGGCTTGTGGCAAACGCGAAGACAACGACGACCGCGATGGCGGCTCGCGCAACACGGCGGCGGTGGCGGCGGCGGTGGGTGCAGGCCAGGCTGGGCCGAGGAGGAGGGAGGTACGGCCAGGGCCGGGTGGCGCTACAGGGGTGGCTTAGGCTGGGCCAGCTCGAAGGGGATCGAGGGAGCCAGAGGAAGAAGAAAGAAGAAGGAAGAAGGAAGGAAGAAAAACAAAGAGGAAAAAAGAAAGAGGGGGAAAGAGAAAAGGATAAACAACGAAAAGAGGAAAAGGGGGGAAAAAGAAATAGGGAGTTTTCCAGAAATTTTCTAAAATTGGAAAATAGGAATTTTGGGGGAGAATTTAGGATTAACCAGAATTTTTGGGGAATATTTAGAAGGTTTTCCATATGAAATTTTGGAACATACAATGTCAGAACATTTTTTTGGAAATCGGAATATTTGAGAATATTTCAAGTGCTAGGGATATTTGGGAAAATGGAGGATATTTTACGGTGATCGAGAAATTAGAATATTCGAGGAATAATTAAACATCCAAAATATAGGAATATTTTGGGAATTTGGAAAACAAAAAATATTTTGTGCAAATTGGAAAACTGGAATATTTGGGATATTCGAAATATTGAGAATATTCTAATACTTGGAAATAGGGGGAATATTTTATACGAATCGGGAAGTGAGGAGATTTTTTCGGGATTAGACTTTCAAGGATTTAGGAGTTTGAGTTGAAGAGAGATACAAAGGGTTGGATCAGGAACGACCCATAAAAGGGAAAAGGAAAGGATCTTATTTTCTATTTATTTAATTACTGAAATGATCTTTGTACTATTAAAATTAATTCTAGAGCTCCAAAAAATTCGAGAAAATTTCAGAGAGTTTATTAAATCATAGGAAATTTACCGGAAGCAAAAACCACCATGAAACAAAAGAAAGATTTATTATTATAAATAATTAAATGCTTGCAATATTCCGACAAAACCCTAGGGAATATAAAAGCATCCAAGCATTAATTAAAATTTTAACTTGGGATTTTTAATATTGGGAATTTCAGAATTTTATTCAAACACTTTCACAAGCAACTTTTTCCATTGTGTTCTTGAATTTCCATCTTCCCATGATAATTTTTAATTAGGTTGATTTTCAGGGTGTGACAAATCCACCCCCCTTACAGAAATCTCGTCCCGAGATTTGGAGCGGCTAGCAAGAAAAGGGGTTTGGTTGATCTCCAACTCTTTCCTTCAAGCAACTTCCTTCTGGTGACCACTTCTCAGAATCCATCCCATTGCCCGTCCTGGCAGTAATCTATATCTCAAACATTTTACCAACGACCGATGTCTCAAGACTTTACTGAACTCTCAAGCTTGAATCCAACTTCTGACCCTTGGGTCTAAGTGTCCATTGTATCTAACGACCCTTTAGACTCGCAGATTTTTACTTCGGACAATCCTGTGTTTGATTGTTTCGGTCAACTTCCAACTAGACCTGATCTCTTTAGTGATAGATCCAATTCAATTCAACTATCCTTTTGTCACTGGGTTGCTTATATACTTGCTTGCTGACGGCATGGTGGAACACTTTCCTTCTTCTACTGAATTTACTTCGTCTGTTTTCTTTATCAATCACCTTTCTACCTATCTTCCCACTAACTTCCCTTAGTATCCTCATACTTTAGATTCTTATAATAGTATAGGAAATATTCAACTGTGGCTTGTTTCCAACAAAGGGTCATCCGTCTCTTAGTGAACTAGGATTTCCGACAAAACCGGGTTTGCATATCTGAAGGTGAACCGAGGCCATGGTTGTGGTTATTACTGACCAAAGGCTGAATCCAACATAATCTCTTTCTCCAAAAACATCATGTATAAAACTATCCATCTGTGGTGAAGGGATTAAAGGAGGGAGAGGGTATAGAGCAAAAGAAAGAGAAAGAAGCAACTTCTTTACTAAATATTTAAATTATTATTGAACTGTAATGAATATAGAGTGTTGATTATTACACTGCCAAACTAGCATGGCCATATCACCACCTAACATACGCCATACGCTACCCAAGCACACAAACACAAAAAAGAGCAAGCACCAGCACACTAACAAACAAGCTAACACACGTGACTAAACTAAACGGGAAGAACTAATCGTAAGGGTGCAGCTTAGGCTTTGGGAAGATAATTGGAGAGCCTCTTTGACTTCTTCGGTTGACTTGATGTTCCTTCCCCAGGTGCAGCACTGGTTGATCCAAGGCGAAGGTGCTTGGCTTCCACAGGCAGGTTGTCTCCTTCTGGCTAAGGGGTGTCTGCTTCTCCTTTTAGTTCCTTGAGCTCCTTTTCCAACTCCCGGATCCTCTTATGACACAACTCCTGGTCCTGTTGTGTCAGTTGATCGACTTGTCTCTTCAGTTTGTCAATCTTCCTTTGTTGTGCATGCAGTTGGATTTTGGTTCTTCTTTTGTAATTGGCATGAAGATCATCCAAGTAATGTAGCATAGTCCTTATGTGCACTATCATCATATTGTCTTCAAACCAGATATTCTCACAACCATTGTACAGACCTGACCAGCTGTGGGAGGGATGATAGTGATACACCGTACTTGCCAGAGCAGTGTTGAAATGATGACAAAGCTGGCACAAGGCTTCATAAGAGACCTCTTCTCAAGGGGATAGGAAATGATCAGCCTCGGCGGTGAAGGTGAGTCAAGGAAGGTCTTCTTGGTTGGAGCCGAGAGTCACTGTTATCTTGTAGCAAAAATCAATACCGTTGTTGGCAGTTGTGTGGCAGTATACTGGTAAAGACTCATACCCGATTTTGGTAGCCATACGACGAAGCTCTGCCGAGAAACCACTGTTTCCAAGGTACACACTTTCTCTGTTGGCCATCTAAAATAATGTTGAAATTTTGAAGTTAGTAATCCTTCTTCTATTGCCTCTAATTAGGGGATAAGGAGAGAAAAACAAACATCAGAGAGGGGAGCAAAGAAGTTTTTCACAAATACAGTTTTCTTTCGCAAACATGTCCTTAAAGGCTTAACCATTTGGCTTATCCTACACTCAAGATTGGCTCTAACATCAACTTGTCATGCCCAGAAATTTATCAGAATTTTCAAAGCTAATTTGTGTTTTAAATCCTCGTCTAGGAATCAGCCGAGGTACACAAATCGATAATTTAATAAACATAACCAAAACTTAAAAAGATAAATACTTACAGAAGAGACACTTAGTCCTCACACAGAAGAAAACAGCGGTGGAACGGCAACCTAGCGAAGCTTCAGCACCAAGCCCACAGGCAGCTCAACTGGGGTATAAGCCAAACACCAAAATCTTCTCTTTCCACACATAATCTTCACTCTAATGATGGTAATAATGCAAGACTGAATACCACCCACCGTACTCAACAAGCCACACAAGGAATGCAAAATAATGCAACAGCATTCAAAGGACGGCATAATATGGCTTATTTGTATAAACGACATTTAAAACAGCTGCATTTAAAAGCATTGAAAACAGTATAGTTTAATTATTAATCAATATTAAACCAATTACTGAACAACGCTTCAATGCAGTTCAGGCCCAAGCCAAAACCCTCCAAACAGGAGCTATCAGATTTCCGTCATTTAGTATCGTTAATAAATAGTTTGGGACTAATCACGAAAAACATTGCTAGGCCGTCTGTCGGCGAAATGGAACTGGGGGTCCCCCTGTCCCGGGGGACGCGAGGGTCTTCGGGCACGGAAAATACTCCGGAATCCACATTTTGCGCAAGAGGAGACCGGCTACGGTCGCTCCCCCGGCAAGTATCCAGGGGCCGGGCACTGGCCGGGCCCGGACGAGCATCCCCCAGTCCCGGGCGCCGGTCGCCCCCAGACCGGGTGCCGATTCCCGACTTGGGCTGCTCCGGGTGACGACTGCTCCGGGGGCCGATGCCGGCCACGGGGCCGACTGCCGACTGCCCCCGGAGCCGATGCCGACTCCCCCGATGCCGACTGCCCCCGATCGCCTCGGCCCCGAGTGCGGCCCCGAGAGCCGATCGCCTCGGCTTGCCGGTCCGATCTACCCGAAGAACTCTAGCGGACCAACTCTCCAATTACCCACATTAACGAATGAGGCAACGGGACACGCCTGTCGCCCGCTCCTGTGCAGTCAGAATCTTTTTGACTACGGAGGCTCCTTTCACTATGCGATTGCTGTTCACAGTCAGGGCCTTTTGACTTGGAGGCGTGCGCCATCACGTCTCCCCGCTCCATCACATCCTCACGACTCTACCGCCGCTGCATACCTGCTCCGGCGTGGGCACGGCTGGCGGGAGGTGAGCGACGGGACATTCCTCCAACTCCGGCATGGGCGTTGCAGGCAGACAGGGGCGACGGGACGCTCCTCCAACTCCGGCGTGGGTGTCGCAGGCGGAGGAGCGCACAGGAGACCTCACGGAAAATATCTCCTTCCGCGTACCGGCACTGTGGACTCCCTCGCCTATAAAGGAGGATCCATGCGTGGACAAACGCAAGCAGCTCAAGCTCCGGCCTTAAACAACAGAGATCTCCTCCTCCTTCCTCGAGTCCGGTCGCTGGTAGAACGACCGACGCCACCTCCGGGTTCCCGGTGAGCTTCCGAGCTCCCAGGGTCCTCCTTGTAAACTCCGCTCCACATTCATCTCTCTCTCTCATAGTCCAAAACACAGGAGTAGGGTATTACGCTCCGGCGGCCCGAACCTGTATAAATTCCCCCGTCTTTCCCGCGTGGTCACAACAGATCGGACGGTCCGGACCCGATTCGGACGGTCCGGACCTTTCTGTCTCCAGCCCGGGCCCCTCTGTTTCTGTCCCGAGCGCTGATTCATCTTCTTCCACCCGAAGTCGGCTTCGCCTGAGAACTACTCCCCTGGCCGAATCTCAAAAGGGGGGTCTCCCGATTTCCCGCCGTCGAGGTTTAATCCTCTGACAGCTGGCGCGCCAGGTAGGGGGAGTTTCCTTTTCAAGTGATACGCCGGCGCCTTCGCACCGACACTCTCCATGGCAGGGGGGCACCGACCGCGGGACTCGGACAAGGAGTCCGGCGGTTTCACCCCGCCGGACAATGTTGGCCCTGTGAGAAGTCCGCCGCGTCCCCCTTCATCTTCCCGAGGGCACGGCGGCCCGTACCGACGGACCAGGCGTGCCCCGCAGCGGCCAGGTCCCGCAACCTCGGCCCCTTCCCTCGCAGAGGGGGCCGGCAGGTGCCCCGCCGGGTCTGCCGCGGCTTCATCCATGAGGCGCGAACAGGCGGGCTGAACCACGGCGCGCCGCACCACGGCGCGCCGTGAACTCGACTTCCAGACGGCGACGCCGCAAGGAGCCCTCCTCGCAGCAGGAGCCCTCCTGCGCCACCCCCCGGTTTTTACCGGGGGCGGAGGTCGGGAGCGGCAGTGGCTGGATGAGGTCGCCAACCTGATAAGCGCGGCCCATCGCGGGGTCGCCACAGACGCCAGCAGGGGCCGGGAGCACGGCCGCACGGCTTCTAGTGCGAGCCGGCCTACTGCCCCGAACCGGAACCAAGCCCGGGGCACTCCACCTCGCTTCGCGCCCGGGCCTGGCGATCTCCGTACCCGGTTAAATCGGATGCGGGACCAAGAGGACGCCCGGGTCACATTGGAGCGACGGCGCGAACGGCGCACTGACGCCGCCAAGCACTCCGAGGGCCAGGCCTCCAGCTCCAACTTGCCAACGGAGACCCGTTATTCATCGCCTGAGCCCGCGCAGTATGGCGGCTCGGGCTGTTTGGCGCTCTCCTCGGGTCTCCGGCAGGTCCTTTGGCCGGCCAGGTTCCGGCCGAACTTGCCGGAGAAATACGACGGCTCCGTCGACCCTGCGGAGTTCTTGCAGATTTATACCACCACCATCCGGGCGGCGGGCGGCGACGAGAGGATAATGGCGAATTATTTTCCCGTCACCCTCAGGGCCCAGGCTCGATCCTGGATGATGAACCTCCCTGAGGGATCCATCCGCTCGTGGGAGGGTCTTTGCCACCAGTTCGTGGCAAACTTCCAGGGCACCTTCCCGCGCCCTGGCACCGAGGCGGACCTTCATGCCCTGCGTCAAAGCAGGGACGAGACGCTGAGGCATTTTCTGCAACGCTTCAGCCAGGTCCGTAATACCATCCCTCACATTGCCCCGCACGCGGTCATCCACGCGTTCCGTTCGGGCGTACGCGACCAGCACATGCTCAAGAAGTTGGGCACCCACGACGTCCAAACCACGGCCGAGCTGTTCGGCCTCGCCGATCGTTGCGCCCGCAAGGAGGAGGCCCGGACGTGGAACAAACCGCGCCCCGAGACTCCCAGCCAGGGTCCTAGTGAGGGCCCCGAGTCCTCACGTTCCGCGTCACGCCGGGACAGGAGGAAGCGCCAGAAGGAGGCGGACGGGAACTTCGCCTTGGCGGCGACGGCGGCCCCAGCGGACATGACCCGCGGGAGACAATGGCGGCAACGGCCAAAGGCCGTGCAAGCGCCGCCCCCACCGGCGGCGGCCCGGAAGTGGTGCTCCGTCCACGAGACGGACCATCACGACCTCACGGAGTGCCGCGCCGTCCAGAACCTGCGGAGCGCACCAAGAAAATCCAGCAGGAGCGGCGGCAGCCAAGCCCGCTCCCGATGCGGAACAGCCTCTCGAGTTCCAAGAACCCGAGCATGTCGTCGCACCTCCGCGGCGCACGCTCACTCCTCGCGCCGTGGATTCAAGGCCATGAGGCGCGAGCTGTTGGCCGCCACCCCGGGCCCAGCGACGTCCCGCAAGCTAAAGTGGTCGGGCTCCCCGATCACCTTCGGCCCTGCTGACCATCCGGCCCAAGTACCCGGGAAAGGGCAGCTCGCCCTGACTGTCTCCCCCACCATATGTAACGTTAAGGTGGGTCGCGTCCTCGTCGACGGGGGTGCCGCCCTCAACATCCTTTCCCCCGGAGTCTTCGAGAAGCTCAAGGCCCCGGGGACGAAGCTCGTGCCCTCGTTGCCCATTATTGGGATTACGAAGGGCCTGACTTGGCCTCTTGGCCAGGTCTCGTTGCCCGTCACCTTCGTGACCGCGACAACTTCCGCACCGAGCGCGTCATCTTCGACGTCGCCGAGTGCAATCTCCCATACAACGCGGTGCTTGGGCGCCCCGCGTTGGTAAAGTTCATGGCGGTTACGCACTACGCATACCTAGCAATGAAGCTCCCAGGCCCCTCGGGCCCGATAACTGTCCTTGGGGACGTGAAGGCCGCCCTCTCATGCACCGAGCAGCGCGCGGCCAACATCACCCCTACAGCTCCCGACGCGGCGGGCGGCGCGGGACCCTCGCTATCCCGTGCCCCCAAGGCGCGCACCGTCGCCAGCGACGTGGAGCCGATAAAGGAAGTCGCCCTCGGCGACGTCCTGTCCCGGACCGTCAGGATTGGCGGATCGCTGGACGAGAAATAGGAAAGCGCGCTCGTCGCCTTCCTTCGGGCAAATTCCGACGTCTTCGCCTGGCAAACGTCGGACATGCCCGGGGTCCCCAGGGAGGTGATAGAGCACCGCTTGGCCGTCCGCGCGGACTCACGCCCAGTGCGGCAGAAGGCACGACGACAGGCCCCCGAGCGCCAAGCCTTCATCTGCGAGGAGATCGATAAGCTTCTTGCGGCTGGCTTCGTCCGCGAGGTCATCCACCCGGAGTGGCTGGCTAACCCAGTCGTCGTCCCCAAGTCTAACGGGAAGCTGCACATGTGCGTAGACTACACCGACCTCAACAAGGCTTGCCCAAAGGATCCATTCCCTCTGCCACGCATAGATCAGATAGTCGACTCCACCGCGGGGAGCGACCTTTTGTGTTTCCTTGATGCTTATGCAGGATATCATCAAATCGCATGGCAGAGGAGGATGAGGAAAAAACTTCTTTCATTACCCCCCAGAGGGCTTATTGTTATGTCCGCATGCCTTTTGGGTTGAAGAATGCTTGTTGCTACTTTCCAACTTGCCGTCCGGGTAACCTTTGAACCACAGCTAGGCCGCAACATGGAGGCCTACGTCGACGATTTGGTGCTGAAGTCGCCGACCGCGCCACTCTGCTCCACGACCTGCCGGACGTTCAGCAACCTTCGAGGCACGAGGATGAAGCTGAACCCGGACAAGTGCGTCTTCGGGGTCCCGGCCGGCAAGCTCCTCGGGTTCCTTGTGTCCAGCCGCGGCATCGAGGCGAACCCGGAGAAGATAGCGGCCATCGACCGTATGCGTCTCCCGACCAGGCTCCGGGAGGCCCAAAGGTTGACCGGGTGCGTGGCCGCACTCGGTCGCTTCATATCCAGGCTAGGGGAGCGCGCCCTCCCTCTATTCAAGCTTCTCAAGAGCACCGGGCGGTTCGCGTGGACGGAGGAGGCCAATCAAGCCCTCGACGAGCTCAAGAGGTATTTAACTACGCCCCCTGTCCTCGTGGCGCCGGCGCCAGACGAGCCCTTGTTGCTCTACATCGTGGCAACCCCGCAAGTGGTGAGCACGGCGCTCGTCGTCGAGCGCCCCTTACCCACCGGGACGCGACTGCCGGAACAGCGCCGCTCCGGCGAGAGCGGGCCTGGGGAAACCGCCTCAGTACATTCCACACTCCACCCGGGACCCCCGGGTCCCGGGCCCATGTGTGCTCTTGCTGGCGAGAATTCGCTCCCTCCCGAAGGTGCCGGGCCCGAGCCCCCGGCCCCTATCAGGCCGGGATCCGGGAGCACACAGCAGAGGCCGGTGTACTTCG
Organism: Oryza meyeriana var. granulata; assembly: GCA_003991445.1. Taxonomy (NCBI): domain Eukaryota; kingdom Viridiplantae; phylum Streptophyta; class Magnoliopsida; order Poales; family Poaceae; genus Oryza; species Oryza meyeriana. Next base: position 154,216 of record RYFJ01003815.1, read on the forward strand.
TCAGCGAAGTACTCCGCGACGCCAAGTCACGCTATCCCCAGGCGCAAAAGATGCTCTACGCCGTTCTTGTCGCATCCAGGAAGCTCCGCCACTACTTCCAGGCGCACAAGGTATCGGTCATCACCTCCTTCCCCCTCGGGCAAATACTGCATAACCGGGAGGGGACAGGCCGCGTGGCCAAGTGGGCAGTCGAGCTCGCTGAGTTCGACCTCCACTTCCAGGCGCGCCATGCCATCAAGAGCCAAGTCTTGGCGGACTTCCTCGCGGAATGGACGCCGGGGCCCGAGCCGGATCCCGTCTTCGACGACGCATCCGCGGTCCCCGAGCCGGCCCCCGAGCTGCACCACTGCTGGACAATGAACTTCGATGGCTCCTGCGCCCGGCAGGCCTCCCGCCCCAGCGCCGGGGCCGGAGTCGTCCTCGTATCGCCCGCCGGGGATGAGTTCCGCTTCGTCGTCCACCTCAATTTCGGAGCCACCAACAACATGGCCGAGTACGAGGGCCTTCTCGCCGGCCTTCGGGCCGCGATCGCCCTCGGGGTGGGCCGGTTGTGCGCGCAAGGCGACTCCGAGCTTGTCATCAACCAGGTGTCCGGGGAGTACCAGACATTGGATCCCCAATGGGCCGCGTATGTGGACGAAGTGCGGAAGCTCGAGCGCCATTTCGACGACCTCAGGCTTCGCCACGTCCCTCTCTGTCGCAACCTCGCCGCCGACAAGCTCTCAAGACTGGCTTCCTCGCGGGCGCCGGTCCCCTCGGGGGTCTTTCAGGAAGCCCTCGAGGCTCCCTCGGCGCGCTCACCCGGGATTTCGGGGGCCGCCCCCGAGCCCGGAGGCGAACCAGACACGCGCTCCCGGTCCCAGGATTTGATCCTCGCGGCCGTACCCTGCGCGCCTTCCTGGATGGATGAAATCCGGGCATATCTCCTCCGAGCGCATCTCCCCGAAGACGACGCGGAAGCAGAAAGGATCGCCCGCTTGTCTAAACGCTACGTCATGGTAGAAGGGGACCTCTACCGGCGCGGCGCCAACGGCGTCCTACTCAAGTGCATTCCGCGTGAAACCGGCGCCACGACCCTCGCCGACATCCACGAAGGAGAATGTGGCAATCACGCCGCATTTCGATCCCTGGTCGGTAAGGCTTTCCGGCAAGGATTTTATTGGCCCACGGCTTTGCAGGACACCTTCGACCTTGTCCGGCGCTGCCGTGCCTGCCAATTTCATGCTAAACAGAGTTACCAGCCGGCACAAGCCCTCCAGGTGATCCCCCTATCCTGGCCCTTCGCGGTCTGGGGACTCGATATCCTCGGCCCCTTTCCCCATGCAGCCGGGGGTTATCAACATCTATATGTCACCATCGACAAGTTCACCAAGTGGCCTGAGGCATTCCCCGTGATCAATATCGACAAGCATTCGGCGCTCAAGTTCATCCGGGGGATCACCAGCCGCTTCGGAATCCCTAACCGCATCATCACCGACAACGGCACGCAGTTCACGAGCGAGCTCTTCGGCGAGTACTGCTCCGACGTCGGCATCAAGCTCTGTTTCGCCTCCCCTGCCCATCTGGCTAGCAATGGGCAGGCCGAGCGGACAAATGCCGAGATCCTGCGGGGCCTCAAGACTAGATCCTACAACGAGCTCAAAAAGCATGGCGTCAAGTGGATCGACGAGCTTCCGGCCGCGCTCTGGGCGAACCGTACCACGCCAAGCCGGGCCACTGGGGAGACCCCTTTCTTCCTGGTGTACGGGGCCGAAGCTGTGCTGCCGTCGAAGCTGACCTTCGGCTCTCCCCGGGTAGAGCGCTACAGCGACGACCCCGGCCACAACAGCATGTACCTCGACAACCTCGACTTCCTCGAGGAGCGAAGGCGGCGCGCCTCGCTTCGCGTCGCTCGTTACCAGCAGTGCCTTAAACGCTATCACCAGCGTAAGGTCCGGGCCCGGTCACTCCAGGTCGGGGACCTAGTCCTCCGCCGTGTTCTCACGCGTGCCGGAAGTAATAAACTTTCCCCCATGTGGGAAGGCCCCTTCCTGGTGATCGGTGTTCCCCGGCCGGGCTCGGTAAGACTGGGCCAGGAGGATGGGACCCCGCTTCCCAACCCCTGGAACATCGAGCATCTTCGCAAGTTTTATGCATAGGCGCATTCTGTAAGTTGCGGGGTGCTCAGGCCAGCGCCGGACTCTTCCTAGTCTCAGCGCTGGCCGGGGGCCGCCACCATGGTGCCACCATGAATATTTCAAGCATAATTTTCGACTCCAAAATCCTTGACCTAGCATGACGAGAAGTTCCGTCCGGAGCGGTTGCAGACCGAGCTCGATCGGTGCGGGTCGGACGGTCCGACCCCAGTGAGGACGGTCCAATCGGCGGGGTTCGGACGGTCCGATTCCGGAACGGACGGTCCGAACTCGACACCCACTCCGGAGCAATCTCCCGAGACCTACTCTGGGGGGCCCGAACCAGAGCAGTGTTCGGGCAACATCGCCGGCGCAGTTGCGCGCCTAGGGACGCGACACCCAGAGCATTCCAAGTCCGGGACCCCGGGTCCCGGTTCCATATCCAAGACCGGGACCACGGATCCCGGCACATATCAAACCATATTCCAGTCAGGCCCCCGGGTCCCCGAGGCCCCTCGCACCATAAGCGCGTGGCCCGGGACCAGCCTTCGGGGCCCGACACCGTGGAGCCCGAACCAGGGCGGCCTCGCCAAGGCGAGTGCGAGCCTAGGAGCCTGGCACCCGGGACAACCTCAGCGGCGCGCGATAACCCGGACAGCCTCGCCTAGGTGAGAATAGGTCCCGGGAAATCGTCCCCATACATTCCAAGCCCGGGACTCCGGATCCCGGTACCATATTCCAGTCAGGCCCCCGGGTCCCCGGGGCCTCTCGCACCATAAGCGCGTGGCCCGGGACCAGCCTTTGGGGCCCGACACCGTGGAGCCCGAACCAGGGTGGCCTCGCCAAGGCGAGTGCGGGCCTAGGAACGTGGCGCCCGGGACAACCTCAACGGGGAACGATAACCCGGACACCCACACCCAGGCGAGGGCAACTCCCGGGAAATCGTCCCCCGAACAATCCAAGCCCGGAACCCCGGATTCCGGTACCATATGTAAGCCCGGGCCCCGGACCCCGGCGTATACCAAACCACGTCGTACATCAAGTCGCTCCCCAGTCGGGGCCTCCGGGACAATCTATCGGTAGTCACATCCGGTAAGTTGCATGCCTCCCGGGCCGGGGGCCCGCCCGACTAGCGCAGCCCCTGTCGCTGGGGCTTGGTGAACGGGCCTTGGACTGTGCCCCGGGCGCCGTCGGTCCCCCGGGGTTTCGGGCCTAGCCCCCCGTCGGGCCGGTCTAGATCCTCGGGACAAGCTGCGGTGCCCGGTCTGGCCAGTTCATTCCCAACCACCAGCCCGAGGCGCCAGGTGCTATACTGGCCGGGGCCCCCCATCTACATTCGTTTCCATAATCAACACTTTCATTATCAATTCCGGGCTCGTCCCCTTTTCCTTTCCGTGTGTTGCGTTCGTGACAGTCCCGCCCCCTGGGGGGATGCCTTCGGGAGGCGGTCGACGTCCCGCTTCGTAGCATGGAAGGGACAAGGGAATGGACCGAGTACTCTCACAGTTCATCATGCGCAGGATAGACCTGTCCCCGGCAGGGTCAGGCAGGCTCTCCAAATCTCGACCGAGGCCGGGGGCCGCCGACTAGCGCAGCCCCTGTCGCCAAGGCCTGGTGGCCGGGTCATGGACCGTGCCCCGGACACCGTCGATTCCCCGGGGTCTCGGGCATATCCTCCCGTCGGGCCAATCTAGATTCCCGGGGCGGGCTGCGGTGTACGGTCAAGCCAGTTCTTCGCTGACCACCAGTCCAAGGCGCCGGGTGCTTACGCTGGCCGGCGACCCCGGGGACGGTCGAGCGGCCTATCCTCGTCGCTCTCGGGGGCACGAAGGACCCCCGGACCCGGAGGACGGAAGAGGTCGAGCCAACTGCCGTAGCGCCCAGGTCCCCAAGTGCTCGGCACCTAGGAGCCGCGATCGTCCGAACGCGAGCCTTGCAGAATGCCTATGTCCCCGGGGCGGGCAACCGCGTTCGCTGCCCCCTAGGACCGAGCTCCCGGGGCAGGCGGTCGTACCAGGGCCCGGGCAGGGGCCTCAGGCAGCACGGTTGATGGCGGCTGCGGGCTCTCGCTGTCGGCTGGCGCCCTGTACTCGGCGTTCCCGGACACCGGGCCCCGGATACAAGCAACCCCCGAACAACACAATAGACCAAGGTACAAAAATATAAACATGATCATATATAGACGCAAACATCTCTCTTTGTACAAGACAGGCAAAATCGGAGCGCAAGCACTAGCGACGCCCGAGGAGGTCGACGTACGGAGGAGGGTCACCGGTGTACTTAGGACCAGACCCCGGGCGACGTCAGAAGGGGAGCGCTCGGGGGCATGGAAGGCCCCCAGGCCCCGAAGGCGGCCGCGCAAAGTGTCAGAAGGAAACCGGCGTCGTCCCCGGCCTCTCCGTCGGTCATCGGCTCCACCAGATGCTCGCGCCCGGAGATACCGTCGTACGAGGAGGGGTTCCTGGCCTTTTTCGGACCGGACCCCGCGCGACGACAAGAAGACTCTTCATCAGGCATCGACTCCACAAGACGCTCGCCGCGGTCGAGGAACCCTGCCTCCAGGGCAGCGATCTCGACCACGGCTTCCCGCGCCTCCTCGCGAACCGCCACGGTTTCCTCGCGCGCGGCGACCTTACACCCCCGAGAAGCGAGCCCGGCCGCTTTGACCCGGGCGAGCTCCTCCCGGGATAGTATTTCCGCCTCCCGCGCCTCCATCTCGGACCGGGCGCGAGAGGCGATCGGACGACGCGCCCCTCTGCTGCAGCGATCTCCGGCCATGCCCGGGCCCGGAGACGGACTTAGGCGCTACGGCCGTCCACGGTAGCTGGCGCCCGGCGTCGGGCGGCGCCTGCTACGCCGCGTTCCCGGGCCCGGGGCGACAAGAAACCAACAGCAGCGGACATAAGCAACGTCCGGGATCGCCGAGATTTCCTCGCGTGCGGCGGTCTCATACTCCCGGGTCGCGAGCCGACCTCACCGGTCTGGACGGTGTCCTTCCGGGAGAGTGTTCCCCTCCCCCGTGCCTTCATCTCGAACCAGGCGCAGGAGACCTCGACGGCTGCGGATCTGAGGGCGACCTCCAATCGGACGACGCACCACTCCGCTGCCTCGATCTCCAGCCGGCAGGTCGCCGCAGATACCTCGGTAATAACCCTATGAGCGGTGAGCTGCCGCATCGCCATTTACTTCAGCAAGATAGGGGCCCTGCCGTTTCCCGCCAAGTACCCGGGCCCAGGCGCGTCCTCCCCGGACGCCACGCGGCGACCGCCCGCACGTCGGTCCCGGGGCGCATTCCCGGGCCACATTACCCCGGCATCCCGATCTTCCTCAGCAGTGGGGACATCAGCAGGTTTTGCTACGGCCCGCTCCGGCGTGGCCGCCACGACCCCCGCGCTCACCACTACGCTCGGCGACGGCGCGGGTGAACGTGGCAATCTGCCACCCAATGTCGTCTCCTGTCAAACCAGCCTTTTCCCGTGGCCTCACTGCGCTCCCCGGGTCGGCCGCGCTCGGGGGCATGGAGAGCCCCCGGGCCTAGAAGACAGCCGCTTGCAGAGTGAGTAGAAAACTGCCGCCTTCATCGGCCATCGGCGCCACAAGGTGCTCGCCGCGGTCGAGGAACTCGGGGGCAGCGATCTCAGCCACGACTTTCCGCGCCTTCTCGCGAACCACCACGACTACGCAACAAGTCATCAAGCTTCACCAGTTCACAGCGAACCAGGTGCGCCCCGCGTCCCCTCTTCTCTTCAAGACGTGGCCCTGTTCCTGCCCGGGGCTGATCCCGGCCGAGCAACAGGGCCAGGGGCCACTGTCGGTGAAATGGAACTGAGGGTCCCCCTGTCCCCGGGGACGCGAGGGTCTTCGGGCACGGAAAATACTCCGGAATCCACATTTTGCGCAAGAGGAGACCGGCTACGGTCGCTCCCCCGCCAAGTATCCAGGGGCCCGGGCACTGGCCGGGCCCGGACGAGCATCCCCCAGTCCCGGGCGCCGGTCGCCCCGGACCCGGGTGCCGATTCCCGACTGGGCTGCTCCCGGGTGCCGACTGCTCCCGGGGGCCGATGCCCGGCCACGGGGCCGACTGCCGACTGCCCCGGAGCCGATGCCGACTCCCCCGGTGCCGACTGCCCCCGATCGCCTCGGCCCCGAGTGCGGCCCCGAGAGCCGATCGCCTCGGCTTGCCGGTCCGATCTACCCGAAGAACTCTAGCGGACCAACTCTCCAATTACCCACATTAACGAATGAGGCGACGGGACACGCCTGTCGCCCGCTCCTATGCAGTCAGAATCTTTTTGACTACGGAGGCTCCTTTCACTATGCGATTGCTGTTCACAGTCAGGGCCTTTTGACTTGGAGGCGTGCGCCATCACGTCTCCCCGCTCCATCACATCCTCACGACTCTACCGCCCGCTGCATACCTGCTCCGGCGTGGGCACTGCTGGCGGGGAGGTGAGCGACGGGACATTCCTCCAACTCCGGCATGGGCGTTGCAGGCAGACAGGGGCGACGGGACGCTCCTCCAACTCCGGCGTGGGTGTCGCAGGCGGAGGGGCGCACAGGAGACCTCACCGGAAAATATCTCCTTCCGCGTACCGGCACTGTGGACTCCCCTTGCCTATAAAGGAGGATCCATGCCGTGGACGAACGCAAGCAGCTCAAGCTCCGGCCTTAAACAACAGAGATCTCCTCCTCCTTCCTCGAGTCCGGTCGCTGGTAGAACGACCGACGCCACCTCCGGGTTCCCGGTGAGCTTCCGAGCTCCCAGGGTCCTCCTTGTAAACTCCGCTCCACATTCATCTCTCTCTCTCATAGTCCAAAACACAGGAGTAGGGTATTACGCTCCGGCGGCCCGAACCTGTATAAATTCCCCCGTCTCTCCCGCGTGGTCACAACAGATCGGACGGTCCGGACCCGATTCGGACGGTCCGGACCTTTCTGTCTCCAGCCCGGGCCCCTCTGTTTCTGTCCCGAGCGCTGATTCATCTCCTTCCACCCGAAGTCGGCTTCGCCTGAGAATTACTCCCCTGGCCGAATCTCAAAAGGGGGGTCTCCCGATTTCCCGCCGTTGAGGTTTAATCCTCCGACACCGTCCATTAACCACGGGCATGGCTATTCAAACAGTTTTACTCTAGCCAAAGGTGTACCAATTTACCCACAAGACACAATCTTAACATCATGTCAGCCATGCGTCGCGATACCCAAAAGTACCTAAATAGATGATGAGGACATCAACACCATCGATACGTCCACACCTACGCTGCCACTTACTCGCGCTCATGCACGTCAGTTTAATTATCAGGAATGATGGAGGAGATCAACAAGGAAAGGGATTCGCGCAGGCTGGATTCGGGCTGTAGGACAACATCAACTTGTGACAGTCACCACGACTTCACATGAACTCCGATTTGGGAGTTCTAGTACTTCACGGTATCAAGTTTACTTTCCAACGGATCCAGATTCATGTTCATATCTGCTCGGAATCGTCCGCAATCGTCGTTTTAGTGACAAGAGTTTTCCTGTTTATGGTGCTATGTCATCGTTTTTGGGGCCGAAGGCCCATGTATCAAGTTGGGTCCATTAGGGACGCGTCCTAGGATTGTAGAACGACCCCAATACCCCTGTGGTCATCCTCTCATCCTATTAATACCTTTAGAGCCGCCACAAACAGATTGAATTTTGTTAGATTAAAGTTAGCGTCGCTACTTTACCATGTAATCCCGTGACCGGTTAGATCGCCAGTTTGCTCGTCTTCAGAACCCCACCATTTGTTCCCTTTGAGTTAAACATTCATCTTTATTCGCAAATTGAGTCGCTTGTTGATCTTGTTCTTGCTAGTTCTCGATTGCTTACAGGAACAATTACCCTCGTGGTTGGGCTGATCGTGCATCCGTCGAGATTGCGAACAGCCTCTGGAGTTGGTGTAACGATTGCTAAGGCACAACGTCTCTAGACGGTTGTAGTCGGATCACCAATGTCGCTCCATCCAATCGACTTACTCTCTTATCGAAAGATCGGAACACCCATATTCATATCAATAGAGATTGTGAGACGACCCTCCATGAAACCCGCACAACAAGAGAGCCACCCACCGAACCATCTGTCTCTGGCAGGAGCTGATCAGGCCCTCAACAGGGAGACGGCCCAGCGCCCGGAAACATGAACTTACTGACAACTGCCATGATGGTCTTATTGACACAGCCACAACACACTGTGGGGCCTCAGTTGAACGAATCACACTTCAGTTCCTGCCATTACCCGTTCTAACTTATGGTTAGTATGGGTATTACATCGCAAAGATAGCTCGCGAACCGATCCTTAATTGTCATAAGACCACTAGCATCATCATCATTCCATGTGCTCATAACCCACCATCAGTCAAGTTTTAGTTGGTATGTTTATTTAATCAACCACGACCAACCATCATGAAAAGATTGTCATTAATCATTAATTAACCATTGGTGAAATGAATAGTTCCCCATATAAAATGACACTAGAGTTTCTACGCAAGGCTAAGCAAAGCCTAAATAATTAAGCTAGATCATTAAATAGTCATCCAGCTAGTCAATATTAATTACCCAAGGTATCAAGGTATAGGTATTAATATCAATTCATGGCCATAAGCAAAGAATATAGGATAATAATAATTTCCCATAATAATAACATTCCAAAATATTTCATGCAATAACGTTAAAATAAAATAGTTTTCACAACTGGGATCAACATACTCAAAGGGATTGTCGTGTAACTTACCTTGCAATAGAAAAGACTTCAATTGACCGTCCGAACTCTTTCGTGAACTTCGCTCCCTTCTAAAACGGTGAAATGAATCAACTACACGCAAAACAAGAAAAAACCCTAAGAAACTCTAAATAAATAGTACATAAAAATTGCATAAACATGTAGACCATAATTTTAGATGAATTTTAGAAGAAGAACAGATCGAATCGGAGTTGGGACGGAAAAGACACGGCTTTCGGAAATTCGAATTCAGAGAAAATCCAAAAAGAAATAGAAAATAAATATTCTCAGAATATTCCATCAGAATTTAATTATTAAAAGAATTATTTTTGGTTGAGAAAAGGAGGGGAGCCCACTCTCATAGACACAACTCATGTGGACTAGGTCCATATACCAGAGAAGAATGAGAAGTGGTGGATCGGCTGGTCCAAGGGGCTAGGTGGCAGCTGACTCAGCCCCTACGGTTTATGTGGTAGACGACGTGGCATCGGTTTGAGTTAAAGAAATTTGACAGTTTAGATCTGATCTGGAAAAATTGAACGGCTGAGATCTATCCCGAGGGTTTTATGAGGACTGGACGGTCCTGGATTAGATCTTGGAGATCAAACGGTTGAGGGAGCTCGAGGTACTGTTCAAGCGGGTCCACCGGACAGTCACTAGTGAGGGGGCTGCCGACGGGCCCCACATGGCGGTGGCACAGAGGGACGAGCTGCCGAGCCCCCGACGCCATGGCGCGGCACAGCGCGCGGCGGGGCGGTGTTCGACGGCGACAACGGTGGCCACCGAGGCGGCGCAGAGTGGGTCGACAACAGCAACGCCCGAAGGCGGCGCATGGTGGAGGAGGGGGAGAAAAACCGAGGCGACTCGAGAAGAAGCGGATGATGGCGGCGAGCAGGGGGCAGAGGTGCCGGAGAGGGAGAACGGGACGACGGAGAGCGGCGAACCAGCGATGCTCACCGGTGGCTTGTGGCAAATGCGAAGATGACGACGACCGTGACAGCGGCTCGCGCAACACGGCGGCGGCGGCGCGAGGACAGAGCGGCGGGAGGCTAGGGCGAGGATGGCGCGAGGCGGCGGCTGCGGTGGGGATTTAGGGCACGGGAGGGACGAGGAGGCGGTATTTAAAGCGGGGAAGGAGGCTAGGGCACGCGGCGGCGGAGGCGGAGTCCTGCGGCGGGACGACTGCGCGCTGGCGGCGGCGCGGCTGGACCGGGCCGGGGCAAGGACCGAGGCGGCGGCAGTGGGTGCGGGCCAGGCTGGGTCGACGAGGAGGGAGGTGCGGCCAGGGCCGGGCGGCGCTGCAGGGGCGGCTCTGGCTGGGCTAGCCCTAAGGGGAGAGAGGGAGCCAGAGGAAGAAGAAAGAAGAAGGATGGAGGAAGGAAGAAAAAGAAAGAGGGAAAGAGAAAAGGAGAAATAAGGGAAAGAGGAAAAAGGGGGAAAAGAAATAGGGAGTTTTCCAAAAATTTTCTAAAATTGAAAAATAGGAATTTTTGGGGAGAATTTAGGATTAATCAGAATTTTTGGGAATATTTAGAAGGTTTTCCATATGAAATATCGGAACATACAATGTCAGAACATTTTTTTGGAAATCGGAATATTTGAGAATATTTCAAGTGCTAGGGATATTTGGGAAAAATGGAGGAGAGAAATTGGAATATTCGAGGAATAATTAAACATCCAAAATATAGAAATATTTTAGGGATTTGAAAAACAAAAAATATTTTGTGGAAATTAGAAAACTGGAATATTAGGGATATTCAAAATATCGAGAATATTCTAACACTTGGAAATTGGGAGAATATTTACGGGAATCGGGAACTAAGGAGATTTTTTTTGGATCGGACTTTCAAGGATTTAGGAGTTCAAGTTGAACAGAGAGATATCAAAGGGTTAGAGCAGGAGTGACCCGTAAAAGGGAAAAGAAAAGGATCTTATTTGTTGTTTACTTAATTACTAAAATGATCTTTGCACTGTTAAAATTAATTTTGGAGCTCTAAAAAATCTGAGAAAATTTCAGAGAGTTTAGTAAATCATAGAGAATTTACCGGAAGCAAAAACTACCATGAAACAAAAGAAAGATTTATTATTAGAAATACTTAAATGCTTAAAATATTCCGACAAAACCCTAGGGAATATAAAAGCATTCAAGCATTAATTAAAATTTTAACTTGTGATTTTTAATATTGAGAATTTTATTCAAACACTTTCACAAGCAACTTTCCAGTATTTTCTTGAATTTCATCTTTCCATGATAATTTTTAATTAGGACGATTTTCAAGGTGTGACAACTTTCAAATCATGTCTGAAAATCATATATTCTATTGTTATTGTACTATTGCCCATTGAATTGTTGGCTCGATGCTGTATTGATTGCATATATACACAACATTCAATAATTTTAATCCGCTTCCGTGCCGAGTCTGCACCGACTGCGCACCATTTTCGATATTCGGAACAATCTGCTCCGGAGCATCCGCACCTGTATGCAATCCTCACCCACTTTGACTATCCATCCAAATCCGATCCGTTTTCACTCCTACATAGGTCATTTTTTTTAAATTAAAGTTTGGTTAGATCCTGTCAATTTCATCCATTATTTTTGGTGTTTCTTGGCGAAAATTGAACCTAAGCTATATATAAAACCTATGTTTCAATTTTCACTTCAAATAGGTTAGAATCGGTGGAGTTCTAGCGGTTTCCATGTGAGATGGTGTGTTATTTTTGCTGTAGCAACACTGTGGTGCGTGGGTACTGTGCGTTGCTATTTCTGTACTGTAGATGCACGTTTTATTACTGTTTTGAGTCGTAGGTGATTAATTTAGTGTCTTGGTAAGAGTCCGTATTTTGTTTCCGTTGTTTGAAAAAACATGTGATCATTTGCTCTTCTTTAATCGATGCCATCTCCATCCTACAGTTTAATCTCGAAAGACATGGGTTGTGATACGGACATCATGACAGCCGATTGATAGTCTTGAGGAAAGATTCTTGGATGGAGGCTCACAACAGATGCCTCAAGTTCCTGCCTGATCCAAGCTCTAGCACCACAGCCGCTGGTGAAAACTCTCCGAGGGCTGTAAGTCTTAAGCAGGTCCCGACTCCAGGAGCTATCGACCCCCAAAAACTTGAAGAGTGGTCAAAAAAACACATACATCATCGAAGTGGATCGGGATATACGAGCAAGACAGACTTCCCAGATGATTCGTGGATAAGTGAGACTGGAATCAAGATCCGACGACTGACAGATCAAGAGACTGTAGACTTCGGTCGAGATGTGATTCCAATGATAGCCAGCGGACGAGGAGTGGCTTGTATCTTCCAGCTTGCCTATCAGCTAAAGACCAAAAGCATCCAGTTTGACAGATATGTCTTGGATGGCATCGAGGATATGGAGGTCACTGGGGACAAAGAACTGAATGCATATTCAGAGACGGTAATCAGTGGAGGAGCGATGGGCCATGCTACAATAAACCCAGAATACAATAACAATATCGCCAAGGAAGCAGCTGTCTATGCCTTTATAGCTGCGTCTCTCCTACGACTCTACACAAAGTCTCCTAGCAACTATGTTAAAACCTGGGAACTCATTGTGGATGGATTCCGAAGGTTTTATTTGGAACCTGTAGACATTCCCATGTCTCCCCATCTGAAAATGCAATCAGGGGGCTTGCTTGATTGTTTCTCTATCGATAGACCCATGAGGGTAACCTTGTATCGGCTGCTGTATCTCAGTAGCGGTACTGAAGCTGACAGCAACCTGAAGAACTTCCTGTACGGCATACATCTGGCACACACAGGCATGCATATTGTCAATATGTAGTCTGGTCGAGCTGGTGGAGTGCCGGCCGATATATATCCTAGAGACATTAAATAATTTGGCCCCATTCGCCGAGCGAGCCATAGATGGTCTTAAGGAGTTGTTGAGACTGATGGTGAAGACAGATGACACACATACAAGGAAAATGTGGCGATTTGGGAGGCTATTTGATGACACGTTCTTCATGCAGCTACAGACAAGGAGGTGTGTGAGAGTGGCCTATCTGCTGGCATGCGCGCTTAAGCAGGAGGCACCAGACAAGTTCAGAAATATCTTAGACATTGCCTAGCTGAAAAATGTCAGCGAGGAAGACAAGCAACGGCGTGAGTATGGATCAGCAAAGCATGTTAGCCTCACTGAAGGCATGTACTGGACAATACATACACGTGAAAGGAGACCTACATGGCTGCATGCATACACGCATCACGATCCTGCACAACGGAAGCTCACATCCACCCGCAGCATGGTGATCAAGCAACAAAGGCCAGCAACATCTGCATCGTCGTCCACGTCTCCGTTTGAAGTTAAACTGCTCCGGCCTCATTAACATCACCGACGCTCCACCGGCGTTTGTAGGCCAATCTTCTCGCACTTCGTCACCAACCTGCCGGCGTTCCACCATGCGTGAAGGACGTGCCGGTGCCACACGGCGGCGAGTATGCACGAGCAGCGACGGCAAGTTGCCGGAGGAGACATTGCATTTACTTGATGGCTAGGGGAGGAAGAAGAGGGCAATTTGGTCTTGTTTTTGAAATCTGTTAAAAATGTGGCAAAGAAAATGAACTCAACTATGGGGCCTTTGCCTCAGTCGAGGTTAGCTGAGCTAGATGCGCGGTTAATTTCCAGTCATTGGCGGGTGACAGCGACAACATTGGTTTAAGCATGTGGCAGTTTTGTTAGTGATATATAATAACATAAAATCTATCACTTATCAGAAAAAAAAATTGATATAAGGATCAAAATCCAACAACATGAAAATGATTAATCAGTGGCACACGGACATAAAGACATGACCCACGGAAAATTAATTATTAGTTGTTTGCTTGTGTTCAGCAGAAATATAGATCAGTATATTTTTTAGATAATGATAGATCAATATATATGTTCGCTTCTTGAAAATTATTATAAAACAACTCAATTTTTAGTGAACAAAGGCTTAGTCCGAAGGCAAGAGAAGAGAAAAAAATAGAAGATTACGTAAAATGAGGTGAGCCATTAGCGCATGATTAATTGAGTGTTAGCTATTGCAAACTTAAAAAATAGATTAATATGTTTTTTTAAAGCAACTTCTATATAGAATTTTTTTAAAAAAAATACCATTTAGCAGTTTGGGAAATGTGCTCATGAAAAATGAAAAGATTTTTTCACCCAAAACTGTGGATTCAAAGGCTACCTAAGAGATTTTTGCTGCCAGCCAACCCGACTACTGTTGATAAAACAATTCACTTGATAGGCAAAAAGATCAACAAAATATTATTCATTACTTTAATATCAAAATTGGAATCCGGGAAACATGGAAGTTTGGTGGAATATCTTTGTACTCCCACTATCTCTAAAAGACTATTATTTTAAGCCAAAAAATTGTCCTACAAAAAGTATGTTTTTAGAGTGAGATTCAGACATCTTGAATACAATTTCATCGTTTTAACCATCTAATCAATAGGACTCTTTCATCCTCCTCGTTTTCTCTCTTACTCCCTATTTTCTCTTCACATTAATTAAGGGCATAATAATTTTTTGATTTTATACTTAATTTTTTTTGACTAACTAAAGTAAGGGTCTTTTAAGGAAGGAGCAAGTAGAATATAGATGCAACAATCATGGATGGGTCTTCTTATATGCAATCGAACTTATTGATTTGGGGATCAGCATCTCTACACATCAAATTCATAGGGTCAAATGATGGCGTAGGTGTCCTGGTCGATGTAGTTTCAGATGAGAAACATGTTATCGAATTAGAAACAAAAAAAAACCTATTTTAAACAGATTAATCTCAACTATATAAAATTTAAAGTGATTCCGTTCGTCACAAAGTTTTTCGTCGGTTGATTCTTTCGTCCTACCGCGTCGTACGCGTTCGTCCGTTCAACTGCTTTCCGTGTCTGTCTCCGATCGATCGTACGCCCATGTGTTGAATTTTTACTGTTACTAATTTAATTTTTTTTTAAATTTACAAAACTAATTTTCGATTGAGATCAATTGCAAAACTACCCTCTTGCCGCCCTGGGCCACGGCGGGATTTAAAAACCGCCGTGGCCCAGGGCGGCGAATGGCATCCCTGTCGCCCGGGCTAACGGCGCCGGCCGCCGTTAGCCCCGGGGAGGCCACGTGGATTCGCCGCCCTGGGGATTGCATTCGCCGCCGTCCCCCAGGGCGAGTTATAGCCATTCGCCGCCCTGGGGAGGGTGGTTTTTTGCCGGCCCCTATAAAATCCCTTCCTGCAGTCGTCGCGCGTCATTTCTCCCTTCCGCCTCCAGCGTTCGTCCAATAGAGCTGAGGGAAAGGAGGAGAAGTACAGCGGCGAAGCCCTCGCAGATTTTTTAGCCGAATCCAGGTTTTTTTTGATCTTCCTCTGTTATGTAGTCAATTTTTTAAACAAATGTTAATTAGTAGTAGACTTGTAGTGTAATATCCAATATAGTATGAAAATATTAGCGGTTTGGTATAACCATCGTTAGTGTTAAATTTATTTGGCCGTATTAGAAAAACATAGCGGAGAAGTAGTAAATTGTAGATATTTTAAAAATAAATATGCTCCGCCATGGCCATCGTTGGTATACGTCATTTTGACACGTTAGATAAACCTAGCGTATAACTTTATTAGCGCCGCTGGGTCAGTTTATAAAATATAGAAACGGTAATAGTTTGACTCATACGTATAGCCTTTTTATGGAACGAATATTGATTAGTACAGATTAATAAAATCTTTTTTGTGAACAGAAATGGCAAATAGAGTTGTATTCGCGATATATCACGGTGAAGAAAATGTCAGACAAGGACAATATGGGGTAGATTTATCGGAGTTCAACGTAGCACAAAAGGGAATTATAGCTCCAGCTGAGAGAAGTTTTACTGGAGTTTACAATTGGTTAATGAGGGGATTCGGAGTAGATCCTCAAGTAAATGCAATTACGGTGTACGCACTCGTTAGCTGGGCTGTGGAAGGTTTTTGGTGGGAATTGATGCCAATAGATTCAACGGACAGCTGGGTATTTTTTGTGGAGAGTGCACTGCAGCGAGGATGGGCACCGAGCATCCTAGTGGTAGTGCATGACGTGGTCAGCATTGATCAGGCTGGTCCGAGTACAGCGGAAGGGCCCGATGAAACAAGGGAGCAAAATGAGGCAGAAGACGAGGGTGCCGGAGAGGAAGGAGGCCAAGAAGACATGGGACCGGGGAGGTTTGCAGATGAAGGGGAGAGACACCCAGGTCTAGTACAGGAGATGGAAATTGAAGACTCAGAACCTGAGCATATGGAGGATGATGATTCTTCGGAGGACGATGTACACCCGGCAGAATGGGACAACGAGGACTTCTCCGGACTCGTTGTCTCAGAGGGGCACACCGTGGCATGGGAGTATCGGCAGAATGAAGTGGTGCAAGGCGCTAGATACGCCGAAAAAGCACAGTTGACAGAGGCTGTGAAGATGTGGGCCGTATCACTTGGGAGGGAGTTCTGGGTATCAAAGTCCACAAGATCGGTGTACGAAGTGAAATGTGCAAGTTCAAGCGATGGATGTCCATGGAGGATGTACGCATCCAAGAAGAAATATGACGACTGTTGGTCCGTGTCAATCGTGACGGAGCACAACTGCCATCTTCCAGGTGTTCAGAAGTACCACAAGAACATATCATCTGCATTCATCGCTTCAGAGCTGTATTATGCTGTTGTGGAGAACCTCCGGTTCGAGCCCAAGTCAATTATCAGCCGCATCGAGGAGAAGTACAAGTACACCATTACATATGCCAAGGCATGGAGGGCCAAACAGAAGATAATTGAAATGAGATTCGGTAGTTTTGAAGCTTCGTACAATAATTTGCCTCGTCTACTGCAAACCATCTGTGCGAGGAATCCTGGCAGCTACTCCGAAATCAAAAGTTTCCCATCGTTATCAAGTCCTGGGCAGAGCGTCCTTCAGCGGGCCTTCCTCTCTCTGCAGGCGTGCATGTTTGCATTTGTTCATTGCAGGCCCATTCTCTGCATCGACGGCACATTCCTAACTGGAAAATACAGAGGGCAAATGTTGACGGCAATCGGAGTAGACGGGAACAGCCAAGTGTTGCCAGTGGCCTTTGCCTTCGTCGAGGGCGAGAACACAGAGAGTTGGTACTGGTTTCTGAAGCTGGTTAAGGAAAAGGTGGTGGGGATGAGGCCAGATGTATGTCTCATACATGACCGTCATCCAGGGATGCTGCGTGCAATTCAGGAGCTGCGAAACGGCTGCGCAGACAAGGGATACCCTCCGGTGTGGGAAGATGTGAAGAGCAGATGGTGCATGCGTCACATGGGCGCAAACTTTTATAAGCAGTTCAGAAACAAGGAGCTGATGGCCATGTTCAAACGTTTGTGCGCCTAGAATCAACAGAAGAAGTTCAATGAGCTGTGGAGGAGACTTGATGAGCTGACAGCCAAATATAGACGCGAGAGTTCTGTAAGACCCCCAGCTAGAGGTGTTGACGGCCCTGAAGCTCTAGATGCACTTCCCACCGATGACGGTACATTCAGAAGGAGGCCCGGTTCCTCGGTTAGCAGATTTTCGCAGTGGATCGAGCACGAGCCGAAGGAGAAATGGGCATTGCTGTACGATGAAGGTGGAGCAAGATACGGCATAATGACCACGAACCTTGCAGAGGTGTACAACTGGGTCATGCGTGGTGTTCGGCAACTCCCCCTTGTTGCCATCGTGGAGTTCATCCTACATAAAACACAGACGTATTTCCACGACAGGTGCAGACAGAATGGCCCATCTATGGCCGATGGAAACCTTTGGTTCGGCACCAAAATGACAGAGTACCTTGAGGACAAATGCAAGAAGGCAAGAGAGCACCGAGTCCGAGTGCAGGGCACATGAGAGCGTAGATTTGAGATATTGTGTGCCGACAGGTCCAGGCGTGGCATATTCGCAAGGAAGCCTATACAAGAGTGTGTCCTAAAGGAAGATGGGACATGCACGTGCTCCTGCCGGAAACCAAGCTTGTACCACAAGCCCTGTTCTCATGTCATTGCCGCTTGCGGGGAGTGCGGCATTGATGAACGCCAATATGTGTCTCCGTACTTCAAAAAGGAAGCAATCATGCATACATGGAGTACCGAGATCTTTGGTTTCGGCATCGTCGGCACTTTCACTGAAGACACAAGTCCAGTTTATTACATCCCTGACCCGACGAAGGCAAGGAACAAGGCAGGCCGACGTCGGACACGGAGGATACGCAATGATATGGACGAATCCGAGGCCGGCGTTAGCGCTCAACGTTGCAGTAGGTGTGGAGAGGAGGGACATACCTACAAGAAGTGCACGAAAGACGCCGAGGCCCCAAGTGCAGCGGAAGTTCCTATGGAGGGATCAGGCGCCGACGGAAGGCGGCCAACTGGGGAAGGCACCACTGATAGGCAGCGTCGTCGTAGGCGTCCTCGTGCACCTTCGGGTTATGTTGTCTAGTATAGCCACTCGTTGATGATGTAATCTCCCTGTAATGTGTTAATTTTCTGTTAATTTTCTGACTATAATGTACTATGTTTAAATGAGCTAATCCGTTCCGCTTCTTTTTCCTTGCAGGTATGGACTACCAGACGCCTGAGCTGCTAGATCACGCCACCGATCAGTCCCACCGGTCGTTTCTCTCGGCGGTGCAGAACCTCGAGCTCGGTACCTTACGTCCTCGACCTTCCAGGCGACTACTTCCCGTGGACGACAGGTTCACGACTAGGTATGTACGAACGTTGTACTGTGAATCTGTATATGTCAACTTACTAACTTGCTTTGTTTTGATTGTCAGGTTGCGGGAGGCAGGCCTTCTGCCGCTGTGTAGGCTGGTAGCAGCCGCGGTGGAGCTGAATGACCCGACGAAGAAGTGGGGTATCGACCGGTCGCTCCTCACAGCTCTTGTGGACCGGTGGAGACCGGAGACGCACACCTTCCACCTCCCGTGCGGTGAGATGGCCCCCACGCTGCAGGACGTCAGCTTCCTCCTTGGGCTGCCTCTAGCAGGCGATGCGGTGGGGCCAGTTGACGGGCTCCAGGCGTGGCGAGAGGAGATCCTACAGCGGTTCGCCCCGGTTCACCGTGCTCCGGGGCTTCCCCTCGTCGGCGACATCTCCCCGTACACGCATGCGGGCCCCCCTCAGGCTTGGGTATTGAGCTACACGGTAAGAATGCTTTCTTGTTGTTTTATGTTCGTCCTTCAGTCCGTACTAGAATTACAGTGTCAACTTCGTTATATGTTAACGCAGCCTGATCAGCTAGCACCGGAGGCCGACGCGTACTCACTGCAGAGGAGCCTGGAGGCGTACCTGTTGTGGGTGTTCGGGTGGGTGATGTTCACCAACTCGCACGGCCACGCAGTCGACAAGGGCTTGATCCCTTACGCGAGGGAGATAGCCGACGCCGAGGACGGTGCTGTTCCCCAGTACAGTTGGGGATCGGCAGTCCTTGCCGCCACGTATAGGGGTCTGTGCGACGGCTGCAGGAAGACCGAGCCAGAAGCGGTCTTCACGGGTTGTCCACTCCTCCTACAGCTCTGGGCGGCAGAGCGGTTCGCAATCGGCCGCCCCGTTGTGGACCACAGTCCGTACGAGGCGAGCCTGTACGTGGGTGTCCTACCGGAGGACTATCGACGATGGGGACGGTGTGGTGTCGTCGTGAGGTATGTTCAGTGTTAGAACCGTCTCGGTTTTTTATGTTACTTGGACTAACGAGAACTCTTTTCCTGTTTGTAGCATCGGTACGCTCACGTGCAGACGCAGAAGTCGTACCCAGACTTCGTCATGGAGTTCGACAGGATCACGGACGACGACGTTGTCTGGGAGCCGTACAGCGCCGAGGCGAGGCACGCGCGTGCGCCGCACGGGCTGTCGTCCCTCTGCACCAGGGACCAGGCGTACTGGCTGACGATGACGCCGATGCTGTTTGACATTTCTGTCAAGCCGCACTGCCCGCAGAGTGTGATGCGGCAGTTCGGTATGCGACAGACCTTCGGCCATCAACAACGCAGGGGCGTACCGCAACACGTTCACAGGTACATGTGGAAATGAATATTCCGTATTGTTATGCATTGTGTCATCGGTTGTGCTCTGCAGGTTAAGTCGGCGTGGCCAGGCCGCCGGTAGGCTATGGAGACCCACCGTCGTCGACTACATTAACGACTGACTCATAGCCACGGAGGACGTCATCACGGAGCTGCACCCCTACACAGCCGCCAGGTACGAGCAGTACCTTTCCTGGTACCGGCCCGTACTAGACTACGGGTGACGTACACTCCCGAGGCTCCACAGGCGCACGTCGCGGGGGTGCGAGACGCATACCCGACGCACCGCGACCAGGACTACTTTCGCGCGGTGAGTCAATGGTTTTCATATTATTTTCAATGGTAGGTGCCACGCGCAACTAACCACGCATGTCCTGCTGAACAGGCGGACGATGCTAGGCAGGTCCACACGGAGCTGGACCTACTGCGGCAGCGCCTACAGGCTGGCATTCCTCTCACGCAGCAGGAGCAGACGATCACGTTCGACCGGATGTGCAACACGATGCGCTCGGTCGTCCGTGCTCTGAGTTGTCGCCGTCCCGATGCAGTCCCACCGATGCAGATACCTATGCGAGGTCCCCATGGTGAAGGGACATCGGCAGGAGCGGCGGGTTCTGCAGGGGCCAGTACGTCGTGGGGAGCAGGTCCTTCTGGTACCGCCGGAGGATCGAGGTCGGCAGCCTCCACGATCGGGCGAGGATTGTCAGGTACGTCAGGATTGAACCTATTCTACATAACTAATTACACTTTTTATGCGGCTAACGCGAGATTTTCTTTACCAGACCCACGCACCCGATCTCACCTCCACCTGGGGGATACTGGGCGGGGATCTGCCCCGAGCACCTCTGCTTGGATCTCTACCGAGGACGACCTCCTTCCGGAGCAGGACGTGATCGGGTCGTCACAGCTCGGAGGTGCACCGCACACACAGCCGCACGACGCCGGTGCTTTCCCTGCTGCTCAGGCGGTCCAAGCTACCCGTGGGGTACCGGCGGACCGCCTGACGTACTCGCGCGGGCACGTGCGAGTGCAGCCTAGGAGGACGAGGAGGCGTATGACCTAGGGGCTATTGTTGTATTTATTTATTTATAGGTCTCGCATTACTTGTTTAAGTTTGTCATGTCCATATTCACCTCCTGTAGACTCGATCCCATCCTTCAGATACATGATACTGCTAACAATGTAGTCTCGCTTGTTGTATTTCGTACTATGGGTGTCGCATTCATCATGCCGCAATACGAATGGCTCGCATCTACCTATTATCATGTCATTAAAACGGACCGGCCTATTACCATGTCATTAATTAAGTTTTACCAAAAATAAACTTGAAAAAATGATCAGCACGATTTTACAAACCAACGCCCACCATCGTCGGATTATAAAAAAAAACTGTCAAAAACATACCCTAAACCACGATTAAAACTAAATTTTGTTAAGCGTGTATGCGAAAGACGGGGAGGAGTGGATTGCGAGTGCCAATCCAGACATACGAGGAGTGGAATGCGAGTGGCGATCCGGGAATACCCTCAGTTTGACAAGTTCTTTTCACGACGTGAACAGTATATGATATTTGGTTTTTTTAAACATCGACTCAATAAATGCAATGGCACAATAAATAGAATTTAAGAATTTAATTTTGACAAATAAATTTTCAAAAATTTTGGGGTGAAAAATTAGCAATAAAATTTTTAAATTTGGTAATTTGCAAATGGCTCCAGGGAGCCGAGGCCTGGGCTGAGCAATAGTCCGATTGGGAGGGAACGGTTTGATCGGACGGTCCGATATCTAATCGGACGGTCCGATCCCTGTGCGAACGGACCGTCCGATTGCTGGGCGGACGGTCCAGTGGATTTGCCGCCCTGGGGGACGGCGGCGAATGCACCCAGGGGGCCGAATGCAAAATTGCATTCGCCGCCGTCCCCCAGGGCGGCGAATGTAATTTTGCATTCGGCCCCCTGGGGGCATTCGCCGCCGTTCCCCAGGGCGGCGAATCCACGTGGCGTCCCCGGGGCTAACGGCGGCCGGCGCCGTTAGCCCCGGGTGACGGGGATGCCATTCGCCGCCCTGGGCCACGGCGGTTTTTAAATCCCGCCGTGGCCCAGGGCGGCAAGAGACTAGTTTTGCAATTGATACAAATCGAAAATTAGTTTTGTAAATTTAAAAAAAATTAAATTAGTAACAGTAAAAATTCCCCATGTGTTCCTTCATTCATGAACACAGCCTGAAAACCCAGGCCCATGACAGACCAAGCCCATTTTCACGACGCTTCTGTCATTCAGCGTGAACATGCGCTATCGTAAATTTGGTTTGGATCAATTCCCAACATGCGCTATTGCAAACATGGGAAATCTTCATTTCTCCGGAAAACGTTTTTCTGCTGGACCAGAGTTTTGAACCATGCATGAGAATTGTTATTACTCATATTACTAGAACTTCAAAGTCAGAAGCACCAGTCTTTACTGTTAGAACCATGTGGTGGTAGCAGACTACTCATATTTCTGCTACTGAAATTTTCTGTTTTCCATTTAAAATGCTTGATAATTACAAAGGTAAGACTGGAACTAACGAAGCTGGGACCTCAGTAAAAGGTAATTTTTAGCTATAAATGCTCCACTAGCTTAACTAATTAATTGTACAGTACTAAGTATATGTTTTCACCAACTTTGTGCATTGATCTGTGTCTGTATATACTTGTTAGTTAATGCAGGTTATATGTAGTCTGCCAGTTTATTGTCTCCGTGACAGAGCTGACCAATCGAAACTGTAGCACTACTCTAAGGTCTTAGTTCTTTTCTGATTACGATTTTGGATTTTTATTTACATGCTTTCCATTCTAAACAATGTGTTTCGTGCAAAAATTTTCTATATAAAAGCTACTCATCTAATCTTTCTAAAGCAAATTTTGAACTTTACAGTGGTTAATTCATTAGTTTATATCCTCAAATAGCTGTCAAAAAATCAGAATAAAATCTCATTTTAAAAAATAGGGCATAAGGTTCCGTTCTTTCTAGATTGTTCATCAGATTATTAAGACGGATTATTATTTGATTCATGCTTTAAAAACTATGTTTTCTTAAAAAACTTTGTTCTTAAGCATTACTTAGACCACTTGTTTTAATTTATTTATTAAGTTTATTTCGTAAAATATTTAGTTTATCCCTATAAACAAGTAGATAACCTACTCAATAATCTAAATCAAAAGCCCCCAAAAGTGGAGTTTGTCCTCACTCCCATCAAATTTGATAGCCCGTTGCAACGCACGGGTACTATGCTAGTAATTTTATAATTGTATTACCCCAACAAATTTTCTTTGTTACCAAATCTCTCTGTACTAAATAAAAAAAGGAAATTGACACTGTTTCATAAATTCAAAAAAATTACAGAAAACTGTTTTAGTCCAATATCTAGCAATCACCTGTAATTCACACTCAGATGAAATCATAAGATGTTGCCTCGCCGAGCATTTTGAGGATGTGCTGAATTGGCTGATGCAGATGCCGTTGTCTTGCTTGATTGTCGATTGCTTACTGTTGCAAAACTATATAATAATATATAGACTAAAAAACAGATATATATGTTACCCGCATGGTGATGTTGAAGAGCAACTTCTATGTTTGCAATTTGATTCACCGGCTGCTATTTCGGCTATGTGAAGATGGCATCAAATTTAGTGCTGATGCCGTGTGCACACCAAAACCAAGCAATCTCTATTTAGTATATGTGTACTGTTGCCAAAATCTGAGAATGTGTACAACTAGTCAATTCAGAAATTTACAGCAGATTTTCAGAATAGAATTAGAGTAGAAGCTGAAAAAGAACCAGAGTATTTTACCTTGTTACAACCAGGGACCAGTGCAGCATTGTCACAGAATTAGAGTAGTTGCAGCCATCTGTTTTGTAAATACAGTGTAGGCATGCATTTGTACTCCAGTTATGACACATTATTAGAAACAACTGTACAATGCTTAGATGGTTCCAATTGATAAATATATACTTAATGGGCTATGTAGTGTATGCACTGTATATAGCTGATTGTATTTACATCCAATTGGACAAAAAGGAATCTTACAGTTTGTAATTGTGTTTTTCAATTTGTGTTTGTTGCTAGGCCTGATACTCAAGCCAATCAAATGATATATCTTTTTTCTATTCTAATAGCATTTATATATTTGTAGCCTGTTGGTGCCTGATTTGTGGTTCTTTTTACGATATGATATTAACACACTCTTCGGCACACCTTATCACCTTAGCTTTTTTTCTCATTTCCCATAGCACGTTTCCCAAAACGATCAATGGTGCGTTTTTTGCAAAAATTTTCTATATGAAAATATCTTAAAAAATTAAATAGATCCATTTTTCAAGTTTTTAATAGTAAATACTTAATTAATCACGCGCTAATGATGTTTTTCGTTTTACGTGTGACTTATAAGCCAGAAAAATAAGCACATAAGAACACCATGTAATAGGATGAGTGCGGACTTGAGGACACCGAGGTTCTTGCTTTGTTCTTAAAGACATGCTCCATTTAATTTGTTATGTTTCTGCACGAAAGGAAGCAACAACGAAGTTTTCATGGATCCTGCAAATATGTCAACAGGCACAAGGATACAATTATCTGTAGGGTTGTTTTGGGGGCCTATCTGATTGCAGGACAGCAGTGTCAAGGAAAGGCATTTTATCATGATTTACCACTTTGGAGATTGAACAAATGTAGTTTATAAGATTTAGCCGCTCGTTTTTGTAAAGAAGCATGAATGTGTCGCAATTCTTTCTGCTCAAATCCTTGTTGACATAAGCAGCACTGTCATTTGAAATATCTATGTGGATGTATTGCTAGAGAGAACTATAACTTGAATGCTAGTGCAGATTTTAGCTAATTTCTGCATGTGTGGATGTCGTGGATGCCATAGGTTCTTGAGGCTTTGTGCAGATTGTAACCCTATATGAATATTGTCTACAATTCTGATACTTCTGAGGCTCTAATGATAGTGCTATTACATCACAAAGCTCATCATGATCTTAGTACGTTGGTGTAGATCAGTGTTTATTTTTTATGATAATTTGAAAAAATAGTACCTCAGTTCCATTTCTCTGTATTTTTTTGGATTTTTCATATTTCTTGTTGAATATTTACATTTTTATAACTATTCCATATTTCTTGCTGAATATTTACATTTTCATATTTTAAATTTTTTTGCTCCATGGGAAATTTTCCCCTAGCTCGTTTTCCAAATGGACACAGGGGAGGCTTCCTCGTCTGGGATTTTCCCAAAGAGAATGGAGGGGAGAGAGCATGTCACCCAAAAATTTCCCTTGTTGGATTTTTTTCCAGGGTCCTCTTCCCTTGCCTCCCAAATGAGCCCTAGGGAATAATGATAGCAGTGCAGCAAAAATTGGTCGATGGACTCGGCTTACATGCATACCAATCCCTAAGCTAATTATCCTTCTACCCGAGAGTGCAATGCACGGTCAGAAGAAAGGATCTCGGTAGAAATCAAAGTACGTATGTACCCAGGGCAACAGGAACCTGATTACATTTTCCTGTCAATCCAACAAGGATCGGCACGGCAGCGAGGTACCTCCTTCCTGACAACGGAGGAAAAAACCAATCTGTTCTTCTTGACGTGGGAAAATCGGGACAACTCTTTTAGTAGGTTTTTTCGTAAATCATTAGAGATAATTTAATTTAATAAATTTAAATGCAAGAAAATAAACAAGTATCGGACAATGCGAGTTCATTATTTCTAGATTTCATATATTTACATAGAAATTTTGTTAATTACATCTCTATATAGAAAACCCTTGATTAAGAATTTCAACATAAAGAAATAAAAATTACATGACCGCTATAAAGATATAAAAGGAAAATCCATCCTAAAGCTCCTGATGCCGCAACCATAGAATTGTTTGCAGATTTTCTTCTATGTGTCTATTTTATTTTGGTAATGTGAGAATATTGAATGCCTGAAGGTAACTTGTTAATTTTTGATATACCTGCTTATATGATGGTAGAGTGTTTTTTTATGCATGTGAAGAACATGAATTTATTTATTTTTGCTATATGTATTTTAGCAAATGATATGATGTAGCAGCCATTTCCTTTAGGATCTAAGTGCAAAATACAGTGCGCACCAATCCTAAACAGTATTTTGGTATTTATTTTCTTTTTATACCAAGATTGTTACGATGCTGTCTTATTTGTATGCATCATACTTTTTATGAATTTATTTGTTTGATTAGGCAAAGCCTGTATGTATGTAGAAATGTATGATGAACTTTAGGTTGAAAATGACCTATTTTAATTTCACTCAGTCTGTATTACTACTAACATATGGGGTACCATGAAGCGTAATCGAAGAGAGTATTTTTGTTTTACTTAGCATGCAGATGGCTATTCTTGTAGCAACTCATGGTAGGTATTCGTGATGATCGAACCTGTGCGCGGAGTGCAACAAACATATTTTAGTTATTTCATTTTAATATGATTTTTACATTTGTTTGTTTTACCGTGACTCATGGTAAGTATTTGTGATGATCAAACCCGTGCGTGAAGTGCATCAATATATTTTGGTTATTTCATTTTAACATGATTTTAGTATTTATTTATTTTGCCGTGACTCATGGCAAGTATTTACGATGACTGAACCTATGCGCGGAGTGCAGCGAACATATATTTTAGTTGTCTTATAACATGATATAGCACTTGTTTTTGATCTCGTATCAACAGGCCAAGTCAAAGAACAATGCTCATCCCATCCTAACATTGTATCAAAAGACCAAGCCAAAAATTAGGGTCTTCATACATCCCATTGTGATTTGTATCAAAAAGACTAACGCTGCGTTCGAAACTGTTGCTAGCTGAAGCTTTTTTGGCATACAAAATAAGAAATATTATTAATGTATGATTAATTAAGTATTAATTATTATAAACTTGAAGAATAGATTTATTTAATTTTTTTAGAAACTTATATATAGAATTTTTTAAAACAAACACAACGGGAAGCATACTCACAAGAACGAATCAGACACTAGCCCAGCCCAACCTCCTCCATTCCGAACGCAGTCTAATGGTACATATGAGGTATATGGGGTTTTGAGAGTGCCCTTGATTTGCGTCAAGAGACGAAAGGCAGGAGGCAAGAACCAGGAGAAAAACAAGTTCCTTGATTTACATGGGTTTTGGAGGAGACGGGCTTTACCTGCTCACTACCTCGACGCCGGCGGCAACTTCTCACCGTCGCTGAAGGTTTGATGCAGCAGCAGAGGAATGGCATAGCAGTGCAGCACAAGCGCAAGCAGCAGCGCAGCAGCGCTTCGCCGGGATCAGCGAGATGCAGCAGCCTCTCGCTAAGCTTCTTTTATTTTTGCAGCACTTCTCTATGCACAGCACTTTGCCTGTTTGCTAATCCACCGAACCCTCCAGCCTTAATCTCCTATTTATAGAGGAGGATTAGGAGTCGGGTCCTCTGGTCATTACAGCAGCGTGAGTGCATGCATGAAGAAAATGGCATCCTGGATCTTGACTTAGACTAATTGATAGTAGAATGCATGCATCTTTACCTGGCTGACATGTGGGCTTATTTACTTTGACTGTGGATGAACGTGCTAAGCGTGCACGCATGGTACTCAACGTGTGAAGACTTTTTTTCTTTTTTTTCTTCTGCCGATTAATCAAAGAAAAAGAGAGAATATCTTCCAAGTGACATGGCCCTCCCATTATTCTTGATTTTTCTATGGAGTTTTAATTCTTAATTAACACATGTGTGTGTCTTTTCTTTTATTTTAGAGCAGTCGATAACCTTATATGCATTGGTAAATGTTTATTTAGGATTGCCCATATTCTTATTTAGTTAGGCGTCTAGAATTATTTTTCTCGTATGCGTATGAATATAATTTATTTTGTTTCTTATTTTTTTAAAGAGATGTGTAGGTGTATATATACTACCACGACACTCTTTTAATCGAACGGACTATTGTCTTTCCGGAATACGTTTTATACGACCTATATTTTGTTAATTGTATCATATCATGCTTTTTATACATAGAAATACCATGGCGACCGAATATTACGACTCACCGGTTTGGTATATGGGCTGGCACGGGGCACATATTTTTTATTTTGTACCGGTGAATATTTAGAGCATAATTATTTTGGGCTAACCGGACAGATCTTATTTCTAGGATACATCTTCCAGCTAAAGATTGCATTATTATTATTTTTGGACGACCGTCATATTTGAATATATTTGGTACAACCCATTTTTATCACATCATGTATTTTATTTATAAATATATCACGTTAGCTGTCTATTAATATTTGTCGAGCCAATGAAATACGGTTAAGATAAAACGTTGATATATGATGCACATGCTATTTATTTTATATATTGCATACACGACACGCCTTTTATTCTGTACATTAGAATATTTGGGGACATAGTTATTTTACGTCACCCATATATTACTCTTATTTTATATGGCTATATTTTAGCTCATGCTTTTATTTATCTTTTCAATGGCCTCTATTGTTTATTTCCAATATAGTTTTTTGTTTTATTATCTTTTGTATACAGTATAATTTGAACTAAAATATTAATTTATTATTTATTAAACCATATTTAAATTACGGGCCAAAATTGGTGCCGACACTCTCCTAGGACTAGGCCGAGAAATTTGGATATATGTCATTATCAAAAGTGAGCTTCGCTATAGTACCATCTCGTAAATGAGATTCGGTAAAATAGCATTCAACTGGGGTGTATTCGCTAGAATGCCATTTCGCCCATTTCTCCCAAATTAAAATGGTTTTGCTCTTTTTTTCCTAGATGAACTGACCAAAACGCCCTTGAGCTGATTGATCAAATCTGGAGGGCATGGCGATTTCATATGTGCAGTAAAGCTCAGCCATGGCAATCTCCAAGGTCTGCATACAATTGAATCCGGTAGAGCATAATTCAAAGAAGCACATCTGTGGTTACCTAGCTCCCGAACTCCAAGTACAAATTTATTTTTTTTAAGGAACTAGGCAGGAACTCTGCCAAAATATATTAAGAAGGAGAAAAAAGACAGTGCAGTTAAGCGGCTACAAAGAAAAGGAAACACAACAAAAGAGGGACAAAACAGCCCTCTTCCTCCCAGGATAGCTTAATTTGGGTTCATATCATGATGTGCTAGCGATAATTAGTTAATATCTTGGACAACTAAGAACGCTATTTGCCCTTCAGGCCGCTGATTTTGTTCAAACGTTCTTCTATTTCGTTCCAGCCAGATATTCCACCATGCTGTGATGATTGCGCCTGTTGCTTTCTTTCTTTCTTCCTTCGGTTGGATCTTAGTGCACTGATGCCACCAATCTCGAAAGTTTGCAGCATTGGCTGGTGAAGGCACTTGGGCCAGGTTTTGAAAAGTAGCAACCAGCTATATAACCTTGATTGGGAGGCTTCATTTTTTGAATAAACGGGCAGTGCTTTCAAACGCTTCATTGCACAAACTGCAGATCCAATTGCAAGACCAATGCCATCGTAGAAGATTGTCTACCGTGAGAGTTCTTTGGTGCAATATTAGCCACCCTAAAAACTTCTGCTTCGGCTGTGCTTTGGATTACCAAAGCGAGTAGTTGTGGCATGGATAAGAAACTTGGAATTGTGCCAAATAAGCTGATTTTGCTGTGTATTCTCCACTGGTCGTCCAATTACATGTTGTGGTATCTAGGGTGCCTTCTTGCAAAGCAACGCTTTGTAGGTATCCTCCCAGAGTCACTAATTCATCTATCTCTTCCAGGGTTATGACCGGGCGAAACATTTAAAGCCACTTATTGTCAGGTAGCTCAATGCTAACTGGCCTATTCTTTCTTTTAGCTAAGCTTAAGATTGAAGTTGCTATGTCTTTGGGTCTCAAGTTTTGGAGCTAACCGTCTTCCCAAAAAATGGGCTTTGTGGCTATCACCTATCTTGATTTTCGTGAAAGCATTGAACAAACACCTATCCAAGTCATTGCAAGGAATTTGCATTTCTTTCCACATGTCAATGTAATGGACTACAGAAGTGCATGATCATATCGAATGGTTGAGAAGTTAATCATGAGTTGAGTAATCCATCACATGATCGAGTGAATTATTGAGCTATTGAAAGGATGGAACTCTTCTAACCTTGAGCTTAGTCGATATCGTGTGGCAAAGGGGTTTATGCATGTACACACTATAGGTTGTGTACACTCGACAGGTCGATATGCCTTGCTAGAGACCGCTATTGACACGTGGACTAAAGAGTTGTTTTCAGGTTGCAACTAAGTGTACATGAACCTACGAGTCACACACATAACAGGTCGGAACGAAGTGTTTGGATAGAGATCTAAACACAGCTCAGTTCAGACAGGGATCCGAGTAGAGTTCCTAATAGGCCTGCGAGGCCTAGTTAGAAGATCTATATATTCAGGGGCAAGGGGCGTGGAAGGACATACTTGCGTGAGAAAACCCTAGCAGTACTTCTCCCCACGAGCAAAACGCTAGCCACGTGTGTGCACTAGCACTTCCGCGCATGGCGTTCCACCCTAGACGTGTGGATACCGGTAGAGACGCTGCTACGTTGCGGCATTGATCGGCATGGAACGTGGGAGATGCTCACACAAGAAGGAGACGATCGGGTTGCTGAGATTAACTACTTTCTCTGCATCGGCATGCGCTTCGTTAGATTGGGCTACTTCGATTCTGCTTCTGCTACACTGCGCGTCGATTGGTAATGATCCATGATCCTTGACTCATATGGTTTACTGGTTTACGCGGTAGAAAATTTTGTTTTGAGCTATCGTGGCCTATCCGTATGCCTATACTAATATCCCTCTAACTACCATGTACTCTAACATTAGGGACACCATCCTACGGATTGAACTTGTATATTCAAACTAGGTTTTTCCAAGGACAAATTTAGCAGCAAGTTTGGTGGTGAGGAGTAACTAGTGTATAGATCGCTGGATGCTGGTAATGAAGCAATTTTAGGATGCACGAGAAAATATTGCCAGCTTGAGTCAATTTGGAATAGCCAGACTCCAATGTGATGCTGTCGGTGAAGAAGCTGGCCATGGCCGGTGGTAGTGCGGTGAGGACGGCCATCGTCGTCAGGTCAATGAAGCTACCGGTGAAGAAAGGTAGCCCCGCGGTCTCAGGCGGCGATAATTCCCACTTCAGCCCATGAGGTGGAGCAACGGGCCATGCCGTCGTGACGTGAAGAAAGGGACCATGGGAGCATTACAACTTATAATGATACTTGTGATGCTAAGGAAAGACAACACCTATTTACCCAAGATAAACTCAATCATAGCTGCTCAGGCCAATATCTACTGCATGCATCTAGTATTAAAATGGATTCTTCAAATGGCATGCACCCTGTGCAACTTGGCCCATATCAATATATGACATTTTACATATCGGCCGATGTGTAACTATGTGCTCTACTTTGGATACTTGCCAAATAAGGGCCCGGCATATAAATGAAAATGTGAATATCCAATTAAGTTAGTGTAAAGTTTGGCCCTCAGATCTAAATCAAACGGCTTTCTTCCTTTGCACCACTACTATATAGTTCATCCCTTTCTGTCCCAAAAATCCAAACCCTAGCCATAGCGCCGGCAAACACTAGCCGCTCTACTCCGTCTCCTCCTCCTTCTCTCCAACCCAATCTTATCTCGCCTCTCTTGCCCATCACATCAAGATCTAAAAACATCTCTATCTCCACCGGTCGTTGCACTAAGTGTTTCGCCACCATTGCTGCCTTGTTGCGACGCAGAAGTGAGATCTATAGCAATAGAGGGAGAAAGGGGGGATATTTTGTTCCAGATCTAAAGAAGTAGCATATTCTTTTACTCATTAGCATCAAATATCAATGTCTGAAAATAGTTCTCCTTGCCGGTTGTCACCACCAACTTTGCCTTCATATGTGTCCTCTCCAAGCTATTCTTCGCCGACACCGATTTCCTTTTGGCTCAGAGTGTATCTTTAGGTGGTTCATAAAATCTGACATGGCTGAATTCAACATGACATGTATTTCTTAGACATTGTCATTTAAATTTTACAGAGCCACCATTGTATGACTCAATGATGGCATGGTCGTACTCACCCCCATATTCTCCGACATCGCCAGCATATTACCCTGATTCACTTGTGCACTCAACTACCAGTTGGAGCAATTCTCCGATATCTACATTGTATCCACTAGAGTCACCACAAGAGAGTCTAATGTGGTTGTCCTCAAATGACAATGTTGGTTGGCCGTACACGATGAGCTCCCATAGTTACTTTGCAACACCAACAGTTGAATATGATCCACTCTCACCACGTTATGATCCAACAAGACTGACCTATGGGATAGAAGGATTTGTCCCGTTACAATCCTCAAATCTGGTTGAGTATGTCCCACCTCAGATCTATGGGCAAGAAGGAGTTGCCCCACCCCATTGCTATCCTCCGATCTAATGCAACCTTTGAATCTGATACTGTCAATCACACAACAGGTGTGCCAAATAGAAGGAGTTGCCCCATCACAACCATCAAATCTAATGTCGTACAACCCACCTCAGATCCATCAGCTGGAAGCCCCATTATTGCAAATCTCAGATTTGATGCCACCAAGGCCATCAAGTGCATCTCTGATCTTGCAAATCGTAGATATGATGCAATAGAGGTCATCCAGTGAATCTCCGGTCTCTTGGCTGGAAGGACTTGTTGCATCGCAACCCTCAGATTTGACACCACAGAGCCGAGCCAGAGCATCTTTGATCTCTTGGCTGCAAGAACAACATGCTGCGAGGCAACCCTCAGATGCCCCAACCCAGCAGCATCCCGAATCAAAAGGGCTTGCCTTTATACTAGCACCTTTAAGTGATCAGCAGTCAGGGCACACTAAGACACCAGACTGTTCTTCATCCCCTTCTCACTCTCCATCAACCTCACAAGAAGAGCAATAAGGTTTGGATGCTTTTTTATAGATCAATGGAGGAAATAATAGAGTTTTAGAATTACATCAATAAGGTATTTTGATGTGTGTACGTTTTTTTAAAGTTTGAAGTTACATTTTGGTATTTCAACTTAAGGATTATACATAACTACTAGTCACTATAACATCCAATAGGTTTAGTAGTTTTTAATTATCTTTTTACTATCATCAATAAGCTATTGATAAAAATTTTAAAGTAATATGTAATTAAATTTTTGAATGTTGGTATTGACAAATATTGGAATTTCGATGTAATTCACATTGTTAATTTTTAAATAAATTTTTAATCTGTATTTTGATTTGTAGATATTGCATGGAGATGATTTCGTATGCAAACTAAATTGCTCAACTTTGGTCATGTTTGTTCCAAATATCCATATCTTTTATTTTCTGAACATGAAGTACTATGTAATCCAAATACAGCTTTCAGATTATTTTTATTTTGACTCCAATTATGGTTATATTGTCTTGGCTTGGACCTTCATCTAATCTAGTAAGTAATAACTTTGGTCCGTTTGATGGATGGGTAGATCTTTTGTTCTTGAAAACCATTGGTTTTTCTCTCAGA
The DNA here is from genome assembly GCA_003991445.1 of Oryza meyeriana var. granulata. Classification (NCBI taxonomy): domain Eukaryota; kingdom Viridiplantae; phylum Streptophyta; class Magnoliopsida; order Poales; family Poaceae; genus Oryza; species Oryza meyeriana. Next base: position 187,681 of record RYFJ01003815.1, read on the forward strand.
CTGACTAAATGATGTACAGGTATCACACTGTTATTTTTTTAATCTTACACCAAATTTGACAGTTCTGGTCTCAATTCCTAACTTTTGTAATGTTGAAGATGAGTATTACAGAAGTTGGACAATAAGAAGGATTTTGCATTCTCTTTTCTTTGAGATTTTTGCTGTTAGATTTTATGTCTTCACTGAATTGCTTATATGTTTGATTTGCATTGATCGAGTAACACTATACTCGTTATGGAGTTTTTTGTACAATATTTCATAAGAGTTATATATATATGTATGATTCATGCATAAGACAAGAAAAAAAAAACGTTTGGGACGCATACCCGAAGATACATAGTTTTCATGAAAATTCTGCAACTATTCGTAAGAAGATGCAAATCAGATATAGAGTTCAGATAACTTTTTGCTAACTAAGGTTGATAAAAGTTTTCTTCTGTTTCACTACCGTTTAATTATTAACTGTATAGAAATTAATAATGCCTTTTTAGGACCAAACAAGAATGATGACTATGACAAACAGAAACATTCTTAATCATTTTTTATTGGTTGTGATGCCACCCAGTAAGAACAGTCCTAATGCATACACCACTTAATGGTATCCATACCAAGCCATGTCACACAAACATCACTCTAGAAAATACTCTCTAATGTATTATTTTTACTTTTGGGTCTAAAATAAAATTTCTACCAATCATCTTCCTTCTTTCACTTTCTCCCATTCTCGCCTTCTTGGTTTGAATGTAGACATGGTTTCTTGCGTGAGACCTAATGTTTTCTTTTTTCCTCAGTAAATGTTTTACCAACTCATAAAAATCCTACATAGCACCCCATTTTACACTATGGACTGTATGCATTGGGAGTATTTTAAGAAAAACAACCGAGAAAAAGAAATGATGAAGCTTCAATTTTGTTTCACAAATTATTTTGCAGCATAAAACTATTATATTATGGAGTGGAAATGGCATATCATGCTACCTATCCATTTTACCTATAAGCAAATAGAAATATTGACTAGAAGTATTACAACAACTATAATATTAATTTCCTCAATGGACTTCATGACCACAGGTATAATGCTAATGTCCTTATATGATGAAATGGATGGAGTAGATTGTAGCGGGGATGAAAAAGATAATATATGGAGGGAGAAGCTCGGTGGTTAACTGTTTACCTAAAATATTAAGCCCACATAAAAGGAGTTGTTTTTGTCTACTTCTCCCCATTTGGACACATCGTTATGGTAGGCTGTTGGTGTAGGAGCACATCTACATGTTTTGTGGATATATATGTTTTGTGCCTGGGCGAGAGTCTTATCTGCAGCTGCTCAAGCAGCATCCAGGGTTAACTTTTCTATTACAACAAAATTCCCTGGGGGTCCAAAAGTAGTAAAATTACCAAACTTTTGAATATCTCGCTGATTTTGGCCTAAATTTTTTAACTGGATTTGATTTTTGGTTACTTTTTGTTAAAAATAGCATAGTAATGGGGGTAGAGTTGGGTCAAACTTGCAAAAGAAATGCAAATATGTGAAAGGATAAATGTGAAAGCTCCATAAAAATATGTGAGTAAATGCCCCTAACTAAGCAACATTTTTGAATTCTCTTCCAACTGCCCAAAATTATAGAAACATTAATATTCTGTGTCGGAGGATGAAACCTCGACGGCGGGAGGTCTGGAGACCCCCCTTTGAGATTCGGCCAGGGGAGTAGTTCTCAGGCGAAGCCGGCGTTAGGGTGTAGAAGAAGGATACGCGAAGAAGACGTAAAAGAAACAGAGGAGTCTGGACCGTCCGAAGCGGTTCCGGACCGCCCGAACCGAGGAGATCGCGCGGGGAAGAAGGGATCGATGCACAAGGAAGACACGAGGATTTATACAGGTTCGGGCCGCCGGAGCGTAATACCCTACTCCTGTGTGTGTTTTGCTATGAGGTGGATGAATGTGGTATTGTGGTTACAAGGTGTATCTAGCTCACGGCCGGAGCCGGAGAAGAGGAACAGTGGCTAAAGAGTGAGCTCGGGAGCAGATAGCTGAGAGTTAGAGGTTCTCCGTTCCGTCTGTCTCCCCCCCCCCTCCTCATCGGCTTGGATCCTCCTTTATCGAACTCGCCCGTCCACAGTGCCGGTACGCGGAGGGAGATATCTTCCGGTGAGTTCTCCTGTGCGCCCCTCCACCTGCGGTGCCCATGCCGGAGTTGGAGGAACGTCCCGTCGCCCCTGTTCGCCTGCAACGCCCACGCCAGAGCAGGTGCTGCTGCTGCACGTCGTCGTGAGAGGATGGAGCGGAGAGATGTGACGGCGCACGCCTCTGCCGCCTGGTCGTGGAAAAAGGGGCCTGCATAGTCAAAAGCTTCTGACTACACAATGAACGAAGCCTCCATAGTCAAAAAGTCTTCTGACTGCACGGTCGGAGGTCCACGGGGGGCCATCGGGAGACGCCCACACGTGGCAGAGTAGTTGGCAAGTTGGTCCGCGGAGTCCTTCCAGTGAATCGGCATCGGCATCAGCAGTCGGCAGCCAGCATCGGTAGTCGGTCAATCGGCCCCGGGCCTAGGCGTCGGCACCCAGGATCAGAAGGATCGGCGCCCGGGCACCGGAAGGATCGGCACCCGGGCACCCGGGCGATCAGCACCCGGCCGTCGGGCCCGGGCATCGGCGCCCGGCTGTCGGACCCCGGCATCGGCGCCCGGGGCCGATGGAGATGACGCCCCGGGCGCCCAACGGGACATCGACCATAGCCGGTCTTCTCTTCTGCAGAAAGTGGGCCCGGAGGGGCTGACGTGGCCGGAGATCCACGCGTCCTCGCAGAACGTGGGACCCCCAGTCCCACTTCACCGACAGTGGCCCCTGGCCCTGTTGCTCGGCCGGGATTAGCCCCGGGCAGGAACAGGGCCACGTCTTGAAGAAAAGAGGGGACGCGGGGTCCGCCTGGTTCGCCATGGACTTGACGTAGCTTGACAATTTGTTGATTTTAGATGCGATACGTACCCGAGAACCGGGCTGAAAACATGGAACGAGGTGTTGAGGAAGGCCGGCGGTAGCGGTCGCGATGGCGAGGCGGCAGCGTGCCGCCCGTACTGTCGCCACCGAGTTCTTCGTGGTGACCGCTGGTCGGAGATCGCGGCAGCAGAGAGGTGCGTCGGCCAAATGAAGGGTGCCGCCGAATCTGCCGCCGACGAGGGCTCTCGCGCCTGGTCCGAGATGGAGGCGCGGGAGAAGGGAACACTCTCCCGAGAGGAAAGCGTCCAGGCCGGAGAAGCCGGGCTCGCGTCTCACGGGTGTGAGTTCGCCGCGCACGAGAAAGTCGCGGAGATTCGCGAGGAGGCGCGGGAGGCCGTGGCCGAGTCCGCTGCCGCGGAGGCAGGGCTCCTCGACCGCGGCGAGCATCTTGCAGAGGCAATGTTTGACGAAGAAACCGAAGGAGACGGCTGTCGCCTTCGAACGCCGCCCGGCGCGCAGTCCCCGCCGCTCCGGGAGCTAGGCTCCCGAGGGCAGTGAGCATGGTAGCTGCCCGCCCCGGGAACTCGGTCCCCGGGATGGTTGAGGCTGTTCTCCGGCCCCAGCGGCTGAAGCGAAAAGGTTTGGACTGCTTGGTCGGATTGTCCACGGGGGGCCAGGAGACGCCCACGCGTGGCCGTGCGGACGACTGGAGCGGCGTGCCCCGTCGCCTTGTCGTTAACGCCGGTAAAGGATGCGACCGGGAGAGGCCGATCACCGGGGGACGTCGAACACCTAGAAGGAGCCGATCAGCTCGGAGGAGCCCAAGCCGATCCAACCGGGAGTAGCCGATCGTCTCGAGGCTAACTTCCCGAGCTCGTCGGTGCGGAAGGTGTGAGTCTCGGGAGCAGGGAGCGGCGGCCGGGACCGGGAGCGTCTCCGCAATGTGCCCCTGGGACGCCGCTGCCGAGACAGGGCCCCGAGAACCGAGGACGCCGCTGCCGAGACCGGGCCCCGAGAACCAAGGACGCCGCTCCTGGGACCGGGCGCCGAGGCCCGGGCGCGGGATGGCTCGGGGCCTAGGACCCGAGGAGGTGGCTTCCGGGTCCGGGTGCCGGGAGCCGGGCACGGGTCAGTCTGGGTGCCGGGACCGGGCGCCGGGTCCCGGGCACGGGATGGTCCCCGGGATCCGGGCGTCGCCACCGAGTTCTTCGTGGCAACCTGTTGGCTGGAGATCGTGGCAGCAGAAGGGTGCGTTGTTCGATCGAAGGGCGCCACCGAGTCTGCCGCCCTCGAGACCTCACCCGCTTGGTCCGAGATGGAGGCGCGGGAGAAGGAAACACTCTCCCGGGAGGGAAACGTCCGGGCCTAAGAGGCCGGGCTCGTGTCTCGGGGGTGCGAATTCGCTGTGCGTGAGGAGGTCGCGGTGGTTCGCGAAGAGGCGTGGGATGCCGTGGTCGAGTCCGTTGCCCCGGAGGCAGGGTTCTCCGACCGCAGCGAACATCTTGTAGAGCCGAAGCCTGACGAAGAGGTCGAGGAAGATGCCGGTTCCCTTTTGACACCGTCTGTGGTTGCCTTCGGGGCCCGGGGGCCCTCCATGCCCCCGGGTGCTCCCCTTCCGACGTCGTTCGGCGCCACCTTCGGGGTCCGGTTAGAAGCACAGCGGTGACCGCGCCCCGTGCGATCCGGGCCTCGCTCGTGCTTGCGCACCGAATCTGCCTGTCTTGTACAAGAGAGACATTTGTATATGTATATGATCATGTTTATATTTTCGTACCTTGGTTTATTGTGTTGTTCGGAGGTTGCTGGTGTTCGGGGGACGGAGCTCGGATTCGCTTCCCTAGCGAGCCCGAGTCCGGCATGTGCTCGGGACCCGGGGGCCCCGGCTGTCATGCGGATACGTGTCCGGGACCCGGGGGCCCCGGACTGAAATATGGTTTTGATGTAAGCCGGGTTCCGGGGGCCCGGGCTTGAAATATGGGACGTGAGACGGCCTTCCGGATGCATTCTTGCCGGGGCGGTGCTGTCCGGGCTCCGCGCCCTACTCCGGGTGTCGCGTTCCTAGGCTTGCACTTGCCTTGGCGAGGCCGCCCTGGTTCGGCTCCTCGGTGTCGGGCCCAGGGCACAGATTCGGGAATCCGTGCCTCGGCTCAAATATGTGCCCGTGACCCAGGGGCCCCGGACTGGAATAAAATTCGATATGTAATGTCAACATGTGCCCGGGCACGAGGCCGGGGCAAGGACATGGACCATATCGGGACGACTTACCCGGACCTGCCCTTGCCGAGGCGACGCGGTCCGGGTACTAGCGCCCTGTTGAAGCTGTTCCGGTTTGGGAGCGGGCATCGGACCGTCCGCCTAAGGGTCGGTCCGTCCGAGGCGCGATGACCGGACCGTCCGTCGGGGGGACGGACCGTCCGAATCGCCTCGGCCGTGCTTGGCCTGCTACTGGCTCTGCCGGGACTCGAGTTCAGCTCCCTCGGGCTCAGGCCCTTGAGAGGGGGCGAGTTCTCCGTGACAGGGAGAAGACCTTCAAGCGGAAGGTGCCGATCTCATCGGGAGTGGTCGTTCAACGGGGAACAAGCGAACTCTCGAGACCGGGAGGAGATCCTCAACCGGGAGTGGTCTGCCTGGACTCGCGCTCGACAAGGCGGCGTGGTCCGGACGATAACACCGGGAGCCGGAGGCCCCGGACTGATTCGGGACGGACCGCCCGGACTCACCATCGCGTCCGATGGAGTCCGGGCAGTCGTACCCTATGTGCGTTCGGGACCCGGAGGCCCCGGACTGATTTGGGACGGACCGCCCGGACTCACCATCGCGTCCGATGGAGTCCGGGCAGTCGTACCCTATGACAAAGGGAAGGGGAAGACTTCCTCTAATAAAGGAGGAGAGGAGAGATTTTCATTAAACCAATAGGCAACCAAAGGACCAGTACCGATACAGTCGACGCTTCCCGGGAAGGTGGGACGAATCGGGATGATCTCTCCGGCTTGGCTGTCCCGGGTGCCACGTTCGAGGCTCGCACTCGTTTTGGCAAGGCGGCCTAGGTTCGGGCTTCCCTGAGCTGGGACGTTTGGTCGGCCTATCCGCTGCCCTCGGCCAGACCGTCCGGCCAGGGGTCGGACCATCCAAATCCGCGCGTTCGGACTGTCCGAGCCGGGGCCGGACCGTCCGAACCGGGCTTGGCCGGCTAAGGCTCCTGCCGGAAGTACTTGACCTGCTTGGCCAAGCTCTGGACGGCGCGGCATTCCGTGAGATCGTGCGAATCCGTCTCGTGGATGGCGCACCACTTCTGGGCTGCTGCCGTCGAAGGCGGCGCGCGTGCGGCCCTTGGCCGCTCGCCGGTGATGTTGTCCCCGCGGACATCGTCGGACCGTGGGGCGCCTGCAACAGCCAAGGCGAAACCGTCGGCGGCCGCCTTCTCCTTCTGTCGCTTCCTCCTGTCCCGACGTGCCGCGGAGCGCGAGGACTCGCTGTATTCTTCGGGGTCCTCGTCAGGGGCCCCGGGGCGTGGCTCGTTCCATGCCCGGGCCTCTTCCTTGCGGGCGCAGAGATCGGCGAGCTTGAATAGCTCAGCCGTAGTCTGGACGTCGCGGGTGCCCATCTTTTCGAGCATGCGCCTGTCGCGCACACCCGAGCGAAAGGCATGGATAACTGCGTGAGGAGCGATGTGGGAGATGGTATTGCGAACCTGGCTGAAGCGCTGTAGGAAGTGCCTCAGCGTCTCGTCCCTGCCCTGGCGTAGGGCATGGAGGTCCGCCTCGGTCCCAGGGCGCGGAAAGGTGCCCTGGAAGTTGGCCACGAACTGGTGGCAGAGGTCCTCCCACGAGTAGACTGATCCCTCGGGGAGGTTCATCACCCAAGAGCGCGCCTGGGCCTTGAGAGCGACGGGGAAGTAGTTCGCCATCACTCGATCATCGCCACGGCGCGCCGGATGGCAGTAGTGTATATTTGCAGGAACTCCGTGGGGTTCACGGAGCCGTCATACTTCTCCGGCAAGCTGGGCCGGAACCTGTCCGGCCAGCGAACCTGCCGGAGGCCTGGGGAGAGCGCCAGGCAACCCGAACCGTACAGCGCGGGCTCGGGTAACAGATGACGGTTTCCCGTCAGTAGGTTGGAGCTGGAGGCCTGGACCTCGGTGTTAACGCCAAAATTTGGCACGGTTCACATTGGATTTGGTTAAGGAAAGAAGATATATCAGCCGTTGGAAGCTAATCAGAAGAAGCCAGATTCAGGAAGGAATCGTGAGGACCACGACATGGCAGTCAATTACCTTATCTACTAATTAGGTAGTTTTGATAAATTTTAGGAAACCTGATCTCGTATTTGATCGGGGTTTGTTAGTTTTTCCTTTTATAATTAGGAAACTTATGTTTCGTGTCCTATTAGGACTGTACCAACTCGGGGTATATATACGTATGCCCGGGTACCTTGTAAAGAATCTCTCGATCAATCAAATTCGGCGCATCGCCACCCTTTACCAACGGGTTCTTGCTTCTCGAGCGGGGCTGCATCGGTTAGGTCCGAACTCCTGCGAGAGGGTAAGTCTCGTTACCCCGATTACCAATCGGCTAGGACTTTCTCGGTTAGGTCCGATATTCTAGTCGGTATATGGTAGTCGGCTTACCACGGTGTATCGGATCTGTCTACGGCTGCATCGGTTCGGTCCGACCTCTTAGGCCGATCAGGTATACCACATCACGCGTGCGTAGATCTTATCAGTTTACTGCGGGCGATTTATCATCAGTTCGTGCTGCATCGGTTGGGTCCGACCTACTGAACTGCCAGCGATAAATCGTTCCTGCTAGGCTGATGGTTTTTGCGCAAGCGTCTTATCGGAATGTATAGCCGGTAAGTTATTTTCATCACAGTTGCATTAGGTCTATCGGCTCGTTGAGGTTCCTTTACTATTATCGATCTGTGCTGCATCAGTTAGGTTTGAACTACTAGATCGATAATAATAGATTTATCCTTGTCGGGCTGATCGGTGTTGTCGGCGAAGTAGGACAGGGGGTCCCACATGCCCTGGGGACGCGTGGGTCTTCGGCCACGGCAGATCCCCGGGGGGCACCCTTCCACCGGCCCCGGACTCGTGCCCGGGGCGCAACCGCCTTCGGCCGCCGACGGCCCGGGCTCGTGCCTGGGGCGCGACCGCCGACGGCCCCGGGCACGCCCCCGGGGCATCGTATATATCAGCTCGGCCCCGGGTCCTCTTTGGCCTCGGGCCCGAGCCTTGCCTCCGGGCACTATTCACTGCCTGCCCGGGGCCCACATGTCGGTCCCCGGCAGGCTCTGGACCAACTACTCTGCCACGTGTGGGCGTCTCCCAATGGCCCCCCGTGGACACCCGACAGCTGTCAGAAACCTTTTGACTTCTGAGGGAAGAGTGTGCGCTGAAGTCAAGAAGAGTCAGAGGCCCTTGACTTGGAGGCGTGCGCCATCACGTCTCCCCGCTCCATCACATCCCCACGACTCTACCGCCCGCAGCATACCAGCTCCGGCGTGGGCACGGCAGGCGGGGAGGTGAGCGACGGGACGTTCCTCCAACTCCGGCATGGGCGTCGCAGGCGGAGGGGTGCACAGGAGACCTCACCGGAAAATATCTCCTTCCGCATACCGGCACTGTGGACTCCCCTCGCCTATAAAGGAGGATCCATGCCGTAGACGAACGCAGGCAGCAAGGCTCCAGTCTTAGACAACACAGAGATCTCCTTCTTCCTTAAGTCCGGCCGCTGCTAGAGCGGCCTAAGCACCTCCGAGCTCCCGGAGTTCTCTTTGTAACCACCATACCACATTCATCCACCTCATAGCATACACACAGGAGTAGGGTGTTACGCTCCGGCGGCCCGAACCTGTATAAATCCCCGTGTCTCCTTGTGCGTGCTGTTCAACGTCTTCTCCGCGTATCCTTCTTCTACACCCTGACGCCGGCTTCGCCTGAGAACTACTCCCCTGGCCGAACCTCAAAGGGGGGTCTCCAGACCTCTCGCCGTCGAGGTTTCATCCTCCGACAGGTGTATATGCGACGTTCTATCGGAGTGCTTAGCCGATAGGTTATCTTTTTATAAAGCCGACTGTATTATCCATACTGTTTTGGTCATCTATATTATCATCGGTTTTCTAAGCCGATGCATATGTGTTTCCTCGGCAGTCGGCTGGCTTACTATTTTGCTTATCTATTGATAATCGGTTCCTAGCCGATGCACATGTTATACTGACATCTTGTCTATTTGCTCATAGCACTATCAGTTTCCTAGCCGATACACAGGTGCCATCGGCTATCGGCTACGAGGAGTCTATATCAGCCCGTATCGGCCGATAGCCGATTGTGCGATTGCTGCCGATCCGGGCACGAGGACCAACAAGGACCCGGACGCGAGCACGAGACCCGGGCGCGAGTACAGGCAGAGGCCCGGGCGCGAGCATAGCGGGGAGTTTCCTTTTCAGTTGGTACGCCGGCAGCACCGGCGCGCTCCATGGCGACCGGCCATCATCATCAGCGGGGTTCCGACGACGAGTCCGGCGGCTTCACCCCGCCGAACAATGCTAGCCCTCTGGCTAGCTCACCGCGTTCCCCCACGTCCTCCTGGGGGCGCGCGGTGCGCGCTGCACGGGCCGACTTCACCCAGTGGCGGCCTGGTCGAGCGGCCTCGGCACCTCCCCTTGCGGAGGGAGCCGGTAAGTGCCCGGCTGGGTCCGCCGTGGCCTCATTCGTGAGGCGTGAACAGGCGCACCGCTCCACGGCGCGCCACCATCAAGACATCCAGCCAGCGACACCGCAGGAAGCCCTCCTGGCGGCGAAAGCTCTCCTGCGCCACCCCCCGGCTACCACCGGGGGCAGCGGCCGGGAAGGGCGGTGGCTCGGCGAAGTCGCCGACCTCATAGGTAAGGCCCATCGTCTGATCACCGCCGGCAATCATGCAGGAACCGGCGAGTCCTCGCGCTCCGCCTCGCGCCGGAGCAGGAGGAAGCGCCAGAAGGCCAAGGCGGCCGCCGAGAGCTCCGCCTTGGCCGCTGCGGCCAGCCCCCGGGGCGACATCGCCCACGAGGACGACGACGGCGGCGGTAAGCGGCAAAGGGCCGCACGTGCGCCGCCGCCGCCGGCAATGACCCGGGGATGGTGCGCCTTCCACCAGACGGACCGGCACGACCTTACGGAGTGCCGCGCCGTCCAGCGCTTGGCCGAACGCCTCGAGGAGCGGCAGTAGGCCGAGCCCGGTCTGAGCCCTTGGCTCCCGGGCGCATACCTCGTCCCGGTCGGAGGCCTTGCCTCCCGGGTTCGTACTTAGCCCCGGTCGGAGCTTAGCTCCCGGAGGCGTACTTAGCCCCGGTCGGAGCTTAGCTCCCGGGTGCGAAAACAGCCCCAGTAGGAGCCCTTGGCTTCCGGGCGTGCTTCTCTGCCCCGGTCGGAGCTTAGCTCCCGGAGGCGTACTTAGCCCCGGTTGGAGCTTGGCTCCCGGATGGCGCCCCGGTCCGAGCCCTTAGCTCCCGGAGGCGTACCTAGCCCCGGTCGGAGCTTAGCTCCCGGGAGCGTAAAACAGCCCCAGTGGGAGCCCTCGGCTCCCGGGCGCATATCTGGCCCCGGTCGGAGCCAGGCTCCCGGGCGCGCATAAATAGCCCCGGTCGAGCCCCTGGCTCCCGGGCGCATACCTCCCCCCTGTCCGGTCACGGAGAGCTCGCTCCCTCTCAAGGGATCTGAGTCCGAGGGAGCCGAGCCCGAGTCCCGGCAGAACCAGTAACAGGCCAAGCGCGCGAAGCAGTTCGGACAGTCCGAACCGTCGACGGACGGTCCGGTTGTAGTGACTCAGACCGTCCGGCCCATAGGCGGACGGTCCGAATCCCGCTCCCGGTCCAGAATGGCTTCGATAGTGCGCGAGTACCCGGACAGCATTGTCTCCGCAAGGGCAGGTCCGGGGAAGTTGTCCCGACATGGTCCATGTCCATACCCGTGCCCCCGTGCCCGGGCACATACCAATCCTGCATAACAAATCATATTTCACTCCGGGGCCCTGCGTCCCGGACACTTATCGAGCCGAGGCACGGATTCCCGAATCCGCGCCCCGGGTCCGACACCGAGGTGCCGAACCAGGGCGGCATCGCCAAGGCGAGAGCAAGCCTAGGAACGCGACACCAGGAATAGGGCGCGATAGCCCGGACAGCACCACTCCGGCGAGAATGCGTCCGGAAGGTCGTCTCACATCCCATAGTCAAGCCCGGGCCCCCGGAACCCGGCTTATATCAAAACCATACTCCAGTCCGGGGCCCCCGGGTCTGCCCCGGACACTTATCCTTCGCATGACAGCCGGGGCCCCCGGGTCCCGAGCACATGCCGGACTCGGGCTCACGAGGGAAGCGAGTCCGAGCTCCATCCTTAGGCACAACAAGTTTCTCCAAAATCTACATGTATAAAACATCCTCAGTCCTGGGGACGATTCATACCACACCTAGCTGGACCCCCGGGGAGACCTAGTTTCTTCCTGGTGTACCGGGCCGAAGCCGTTCTGTCACCAGGACTCTCCTTCAGCTCCCGGCTACAACACTACATCGACAGACATCAACCACGACGATATGCATCTCAACAACCTCGACTTCCTCGAGGAACAAAGGTGGCGCGCTCCGCTCCGCGTCGCTCGTTACCAGCAAGGCCTCAAGCGCTATCTTTGGCGTCAGGTTTGGGCCCGATCACTTCAGGGTTGGGGTTCGAATCTCCGCCGTATCTTCTTACGGGCCGGAATGAAATCTTCCCCCCGTGGGAAGGCCCCTCCCTGGTGATCGGAACTTCCCAACCGGGCTCGGTAAGCCTGGGAGCATCTTCACAAATATTATCTGAAAACACATCCTGTAAGTGCCTCTAAACCTCAGCACTGGGCAGGCCCCATGTGTACTCGCCTTCCAGAGTAATATTTTTATTATCGTTTCCGGGCTCGTGCCCTTATCCTTTCTCTATGTCGCGATCGTGATGATCTTCCCCCGGGGGCATAATCGGGTCGCGCCCATGCGGTGGCTGGGTGTTGCGCCTAAGCATCTGTTCCCTACCAGCGAGCTACCGTATCCCATCTGCTAAACCCCGGACATCGTCTAAGCCCCGGCTTGCGGTGTCCCGCACTGGTTGGCTTCGGGCTCGGTTTTTTCCGCTGCTAGGGGGCAGATTCCTTATGCGCAATCCTTTCCTCCGCTCAGTCGCGACCGCGAAGAGGCCCCTAGGAGGTGGTAGACGCAACGGCTCGCAGCATGGAGTGGACAAGGGAGCGAGCCAAGTGCTCTCACGATTCATCATGTAGAGCCTGTCGTCGCGACATCACTGTGCTCCCTAGGCGAACGGGACCCGGGGGCACGAAGGACCCCCGGACCTGGAACACAGAAGGGACCGAGCCACCAGACTCGACCACTCCGCAAGCCCCGCGCCCAGGTGCTCGCGGCCCCTTGTGGCCGGGCTCTCGGGGCAGGCGCCTACCCCAGGCCCCGGAAAGAGGGCTCGGGCGCTAAGGCGTTTCACGGCGGATCGGCCCGATGCTCGGCGCTCCCGAGCGAGAACAACACTCCCAGTCCCGGGATGGTGCTCGCGAAGCCATGCCGCCCTTCGCAAATATCCAGATACGTTACCTTATCCAGCTTCACATATTCCTCAACTTGTATTTTTCCCTGTATGATCAGCCTAGGCTCCCGGAGAGGATGGCGGTGCCCGACCGAGGCGCCGGGGCCTTCGTTGCCTAGCGACCCCGGGCCCGGGCGGGATCAATTCTCGAGGGGCTCCCGGCGAGCCAAGAGTGTCTTCGTGGCCTCGCTACGCTCTCCGGACCAACGGCGCCCGAGGGCGCGGAGGGCCCCCGGAACCAGAAGAAGGAAGGGGCCGGACCTACGGGCTTCATCGCCCCGCCAAGCTCACCTCTGGACATCACGCGCCCCCGGGAACCGAACTCCTGAGGCGTTTCAACGGTCGCGTTCGCCGCCCCCGGGGCCCGATCTCCCGGGGCAAGCGGCCACTACAGGGCCCGGACAGGGGCCATAGGCCCGACGGCTGTTCACAGCTGCTGGATCTCGCTGTCGGACGACGCCCGATGTTTGGCGTTCCCAGACACGAGGCCCCGAACACCAGCAACCTCCGAACAACACAATAAACCAAGGTACGAAAATATAAACATAATCGTATACATATACAAATGTCTCCCTTGTACAAAACAGGCAAAACCAGAGCGCAAGCACGAGCGAGACCCGGACGACGACAGAAGAAGGGCGCCCGGGGGCATGGAGGGCCCCCGGGCCCCGAAGGCGTCCACGCATGGCGTCAGAAGGAAACCGGCGTCTTCCTCAACCTCTTCGTCAAGCATCAACTCTACAAGACGGTCGCCACGGTCGAAGAACCCTGCCTCCGGGGCAGCGGACTCGACCACGGCCTCCCGCGTTTTCCTCGCGAACTACCGCGACTTCCTCGCGAACTACCGCGACTTCCTCGCACGGCGAACTCACACCCCCGGGACGCGAGCCCGGCCTCTTGGGCCCGTATGCATTTTCCCCGGGAGAGCGTTTCCTTCTCCCATGCTTCCCTCCCGGGTCAGGCGCGGGAGAACTCGTTGGCGGCGGATTCGGTGGCGACAGTACGGCGGCGAGCTGCCGCAGCGCCATCGCGACCGCCGCCGCCGGCCTTCCTCAACACTTCGATCCATGTTTTCAGCCCGGGTGCCGGGTACGTATCGCATCTAAATCAACAAATCGTCAAGCTACGTCAGTACATGACGAACCAGGCGGACCCAGCGTCCCCTCCTTTCTTCAAGACGTGGCCCTGTTCCTGGCCGGGGCAGACCCCGGCCGAGCAACAGGGCCAGGGGCCACTGTCGGCGAAGTAGGACAGGGGGTCCCACATGCCCTGGGGACGCGTGGGTCTTCGGCCACGGCAGATCCCCGGGGGGCACCCTTCCACCGGCCCCGGACTCGTGCCCGGGGCGCAACCGCCTTCGGCCGCCGACGGCCCGGGCTCGTGCCTGGGGCGCGACCGCCGACGGCCCCGGGCACGCCCCGGGGCATCGTATATATCAGCTCGGCCCCGGTCCTCTTTGGCCTCGGCCCGAGCCTTGCCTCCGGGCACTATTCACTGCCTGCCCGGGGCCCACATGTCGGTCCCCGGCAGGCTCTGGACCAACTACTCTGCCACGTGTGGGCGTCTCCCAATGGCCCCCCGTGGACACCCGACAGCTGTCAGAAACCTTTTGACTTCTGAGGGAAGAGTGTGCGCTGAAGTCAAGAAGAGTCAGAGGCCCTTGACTTGGAGGCGTGCGCCATCACGTCTCCCCGCTCCATCACATCCCCACGACTCTACCGCCCGCAGCATACCAGCTCCGGCGTGGGCACGGCAGGCGGGGAGGTGAGCGACGGGACGTTCCTCCAACTCCGGCATGGGCGTCGCAGGCGGAGGGGTGCACAGGAGACCTCACCGGAAAATATCTCCTTCCGCATACCGGCACTGTGGACTCCCCTCGCCTATAAAGGAGGATCCATGCCGTAGACGAACGCAGGCAGCAAGGCTCCAGTCTTAGACAACACAGAGATCTCCTTCTTCCTTAAGTCCGGCCGCTGCTAGAGCGGCCTAAGCACCTCCGAGCTCCCGGAGTTCTCTTTGTAACCACCATACCACATTCATCCACCTCATAGCATACACACAGGAGTAGGGTGTTACGCTCCGGCGGCCCGAACCTGTATAAATCCCCGTGTCTCCTTGTGCGTGCTGTTCAACGTCTTCTCCGCGTATCCTTCTTCTACACCCTGACGCCGGCTTCGCCTGAGAACTACTCCCCTGGCCGAACCTCAAAGGGGGGTCTCCAGACCTCTCGCCGTCGAGGTTTCATCCTCCGACAGGTGTATATGCGACGTTCTATCGGAGTGCTTAGCCGATAGGTTATCTTTTTATAAAGCCGACTGTATTATCCATACTGTTTTGGTCATCTATATTATCATCGGTTTTCTAAGCCGATGCATATGTGTTTCCTCGGCAGTCGGCTGGCTTACTATTTTGCTTATCTATTGATAATCGGTTCCTAGCCGATGCACATGTTATACTGACATCTTGTCTATTTGCTCATAGCACTATCAGTTTCCTAGCCGATACACAGGTGCCATCGGCTATCGGCTACGAGGAGTCTATATCAGCCCGTATCGGCCGATAGCCGATTGTGCGATTGCTGCCGATCCGGGCACGAGGACCAACAAGGACCCGGACGCGAGCACGAGACCCGGGCGCGAGTACAGGCAGAGGCCCGGGCGCGAGCATAGCGGCATCGGCTGGAAGGAATCCGTATCGGCTTGCTGGCCGATTGGATCAGTAATCTAATTTCTTCATCTCCTTGTCAATTGCTGGGTCAAATTGACTGGCACGCCCGCGAACCTCAAATATTTTAGGACCTGCACTGGAGCTAAGCAGATCTCCCAGGCCTTCGCGTGTCACCAGGCGCCGAACCAGATCGTCAGCAAGCTTTTTTGCACACCCGGCGGTTTTCGGCGTCAACACGTTTTTGGCACGCCCGGTGGGACACGATCTTCATATTATCACAGTATATCCTATCGGCTGAATCAACACGTTTTTGACCCGGTGGGACACAGAACTTCAGCATGGCTGGAAAAGAGGTCAGCACAGACAACATAATCCCAGTCACAATGGAAGACTTGACCGAAGAACAGAGACAACAAGTGGAGCAGAACATCGAAGATTTTCGGAAGCTTTGTCTAGAATCCTTCGGTATGACAGATCAAGGGCCGATTCAGAAGTCGCAATTTCCAAAACCTGTTTTTATTGACGAATCGAGCCATATATCGCCTACAAGTTCACAGAAGCCGATCCAAGACATGTTTAATGAAGCAGTTCATCATGCGTTAACTGATCAATCTGGGGTATTGGTGAACACATTACAGAGCTTGATCAAGAAGGCAGTAGAGCCGATTCAAATACCCGGGGGGCAACAAGATGGGATTCCTCAAGGATATCAAACTGCGTACTATGGGGGGCATCAACAGAGTTATCCAGAAGTTGTTCCTGAGTACAACTATCCGAGGGAATATCAGAATCAGAATCGGCTACCAACTCCACCTCTGCGTCATTACGGTGAAGATCCAAGAGAAGACAATTTATCGGCAAGAATCACAGAGGTGATGAAAGAACAATTCGGTCTAAGACCGAAGGAGGAAATGTTTATGTATCGGCATCCATATCCAGATTGGTTTGATAGAGTTCCGTTGCCGCGCCGATACAAAGTGCCAGACTTCTCCAAATTCTCAGGGCAAGATGATGTGTCTACAGTGGAGCATGTCAGCCGATTCTTGGCGCAGTGCGGAGAAGCATCGGCTGTAGAAGCTTTGAGGGTTAGACTCTTCCCGTTATCATTATCCGGATCGGCCTTTACATGGTTTTCTTCATTGCCACCTAACTCAGTTCGAGGTTGGGCCGATCTGGAAAAGCAATTCCACAAGTATTTCTTTATGGGGAGTCAGGAGATGAGTTTGATAGACTTAACATCGGTAATACAGAAGCCAGAGGAATCAGTCTCAGAATATATCCAGCGGTTTCGTGATGTTAGAAACCGATGTTATAGTTTAAGTCTGGACGATGCACAGCTGGCCGAGTTAGCATTCCAAGGTTTGATGGCTCCGATCAAGGAAAGATTTTCATCAGAAGACTTCAAGAGCCTAGCACACCTAGTACAAAAGATATCGGCTCATGAAAGCCGATTTCAAGAGGCCAGGAAGGAATGATGAGGCCCAAACATGAGAAGAATTTCGAAGTCTGATAACAAACTCCGAAATTGGGGGGCATGTGTTAACGCCAAAATTTGGCACGGTTCACATTGGATTTGGTTAAGGAAAGAAGATATATCAGCCGTTGGAAGCTAATCAGAAGAAGCCAGATTCAGGAAGGAATCGTGAGGACCACGACATGGCAGTCAATTACCTTATCTACTAATTAGGTAGTTTTGATAAATTTTAGGAAACCTGATCTCGTATTTGATCGGGGTTTGTTAGTTTTTCCTTTTATAATTAGGAAACTTATGTTTCGTGTCCTATTAGGACTGTACCAACTCGGGGTATATATACGTATGCCCGGGTACCTTGTAAAGAATCTCTCGATCAATCAAATTCGGCGCATCGCCACCCTTTACCAACGGGTTCTTGCTTCTCGAGCGGGGCTGCATCGGTTAGGTCCGAACTCCTGCGAGAGGGTAAGTCTCGTTACCCCGATTACCAATCGGCTAGGACTTTCTCGGTTAGGTCCGATATTCTAGTCGGTATATGGTAGTCGGCTTACCACGGTGTATCGGATCTGTCTACGGCTGCATCGGTTCGGTCCGACCTCTTAGGCCGATCAGGTATACCACATCACGCGTGCGTAGATCTTATCAGTTTACTGGGGGCGATTTATCATCAGTTCGTGCTGCATCGGTTGGGTCCGACCTACTGAACTGCCAGCGATAAATCGTTCCTGCTAGGCTGATGGTTTTTGCGCAAGCGTCTTATCGGAATGTATAGCCGGTAAGTTATTTTCATCACAGTTGCATTAGGTCTATCGGCTCGTTGAGGTTCCTTTACTATTATCGATCTGTGCTGCATCAGTTAGGTTTGAACTACTAGATCGATAATAATAGATTTATCCTTGTCGGGCTGATCGGTGTATATGCGACGTTCTATCGGAGTGCTTAGCCGATAGGTTATCTTTTTATAAAGCCGACTGTATTATCCATACTGTTTTGGTCATCTATATTATCATCGGTTTTCTAAGCCGATGCATATGTGTTTCCTCGGCAGTCGGCTGGCTTACTATTTTGCTTATCTATTGATAATCGGTTCCTAGCCGATGCACATGTTATACTGACATCTTGTCTATTTGCTCATAGCACTATCGGTTTCCTAGCCGATACACAGGTGCCATCGGCTATCGGCTACGAGGAGTCTATATCAGCCCGTATCGGCCGATAGCCGATTGTGCGATTGCTGCCGATCCGGGCACGAGGACCAACAAGGACCCGGACGCGAGCACGAGACCCGGGCGCGAGTACAGGCAGAGGCCCGGGCGCGAGCATAGCGGCATCGGCTGGAAGGAATCCGTATCGGCTTGCTGGCCGATTGGATCAGTAATCTAATTTCTTCATCTCCTTGTCAATTGCTGGGTCAAATTGACTGGCACGCCCGCGAACCTCAAATATTTTAGGACCTGCACTGGAGCTAAGCAGATCTCCCAGGCCTTCGCGTGTCACCAGGCGCCGAACCAGATCGTCAGCAAGCTTTTTTGCACACCCGGCGGTTTTCGGCGTCAACACTCGGAACGCGTGGCGGCGTCCGCCCGCCGCTCGCGCTGTCTCTCCATGGTAACCCGGGCGTCCTCGTCAGACCGCCCCCGGTTCAGCCGGTCACGGAGGTCGCCGTGGCCGCTGTCTGCCGGAGTCGTGGCGTGTTGCACCGTGCTCCGGGCTCTGCTTTGACTCAGGGCGGGGGGCCGGCCCGCGCTAGACGTTGCGCGGTCGGCACTCCTGGCCCCTGCGCTGCTGTGGGCAGCGACCTGGCGATGGGCCGCGCCTACGAGGTCGGTGACTTCGTTGAGCCAGCGCCTCTCCCGGCCCCCGCTCCCGTTAAAAGCCGGGGGGTGGCGCAGGAGGGCTTCCGCCGCCAGGAGGACCCCCTGTGGCGATGCTGGCTGAAAGTCGAGGTTGCGGCGTGCCGTGGAGCGGCGCCTCCGCTCGCGCCTCAAGGATGAGGCCGTGGCAGACCCGGCGGGGCATTTGCCGGTTCCTTTCGAGAGAGAAAGAGCCGACGCCACACTGCCAGGCCGCCGAGGAGCGAGCTCAGCCCGCCTGGGTTGCGCGACGCGTCTCCTGGAAGACGGGGAGCGCAGGGGGCTTACCACCGGGCTTACGCCACCCGGCGGGGTGAAGTCGTCGGACTCCTGGTCGGAGTCCCGCGGACGGTGGCCTCCTGCCATGGAGTGCGCTGGTCTTGGGGACGTCGGCGTGTCACCTGAAAGGGAAACTCCCCCTACCTGGCGCGCCAGCTGTCGGAGGATGAAACCTCGACGGCGGGAGGTCTGGAGACCCCCCTTTGAGATTCGGCCAGGGGAGTAGTTCTCAGGCGAAGCCGGCGTTAGGGTGTAGAAGAAGGATACGCGAAGAAGACGTAAAAGAAACAGAGGAGTCTGGACCGTCCGAAGCGGTTCCGGACCGCCCGAACCGAGGAGATCGCGCGGGGAAGAAGGATCGATGCACAAGGAAGACACGAGGATTTATACAGGTTCGGGCCGCCGGAGCGTAATACCCTACTCCTGTGTGTGTTTTGCTATGAGGTGGATGAATGTGGTATTGTGGTTACAAGGTGTATCTAGCTCACGGCCGGAGCCGGAGAAGAGGAACAGTGGCTAAAGAGTGAGCTCGGGAGCAGATAGCTGAGAGTTAGAGGTTCTCCGTTCCGTCTGTCTCCCCCCCCCCCCTCCTCATCGGCTTGGATCCTCCTTTATCGAACTCGCCCGTCCACAGTGCCGGTACGCGGAGGGAGATATCTTCCGGTGAGTTCTCCTGTGCGCCCCTCCACCTGCGGTGCCCATGCCGGAGTTGGAGGAACGTCCCGTCGCCCCTGTTCGCCTGCAACGCCCACGCCAGAGCAGGTGCTGCTGCTGCACGTCGTCGTGAGAGGATGGAGCGGAGAGATGTGACGGCGCACGCCTCTGCCGCCTGGTCGTGGAAAAAGGGGCCTGCATAGTCAAAAGCTTCTGACTACACAATGAACGAAGCCTCCATAGTCAAAAAGTCTTCTGACTGCACGGTCGGAGGTCCACGGGGGGCCATCGGGAGACGCCCACACGTGGCAGAGTAGTTGGCAAGTTGGTCCGCGGAGTCCTTCCAGTGAATCGGCATCGGCATCAGCAGTCGGCAGCCAGCATCGGTAGTCGGTCAATCGGCCCCGGGCCTAGGCGTCGGCACCCAGGATCAGAAGGATCGGCGCCCGGGCACCGGAAGGATCGGCACCCGGGCACCCGGGCGATCAGCACCCGGCCGTCGGGCCCGGGCATCGGCGCCCGGCTGTCGGACCCCGGCATCGGCGCCCGGGGCCGATGGAGATGACGCCCCGGGCGCCCAACGGGACATCGACCATAGCCGGTCTTCTCTTCTGCAGAAAGTGGGCCTGGAGGGGCTGACGTGGCCGGAGATCCACGCGTCCCCGCAGAACGTGGGACCCCCAGTCCCACTTCGCCGACACTCTGCAATATAAATTAGGCTTGCAATTGGTTGTATCCTGGATTGTGAACTTTGTATTGTAGTGAACAGTGTTAGAAAAATTGCCGATATAGCAGAACAACGACTAACCTCACCGATCTTATCAGCCATTGATCAACATAGACACGCCAGATAACGACATAGGAACACACGATATTTGTTAATAAGGTCAGCTGAAACCTAATCCTTGAGGCTCTGATTATGGTCACTCCTCCCCAATCAACGTAGCACATCTAGCTGCTATGAGTCCATGGCTTCGCTGCCATTCTCTTCGTGCGTGGTTGTGCTACATTCTCATCACTATGGTTACATTGTGGTATTTCCCTCTCTATTGAAGGGTTGCCGGGTTAGAGAGTCTAACTCTAACTCCACTGACTACCACCTAATACTACTCCAAGTCCAACTGTAATATAATAGGACTAGTATATTTGACACCTACTCTAACAATCTCCATCTTGGCGAATATACGTTACTTAGAAGCAGTAGAATCACTATGTCGATCCACCGATCCTCTAGACTTGGGTTGTATTCTTTGCAGCTTCACCGCGAGCCATTCGACGAGTCTGCACCAAACTCGCCGCCATCAAAAGCAATAGCTATCCTTCTGCACTCCACCTGCAATAGTGCACCCTCGCAACTTGTAAAGATGTGACTCCATCTTCTCTCCAGTGATCCTAGTCGTCTTACCCTCTATGATCTTCATGGTCTTCCTATTCTGATTAGCCCGGAATATTAACCCTTCTTCATGCAAGATCCCACGCGAAATCAGATTTCTCTTTAGCCCTGGCACAAACTGACTCCTCGAAGAACATGTTCACCTCCATTTTACATCTTGATTTTGACTTGACCTACTCGTACGGCTAGATAACATATGTCATCGCCTAAGTAGACAAAACCAAACTTACCAGATTGGATGAAAAAACCACTCTTTTCTTGGTGTCATATGAAACGAGGTAGCTGAATCCAATATCCACGCTTTTACATCCTTAGATTGTACAACATAGTGAGAAGTTCACCATTGCTATTCGAGTCACTTAAAATAGTTACTGTATTAGTCTTAGTTTTTTTTTTTAGTTATGTATTACTTGTGTGTACAGCGCGTACTCTGTACACGCTGTCCGTGCCTATACACACTCCACAGCGTATCTCTAGAATTGGCATTGCATATTTTTCCATTAGAGAAAAGAACTTGTTGCATATTTTTCCATTAGAAAAAAGAACTTGCGGTGATTGAGAATTGCTAACTTTTTATAATAGAACCAAATCGTTGATCTTGTTGTTTTTATCCATTCCATTTGCTTGGATTAACTTTTGGGCGATGATGCAGAAATTGAAGTGCACGATGGATGCTTCGTCTAGGCCTGAGGACTCTTCTGTCAAATAGCAATTGAAGCATTCAACAAAGGGCCGGTTGGATTTAAAGCTTGGTTGAGATGGAGTGTTAATATTCATACACATTGTTTATGTTGGCTCAGTTATGGGAACATGTATCTTTTTAGCTGTGATATCTTATTTCTGAACTCGGAAAATTGGTTTGCTTGGTTGAGCGTATAACTCTGTGCTTTAGTTTTGTATGAATTTGTGGTCCAGCAAAGATTGGATGTTTAAACTGGCTACTGGCTTTTTGAATGTAATAATGAATATTGTTGTTTAGGGTGTCCTGGGTTTAAGTATCTCCAGTTATTGTTAACTGAAGTTGGACGAGTTCTGGTGTTGAGCTTCAACAAAGCTTGCTGTTGTCAGTGGCGTTTATAGTCGCAGAAACTTTTATCTTCGTTTGTGCCGTTGGATGATTGAACATGCAGATTACAGCCAGCTGGAGCATTACTTCAGCAGATCTGTATTACAGAATTCATTCTAACAGGAAAAGTGATAAGGGTGATGATTGCTGAACTAAGAGGGAAGGCATGATGGGTTGATGTTTTCTTTCCCCCGTGTATTTATTATGGGATCGTCTATTAATTAAACATTTAAAAAAAATAAATCTTCTGTATCTAAAGTTCAACATACGAACTATTAGATGCAGTTGTATATATTTATAACTGAATTGTATAAATTTATAACTAAAGTTACCCCAATCAATAATGATAACTGCAATAACTTAAAAGTGCAACTACAATAAATTAAAAGTGTAACTTGAAACTCGTTTCTCCTGTTTCGAATCTTAAAATTTCATCTAACAGCTAGCATTGTTATTTGACAGAATCTAAAAAATCAAATATTTGATAAATAGCAAATCTGATTTCTTATTAGGAGCAGGTAACCACGCATAGCTAGATCGAGGGGTTTTTGCATAGTGCGCGGCCCAAAAAAAACCCAGCCCAAGACCTAGGTAAGCTTCTTTAGGTCAATTCTAGATTAATATTATATATTGTCATGTTAATTTATTGTATTTAAAAAATTTATGTAAGTTAGACCACCCATATCTACAGTTGTGAATACACCACTGACCAGGAAGGTGATGTTGTTGTTTTCCGTTTATCTCGCTTGCCCTCTTTTTCGCTTTCCTCTTCTTCTCATTTGCGGAAATTGTTTTGATCCTTCAAGGGGACGTCGTTTTGTTTATTTAAAAACCTACTAAATAGTTATAAAAAATTCTTAAAAAATTTAACAACACTCATACAACATATATACCACTCCACAAAATTTTAGATCTAAACTCAACTCACAAATTAAGATATAAAAAAGATAAATTCAGTATATGAATAGTAGTGATACTGTTTATAGCCAAATTTGTCTTTTTTTTTTCTTAATGTGTAGATCGAATTTAAACTTGATTTTTGATCTAGGGATAGATTTCACTGTCCTCTATATTATTAAATTTTTTTGAGATTTTTTTATAACTATATATAATAAATTTGAAAGAAAAAGGTATACGAGGGGATATTCCTCGTTTGCTCTGTTTTCCAGTTTCGCCTGCTTTACTCTGTGTTTTCTGTTGAGCCCGTGGTCGGTCCGCCCTCTGCCTGAGATCGCTCGCGTCGAGTGGAGTCAAGCACAACGATCAGGACGTACGGGCGCGTTGCTAGTGCTCATGGCGCGTAATTAGGAGGCTTCATGGCATCGTTTTGTTTCCAATTTCCTTTATATTGCAATAAGAAGGATCAGAAAAGCCGCAGCGATTTCACCGCACAAGAGTGCTGTTCATCTTCTTCATTTTCTTGGCGTTCCAAGCTCGCGAGAGTCGTCTGCACAAGTTAGACGCTTTTCCGCAAAATCTGACAACTGTGTTTGTCAATTTCCTTAGTTGTTTAGAGTTTATTAGAATTGAACATTGAAAGTCATCAACTGCCGTCCTGAGGCTTCCGATGAAACGATGGTTTCTCTTTCAATCGTCCTTACCTGAGCATTTACAAGAGATTGAAATCAAATCCCCCAACACAAGCCACTCTCTGTTTCGTAATTCATAGATTCTTGCAGAAAAGAAAAAGAACAAACTTGATAAAACAAAAATAATTAGCTGTCAACTAATTATTCCCAACATCTTCTGAGTTATATGTGCTAGCAGTTTACTACAGTACACTATACAAGTAGAAATGACCTGGTTTCAACGGAAACAAAAAGAGGAAATGACCTGTAAATCAAATCAGTCAAAAGAAGAACGCCAAAAAGATAACAGAGAGATGGGTGACAATCTTACGATCATACCAAGCACTTCGTATCAGTTGTTTGTTACCAATAAAGGGTCAAGCATAAGCCGCCCTGCCGCGGCCGCTCAGTGGCGGCGGCGTCCGGTCGCCGCTGCAGCTTGACTCTGGGCTGTACCCAGCTCTATGCATCGGCGCGCGGCCACCGCCATTGTTGTTCGTGCTCCAGCCCGAGGTGGCGGTCGAGGCACCGGCGAGCGCCACCGAGCCGGACCGGCTCCGGGCGTGCGCCTGCGTCCTCGGAGCGGCAGGCGCCGACGCCGGCGCCATGCGGGCCTTGGCGCGCGCGGACTGCGTGGCCGCCATGTACCCCGGGACAGCCGGAGGGCGCACCGGGTAGAGGTCCTTCGCGGGGCTCATCTTCCTCCCGGCGTCCATCTCCACGGTCTTCTCCGACACCCCGTCCGTGGCCGCCGCCGTCACGTACGACGTCTCCGCGGCAGCGACGTGCTGGCTGGCCTGCTCCGGGACGTGGCGCGGCGGCTGGACAGCGCCCATGCAGTGCTCCAGCCACTGCCAGCCGACGCGGCGCTCGACTTGCACCTCGCGCTGCATCTGCACGCGTTCATCGATCATTTCTTTCGCCATTGTTGTCTCCTTACCAAGAACGACATGGACACGCACACGCACGCACCTGCTGCTGGTAACCATAGGCGTAGGTCGGGGCCATCTCGCGCCGGAGCGCCGCGTCGTGCCAGCGCCGGCCTTCGGCGCGGGGGACGGCGGGGTCCCACGATACCTCCAAAGGAGGGCTCACGTAGCCACCACCACCACCAGCGCCGCCGACGTGGCTGCTCCTCCTCGGTCGCGCCATCTGCACCATCTCCGGCTCGCCGGCGTCCTCCTCGTCGTGCTGGTGCGATAGGAGGCAGTCGTTGTACAAGGAAGAGTGCAAACCGCCGTGGCGGGTACGGCGAGCGACGTGGGAGGTGAGGCGGCGGGCGCGGACGCGGGCCTGCGCACGGACCAGCGCCTGCATGCAGCGCATGGTGAGGTGGACCTGTCGCCGCACCTGGTGGCCGCGGACCAGCGCCTGCAGCCGCACCAGCCCACGCAGAGCGCGCAGGGCTCTCCTCGCCTGAACACATGTTGTAAATCACTATGTGGGTTAGGATGCTAGTAACGAGGAAAACAATTACAACCAAGTGTAGTACACTTGCTCATGTCACTAAAATGGTAAAAAGAATCGAAAAACTTAGTCCCATTATTACGATGTTATAAATCACGGTTCACTACATACACATGCAAAACTGAATTTAGTCTATATATAAATCTTAAAATTTATGGACTTCATTAGAGCAATGTTCATTTTGTTTCTTGCTTAATGTTTTTTACAGTAACGGTAAAGTATAAATCTTTTTCCCAATTTTTTGGCTTTCTCATCAGGTATAACTTTAACTTGTTACTTCCACAACGATATAATTGTAAAACTATAATATTATCAAAATATTTGTTAAGATAAATCTAATGATATATTTACACTCTTTGTGTTGATTATGTAGGGAGTATTTTTATTGTAAAAAGTCAAACTACGGTACATTTAATATATACAGGTATGGAGAACTACTATATAATACACCTTGGCATATGATTAATTAAGTATTACAGCTTGAAAATGAGTTCATTTGATTTTTCAAAGAAATTTCTATATATAATTTTGTAAAAAACCGCACCATTCAACAGCTTAGAAAGTATGCTCGCGGTAAACAAGGACGTAGCTTCCTCCAATAAATGGAAAACAACACTCTAGACACAGTCCCCTAATCGATTCCCCTCCTTGTGCCTCTCTCCCTTTCCCCGCACTGAGTAAATCTTTTACTGTTGTATCCCGCTCGATGTATTTATATCCTGTTAACCAACCATCCCGTTCACTAATCCCTCTATGAAATCCCTATTTTCCTGCATCTAGTGGTAGCAAGAATCGGCCGACAGACGCCTTGATCAGGCGAGCAGCCGCTGGTGGGGAGCACGGTAGAGGAGTTGCCGGGCAGACGCAGCTGGAGCCACATACATGCATGCATGGTTAGAGAACACATGATCTAGGGGGAGTGCTACTATGCGCACGCACAAGCTAGCTAAGTCGTGTGCGCGGCCCACCCTAGGTACGGTCCATCTCCTGCTTCACCAGCCCAGGATGTCTCCTCTCTGTCCACCTTATCCTCTTCCCATTATTCTCTTCCTTCTCCCATCCGCAAACACGCGAGAGGCAAATGCGAGAAACAACGACCCCGGCAACCTCCCCGCCAACGTTGTTGTTCCCCCTCCTCGGCGAAGACATCAAGCTCGACCTCCCTGACGATGCTGGAGACCTAGCTCAGCTCCGCACCCCTCCTCTACCCCCTCCCGTCCTGCTGCCACCTCCCGCAGCCTCCACCGGTGCCGCCGCCTTGCTACTCTGTCGTCTCCCCCACCGCCACCCTCCATCCCGCCCACACTAACCTCTCTTCTCCCTACGCTCGAGCGGCGGTGGTGCCCCCTGCCTGCCCGTTTTCCCATCTCCGTTGGCACGAGCACCCAAGTAAGAACAAGATAAAAGCAATCTAATATAGCAAATATAAATTAAATATATATGATAAGGTGGGGTTCCGTAACGGAAAAACGGCGATCTAACCGATTACGGTTTTACCTGAAAAAGTAGCAATGGCTAAACTTAAATATAAATAAAACCCGAGAAACCCTAAAGGGGTAACTAGCTATTTAAGGAGCTGGGAGGACGACCAAGGGGTCCCTAGGGTCGTGTTCCACTATATTGGGGCGCAATCTACTTGGCCCCCACTTGGGCCAGGGTCCCAGATGAAGTTACAAGCCCATAGACCTATAGGTGGCGCAACACCTTGTTTCTATAATTGCTGCCAATTTAGATGAAACTGTGAGCTAAGGCTGGATCCGCTAGAAAGAGGACTCCGACATCTTTCCATCAAGTACTCATGGGTCCAAAACGGAGTTCGTATGCAAATTTGACGGCCGTTTGAACTCAGCGCGGTGTTAGAAGGCCAAATTAGATTTCAGAACTTCGACAGCTAATCTCTATATCTTCGTGTTGATATATGATGTGATGAATGGTTATATTCATACGTGTTATGATCATATCAGCCGCTGAGATACCACCACCATCTCCTGCCTCCTAACCACTCTAGAGGTGATGCCCCCGCTACTGACCCTGCCTACTGCCCTTCTCCAACCCCATGGCTCCGCCGGCGCTGCTGCTGGCTCGCCATCTGCCCGTGTTCACCGTCCACCGCCGGTCCGCTGCCTCCTAGACCATCCCTCTAAGCCTGAACCCACCCCATACTGGAACCCTAACCCCAGTCCTTCAGGCTTAGCGGCAGCGACGGCAGGTAGTGCCACGTCCTGACAAGGTTTGTCGTTATACGCACTGCCAACATGCGCGCGAATTAGGGCAGTCCCATGATCTATGTTTAACTAATCGATTATGGGACCCAAACACACTAGTGCAGCATAAATGGGCGCCTAATTACCAGCCAGCATGGCGTACGTTGTACGTGTACGGCTGTACCGCTAATTACTTCATCAATGGGGCGTACTTGTGTCTACCTGTACGGCCGGCGATGTGATGAACGGCTTATGTCTGAATAATTTCTCCCTAAAGGTCGCCTTTTTTACAAATTATTGGCACATCTTCGATTGCACGCAATCGTGATGCCTTCCCTCTAATTAAGCAGCTGATGCTAACAGGGCGATGGCTGCATTTTAGTACCGTGGAAAGTACTCTACCAACATGTACACTACGGTTGTTTATTGTTTCCAACAAGATCCAGCTACTGTTGCTAACAGTAATAGTTGAAGTACTCCTGCAAGGTGGCTGGAGCCAAAGGTTGCTAAGAGTGTTGAGATTTTTTGTTTTTCTGAACTAAACTAGTGGTTCCAACGACTTCAAAACCTACTATAAAAAATTATCACATATTTTCTTTGTTTTTTTAATATTTGATGCCATTGACATTTAGAATTAAGTTTAATCACTTGTCTTATTCAAAAATTTTTATGTAAATATATAAGAACATAAGTCATGCTTAAAATACATTTAATTTTTTAATAAGACGAATGACCAAACGTAATTCTAGAATTCAACATCATTAAATATTTAAAAAAAGAGAGGGACTACTATCTTGCTATTCCGACATATATGGTAAATATCTTGTTTTAGCTTTTTGGATAACAAAGGCATATTCTGATGTAAACTTAAATTTCCATCACTCAGATTGTTGGGATCTTTATTTATAATTTTTGATAATGGAGATTTCATTAAGTTAATGAAAGTATCCAGCTTTTCACCAAGGGTATTAAGATCTGGCATTGCTTTTACGTAATTTTCAATTCTTCATAGACTAATATTGCTAACGCCGTTCTAAAATGTGAAAAAGGAGATTTGGAAGGGCATCGTGGCAGACAGAAAGCGAAAGAATGGTGTGAAATTTCTTCTATTTTTCATCCATAAAACCCAACAATACATGTGATTCGGAAGGGCATTGTGGCATTTTGATAAAAATGATTGACAGGTTGGCAGCTTAATGGTATTTTGTTGTCAAATATTAATGGAATTAACATTATGAAAACAAAGAGCAAGCATTTCTAATGCACAAGCACCGAATTTTGAGTAACAGTACATTGGAGAGAGAAAAAGATCATTTTTAATTTTCTTAATGGCATAAAAGAAGTTAACGTCTATAAATCCTCGTTAAACCGTATCTGCTTGCCAAATTAACCCAAGAAATTTATAGCAAAACTAAAAACATATACACGACATTTTGATTTTCGGAAATATTATTACATGTTGAAATATAATCCGCCATACGAAATAGCCGACTAGGAGCTATACGTAGTATAATCGTATATACGGATCAAATAGTTAGTTAAGTGCGTACCAAGTATCCTCTGTAGAACGCCTGGATGCGCACGGCGGCGCGCTCCTCCCTGCCGGCCGCCCTCCCACGCGCGGCTGCGTTCCTCACCGCCCTCGACACCGCCATGGCGCGGCGGTCCCTCCACCTGGCGCACTCCACCTCGTCACGGTCGTACAGTCTCTCCCTGCCGAAGACGGAGCCGCTGCCTTCATTCGTCGTCACATCCGGCGACGTCTCGGAGGCCGGGAAGAGCTCCACCGAGAGAATCTCCACCGCCTGGCCGACGCCTCCTTGTTCAACAGGCTGCTCGTCTTCTCCCCTCTGCTCTTGCATCGATCAAACACATCCATTACTGAAAGCTCTCCCACGAGTGTTCGACAACGAAACTGACCACGGACATGAAAAGTACGGACCTTCTTGGTGAGGCGCGGGTCCTTGGAGGGCCCGGGCTTGAAGACCTTCCTGACGGTGGCCAGCCAGCCGGCGCCGGCGCCGGCGCCGACACCGCCGGGCTTCTTGCCCATGTATGAAGAGAACGTTAGTAGTACTGCATGGATGCCGGTTCTCAGGTAGCTTGCTCGCGCGATCAATGGAGGGGTGGGTGGTGGTGGTCAGTGGAAGGCAATAAGTGCAGCGGTGTGAGGCCGCGAGACTGTCGTGAGCGGGCCGGTGCGACTGCGGCTTTACCGTAAGTAGGCAAGCGCCACGGTGTCACGGGAGACGCGCGCTCTCTGCGGCCGGGTGCGGGAGCCGCGCGTGCTTACAAGCTGAGATACTGCTAGAGTCGAGTTAATGAAGGCAACGGCATTGTTAGAAATACATAAACACATCAAATGAATGAGACCTTCTTCGGCAACATGGAATAGATTTCCCATGAAAAACCCATCCAAGAGCAGGGGCAAATCCATAACGAAATTGATTGGGTGTCCCAAAAAAATCAATATAACTACTGTATGTCTTATACTCTAGTAAATTGTATTTAATTATAGAGTTCAGGTGTCTTTGTATTTCGGATCAAGTGGTATCCCATATGTATATATATGTATTAGTACAATTGTAAATTAAAATTTATATGGTGTCATATGCATCCACAAGACCTAAGCTACATTCGCCCCTGTCCAAGAGGGATTGGGTTGATCCCCTCTCACCCATCCAATTCCCTCCAATCACTTAGTTTATTTCTATGCAAGCAGTCCACCAAAGGAAATGCCATGACTTGCTTCATCTGAAACTAAGGCATTACGGTAAATTACAAAAATACAAAAATCAATGAAATAATTCAAAACGTAAAGAAAAAAAAAGAAAATTTGATAATGCAATGCCGGAGTACAATTACACATACAGAAGAACACCAAAAAAAAAGAAAATGGTTTGTTAAATAAAAACAAAAAAAATACTGCATGTCTAGTTTTGTCAGACTAACAGTACTAGGAATAGCTTAGTAGAAATGGCTGAAACAATTAATATTAATAGACATAGAAGAATTAGTAGATTAACAGAAACAAACAAACATCGTCTAGTACAATCAGGTTTGTCATACCTGTAGAATCATTGTTATGTTTAATATTTTGTGATGAACAATTAGCTTTGCAAATAATTTATTTAATAAGAGATTGGTTTGAAAATAACTGTGAATATTGGTATGAGTGTGTGTGGCTAATGCGAGGCAAGTTGGAAAGAACTTGTGCTCGGATATGGTTTCTTTATTTTTGCATGCGTAGGTGAGTCTTGAGCCCTCGAGAGTATTGCCGGTGATAGGTCGAGAGTCAATTTGGGAGAAGTTGATGTCCAAATGATTGGGAAATCACGTGGAATACTAAAGGCTAGAGATCAATACACGTGGAAGTGAAGATTTCATATGGCATACAAGAGGAATTGCGTGCGTATGGAAAGAGAAAGTCGAGTCCTACTCGGATTAGGAGTGGAGTCCTAGTAGGACTAGGAGTCGAGTCCTATTTGGACTAGGAGTTGAGTCTAAATTGCCTATGAAAAGGAGAATTTGATTTGGTAAATTGTAAATAGATTTGGTAATTGAGGGTTTAAGTCCGAGTAGGACTTGCTCCTACTTTGTGTGGAAGGTTTGAAGTATAAATAGATGAGGGGTTGATACTCTAGAGCATAACTTTTGGAAGAGAAAAAAGTTAGGGTTTAATTTTGAGAAAGATGAGTGCTTTGTATGCACTTTGTAGACACATCTTGATGTAATAAAGTTAATCTACTTTGAAGAGCATCTTCGGTGTGTATCTTTCTGAATTCCGACGGTTCATCCGATAAGAGTGCGGCGACGAGGCAGCGGTTCTACTGGCGGACATACGGCAGTCAGATTGGCGCAACAGAGATGGTCTGACCGGCGCACTCCATCCAGGTTTGAGTGTTTGTTTTATTCCGCAAAAGATTTTGGTTTTTGGTGTTCCTACCATTCACCCCTTCTGATAGGCTTAGTTCTTCTGTTCGATCCTACAAGTGGTATCAAAGCCTTGTTTTTTCTTTTTGATCTTCACCGATCTTGAGATTTAGCCATGGCTGACCGATTTTCAATCAAGCCGTATGTTTTTTAGGAGTTGATTTTCAATTTTAGAAACAAAAAATACAATTATTTATTATGTCTCAGTGTTATGATATTTGGGAAAAAATTTCTAATCCTTATGATATTTCTGAGACTATAACTGCAAGAAACAAAGTTGAATTTAAAAACAATTGTAAAGCTAGAAATATAATTTTAAGTAGTGTTTCTCGCTTAGATTTTGATCGGATTTCTCATTTTGAAACTGCGTACGAGATGTGGAAAGTCCTATGTGATTTTCATCAAGATTTTTCTAACATCAAGGAAATACGCAAAGATGTGTTTAAAAAGAACTATATGAAATTTGAGATGAAATCTGACGAAGTTTTGGATGATTATTTTGCACGTTTCAATAAAGTTCTTGCAATCTTTGTTCTGTGAATGATTCTTTTGATACTACTTATACACAGTCCGAAATTGCAAGAGATCTTTTGAATGGTCTTGATATGTCTGTCTGGAAGATGAAGGTTACATCAATTCAAGAATCTATTAATATGAATACTTTAACCTTGGATTCTCTTTAAACTAAATTAAAGACACATGAGATGAACATTCTTTCTCGCAAAATTTATTCTAAATCCACTGCTTTGGTATCTTCTTCGGCTTCTTATATGGATACTTCTTATTATTTTCTCTTACTGCTTTGAAGGCCACATCCGATGAACAACTTGAGTAAATCTCTGAGGAGGACTTGGCTTTGATTATTAATAAGTTTTCTCGAGCTTTGAATAATGTTAAGAATAGAAAAAAAGAGGCCCAGTCCAGTGCTGTGAATGTGGAGAGTTAAACCACATTCTTTCCAAGTGTCCTATGCTTTGAAAATCCAACAAGAAAGACGAGGAGGAGAAGAACAAGAAGAATAATAAGCGCTTAACTTTTGAAGAGAAAAGAAAAAACAGCAAATGCAAACTAGTACGTCAATTGCTAGAAACCTTCAAGCAAGTTGAGTTGAGCGATGAAGAATATGAAAGCGACAGCGAAAGCATAGGCACAGGTAAGCATTTTAGAAGTTTAGCTTTCATTGCTCATATTGTGTCAAACTCCGATAAAGATGAATCTGACCACGGCGATGACAAAGTAAATTTTACTTATGATCAATTAGAACATGTTGCTTTTGATCTTGCTGATAAACTTGATAAATGTACTAAAAAGTTTAGAAAATATGATCATACTATTAATATTCTAAATTCTGAAATTGCAATATTAAAATATCTAATTCCTGATGATGATGATTGCAAATCTTGTAAAATATTATATTATGAAATTACTGTTTTAAGAAATGTCAATACTAACACTTCTCTAAGATTGAAAGCTGAAATTGAGAAAACTAAAAGGCTTGAGTTATCTTTTGCTCTTGGTTTTACTTTGTATTCTCGTATTGTTGATGAGTTATTATTAACAAAGAATCTTTTGAAAAAGTATAAAGTTGCTTTTGGTGCTAATTCCTTGTTCAATTTTTTATATGCTAAAAGGATTAAACAACACAAGGATGTTTCAAGTTTTAAAGC
The DNA here is from genome assembly GCA_003991445.1 of Oryza meyeriana var. granulata. Taxonomy (NCBI): domain Eukaryota; kingdom Viridiplantae; phylum Streptophyta; class Magnoliopsida; order Poales; family Poaceae; genus Oryza; species Oryza meyeriana. The sequence continues at coordinate 220,440 of RYFJ01003815.1, forward strand.
TTGCTCAAAATGTTTTTTAAATGAAATGAAATTGAAAGATGCTCTTGGTCGTGTTGAGTTTTTGTAAAATGACCTAAAAACTCAAAAAGTACTTTCATGCTCAAATTGTCGCAAACAAAAAAGGATTACAAAATCTTGTGAAAATTGTGTTTCTTTGACAAATGAGGTTGCTTATTTGAAAAGTTCTTTGCAAAGGTTTTCCGATGATAAAAAGAAGCTTAATATGATTTTGGATACTTCTAAAGTGAGTACACAAAATAGAAGAATAGATTTTAATGCACATGCTTATTTTACTAATCATCGAACGAGTATTCTTGGTGTTTCGAAAAATAGTGAGATTTTGACAAAACCCGAACCAAAGAAAATGATTTTCAAATCCGCTGGAATTTTGTCGAATCTTTCTACAACTTGTGTAATTACTTTTTCTTTTTCTAAGGAAAAAACACGTGTGAAGTACAATTGCTCCTATTGTGGTAAGGATGTGCATTTGGTTCAGTTTTGCTTTAGACTTGCAAGAAAACAGAAAAAAGACAGAGAACACGAACTTACAAGATTAAGGTGACAAAGATCGAGCTTTTCTTCAAGTAGCCTGGTTAGACCACAAGCCCTAGAGTGGTCCAACCGGTGGCCATGGGCAGTTAGACCGTAGGCACATCAGCAATTAGACCGATGGTTGATGGTGGTTAGACCGACTTTTCAACATCGATCGGATTGGTTTTTAATAAAGCCTCAAGGTAAGTTTTCAGCTAAGTCTGAAACTGATTCTATTTATGTATATACATGCGCTTTGCCTACTGGTTCTATTGGTCGTGTGTCTCAGTATTGGATTTCTAAATTTCTTATTTCTAATCTCAACACAAAGGCCTCGACATCTTCTTGTGCATAGGTTTTTTGGCGGCATACTCCCCATGTGTATTAAATGATTGAGACGTCATTACTTTTAAGGTAAGATTGACTAATTATGATTTGGCAATATAATATCTACTTCTTCATTAGCTTTTTCCTTACTAGTTATGGAGATAGTAATTTTTGATAATAATACAAGTAAATATATGTCAATTCATGAGAACCTTGGTGATATTGTTGGCAATTGATTGTCTTTCTTAAAACCTTTGATATCTTCTCGATTTGCTTTGTTTTTTTCATCGGGAGGGATTAGAGGTTGATTTGAGGGGGAGTTTATGCTTGGCGATGCATTCATGTTTAATTTATTTCATTTCTCTCAATTTGAAAATAAAAAAGAAAAGTGGAGCTTTGTTTTATACCTCTAGTATATTCTTGTGCTTGCTAATAATATGAGTGAGATCTTTTGGTCGCTAGTTTAGCTTATATGCATTCTAGTCTTTATATGAGCCTTTGTTATTACTTTTGAGGGATATGATGTATAACACATAATTCTTTTACTTGAATTTAAATAAATATGCAATGTTGAATCTAGTGCTAGTTTAGATGATTTATGTTGTATATATACTTGTTGGTTTTTTCATTCCTCAAATACTCTCTACCTGCTGTAAGTGCAAATAAAGTCAATTTGTTTGTATTTACTTTATGAGAGGTAAAAATAGACACCGAATCCTTGAAAACAGTAATCACGACAAGGACGTATCCGTGGTGGAAAAAATAATAGGTACCGAATCCTTGAAAACAGTAATCATGACAAAGATGTACCCGGAAAAATTGAGAGTTTTATTATCTGTGAGTAAAAATCTCAAATTTGTTGGAAAACTCTCTATAAGTGGTATGTTTTTTTTGAAAGAGCAATTAAAATTTGAGTAAATAATATTTTAACCTTTTTTTGTATGTGTGAGGGTATTTTGTTCAACCTATGTACTAGCGGAAGCGTTGCATTATAAATTGTTGAAATCATGAATTTTTAGTACTGATTTGATTTTGATTGTAATATCATTGATTCATGTTTGGACTATAACATGCTTGTTAGCTAGTTGATCATTTTATCTCCCTTGTCTTACAACACATATCTCTGAGTTGCTTTAGGTACATTTTAAAGCTCCTAGTAAAGAAAAATTCAGAAAAAGAAGAATTGATAAATATTTTATATTCATTGCATTTGTACTTTCATGGTTTATATTTTCTCTTTTGAAAGTTTTGATGAAATCATTGTCAAAGGGGGAGAAATATACAAAATGCATGCTTAAAGAAAGGGGTAGCTATTATGGGGAGATTTTGAAAGTTGTGACAAGTTGATCAATTTTTAAAAATAGTCGATTTTGTGTTTTATTGCAAATATATGGGAGAAATTCTTTCTTTTAAAAAGGGGAGAGTTTTTCTGTTTTATTTTTGTGATTTTTGAGCCATCAGTGTTTATTTGATACTTCTTGGTTTTTATTTTTCAAAAATATCAATTTGCATTTTGGAGATTTTACCAATGTGTTCATCAAGGGGGAGATTGCAAAATCATTCGCATGATTAATATTTTATGATGAACAATTGGTTTTATAAATAATTTATTTAATGAAATTTTGTTTGAAAATATATGTGGATGTTGGTGTGAGTGTGTGTGACTAATGTAAGTCAAGTTGGGAAAAACTTGTGTTCGAATATGGTTTCTTTGTTTTTGCACGTGTAGGTGAGTCTTAAGGTTTCAAGAGTATTGCCGGTGATGAATCGGGAGTCGACTTGAGGGAAGTTGATATCCGAATGATCGGGAGATCACGCAGTATACTAAAGGCTAAAGATCAATGGACGTGAATGAGAAGATTCCATATAGCATACAAGAGAAATTGTGTGTATGGAAAGAAGAGTTTATTTTGGATAGAAGTCTAAGATTGGTAAATTTAAGTCCTAATAGGATTAGAAGTTGAGTTCTACTTGGATTGGGAGTTGAGTCCTGGTAGGATTAAAAGCTCTACTCCTATTTTATGTAGGAGGTTTTAGGTATAAATAGATAAGGGGTTGAGACCCTAGAGCCATAATTTTTTAAAGAGAGAAAAGCTAAGCTTTAGTTTTGAAAAAGAGGAGTGCTTTGTATACACTGTATAGACCTATACACATCTTAATGTAATAAAATTGATCTACTTTTAATAGTTTCGTTGAGTTGTGATCTTTGTTCGTAGGCAGTTCGATCGGAGGCTTCAAGACGGTTGGAGCACTGGAAGCACGATGATCGAACCGACGGTATACAACAATGCAGGTTAGAGATTTCTTTTATTTTCGTTAAAAGATTTGGTTGTTTGATTTTTTCTACTATTTACCTCTCTAGTAGGATTGATTATTGTGTTCGATTCTACAGATTAAACATGTACAATAGTTAAAAATTTACAAAATAAGTTGCATGCGCATAACTTAAGTCCGACACTCACTCCGTTAGCATCATGGATAGTGCTGCATAGATGTACGAAATACAATAGATCTTTCAAAGTTTCACTATTAATTGTTGCAAGCAAATCTTGATAATGGACGCGATAGATTGCCACAACTGAGTTGGCATTTTTATAGCAATCTAAATCTAAGGAACTGAAACACTGAGTGCATTTCGAGCCAAAAAAAATGCTGCACATTAGATTGATGGGAAACTACTTGCAAACAAACAGGGACATGAGTATGAACGAGTGATCGGAAGGCAATCCGTAGCCTATAGGTCATTTCAACTGAAATCTGGAAAAATCAAAGAAGAAAAAGGGAAAACGGAAGAAGAGAAAGAGGAAAAGTCGCAAGTCCTTGCCTAACGGCAGAGACAAAGGCTAGCGAGTTGAAGCATATAGAAGGCATCGGAGATCTGGAGGGGGCTGAAAGAAATAAATCACTAGGACAGCGAAGAAATCTATCCTTATTTTAATATGCATACAAATAATTTTAATATCCATACAAAATGAAAATTAAAATAAATTCAGAAATTCACATATAGTACAACCAAAGTACAATAGTGTACATGGAATTTTTAAGTTTCAAAGAAATACAGAAAAAATACAACCTTGCAGAATCTGGAACTAATGAGAATGTATAATTACAAATATGAATACATTCTATACAAGTCCAAACTAAAGTTGGATCATCCATTAAGACACACCTTAAATTGATTAAACATTTTGGAGCCTTCAGTTTAAACTTTGGACACAATTCTTCTTTAAACCAAACCAAAATTCATGGATCAAACCTAAGAAATAAATATATCATGCCATAATTCAGTATGGATATATAGGCCGCCCAATCTATTTACATCTAACAGATATTATCCCATAATTCAGTATGGATCTATAAGCTATCAAGCCCTGAATACCGGGACCCTTTGCCCCATTATTATTGCAACATATCGTTGAGAAAACCTTTTGACCCATACATTTTATTATTGTCTTTGGGATATTGGACTTGTTTCTGTCCATAAAAATTTAAGTGAAGCAAGCTTATTTATATGGCTTTCCTTTTACCTGGTATGAGATCTCAACAACCATGAAATCTTCAACTTTTACATCAAGAATCAAATTAATTTAACAATGATATGAAAAACTAATAGTGCTACTGTAGTAAAGATGTAGAAAACTCAATTTATCATTTAATATATGTTAATCTACTGTGAAAAATACTAAAACATAAGAATGTAAAAAAAATTTAACACACATTTAAAAAGATATGTTGACACCAATATTAATTTTCAATCAGTGATTTCCCTGCTTAAGTCTTCTCAATAATCTCTTTCAATGATGACATTTGCTGAAAGGGGAGCTAACTAATAGAAAATACATTGCGATAATATCTGAAAATAATCAAGAGCAAATTCTTGCCGACCTCATAAGAGCACTCTTCACCTAGATATCAGCCAACTCCTGACAGATCCATTTCGATAAAAGCATTGAACAGTAAACTTGAAAAAGGACTATACACAGGCTAGATGCATAGAGCAGAAAGTACTTAGTATTTTGGCTTCGTGTTTGTCAAATGCAAGCGTGATTATCATCATTTTTTTGCATGTATAACATAGTGTTCTTTGAGGATATAGTGCAATATTTGGGGGAAAATAGAGATAAACCTACTGACTCCATGATTTCACTCCTGTGTCTCTAACATGTTGACCCACCAAAGTGAAAATCTCAGTAACAATACTTAGACACAACTTCAAACAAAATTTTGAAATGGTGTTAAGTATTCAGCGTGAGCTTCCTTTCTTACCTCCTCCTGATGGCAGCTTATAGAACTTCTCATTTCCTACATCTGTCGAGACATCGCCTGCAAAAGACAAATGTTGCCTCTTTTGATAATCAACGAGAGGTTCTTCTGAGATGAGAGGGGGAGGATGCCGACCTCTTAGGTCACAGGGCTGGTGTCGCCCTATTCTTCCCTGTCCCTAGTTGCCGCCTTCGTCTCCCTCTCCTTCCCATCCCTAGTTGCCACCGCCGTCTCCCCCTTCCCCCATTCCCTGTCGACGCTGGTTTGAGATCGAGTGGTGGGAGGGCAGAGACAGGGACGCCAAGGTTGGCCTGTTCCGTTGGCTGCCGTCCTCCTCCTCCTCCTTCGTCGTGGATTCACGAGCTGCGCCATCCTAGGGGCTTGGGGCTTCAATGGTCGACGGCGGCGACAGCGGTGCCCTAGGAATCATTCACCATGAGCGACCGTGGTGATGGGGGGAAGGGGAAGCGTGGTGGGGCCTGAGGGGGATAGAGAGGAGGAGATTAGGGTAGAGGATGAGGGGGATCGGTGGCGCCTGCACGGGGACACCGGACACGGGGGAAGGGCCAGGCGGAGACAGGGGCAGCTTGGGCTGCAGCCACACTCCTAAGTCTGAAATTACACTATAAAATTAAAAAAAATAGAGTATAAAGACAATAATATGTAAAATACACTAGCTCAGTCCTAGACTTAGAAAAATTCTGGTTCCGCCCAAGGGAGAGTGCAACAGCACCGGCAGCGCGAATGGGGCACAGGTGCGGCGGCGACGAGAGTGAGGGAGAGTGCGAGAGAGGCGAGCGGCACTAGGAGGGAGGAGATCGCGCAAGCGGCAGTGGTGGGAGGAGATCGCGGTAGGCGTGAGGGATTTCGAGGGGGGGGGGGGGAGGGAGAGAGAAAGAGGTGGGGAGACAATCTGGACTGCGCGGGGTGCTGATGGAGGAATGAGTACTGATGTTGGTGGTGGGGAGGAGGAGTGCGAAGTATCTAGAATCAAACACCGATGACCTGAGCCGTTAGATTTTATCATGGTCATGATCATAAATAAAAGTAGTTGGTGAACTATAGGCTAGGCTAGACTAGACTAGATAAGTAGTCCATACAAGCTATCATAGAACTCAAGTTTAAAAAGAAGTCATACAGACAACTCTCAAGGAAGGCCTGCACCAAACAACGGTCTCTGATTAATTTGGAAAACCTTCTCAGTTCTTATTGTGTAAGTGCATATGGAGCTTCTTGTAGAAAATATGTATAAACTCAAAGTGAATATGTGATGGCGATAACAAAAATTTTCTAAATTAGCACAGGATTACATCTTAATTATAATTCAAAATAAAGAATTGCATAATTAAACGATTACACAAATATTTTACATGAATATGTATTATGCCGAAATTTTTTATAGGCACATATATATATGCTGAAAACAAAGATGAAAGTTATTTACAGGCATGCCTATAAAATTGACAAATCTCACATAGGAGAGAAATCAAGCTCTCTCTATATAACATGGCATAATCGAAATTTTCAGATTCCAGAAACACCAGCGCTCTCAAAGTTCTTCAAAGAAATTCACAAGCTAGAGCAGAACAATAACCAGTTAGACTCCTGTTTGACCTCCTTTTAACTCTGCTATACTAACCAACCAATAAAAAAGTCTCAACACCAATAGCGTATCATTGAAATTCCTGTGATGGATGTGAACATCTATAAATAGAATGCACATGGTCGAAACTATACTTATGTACATGATTTAATCTTATCTCTACCACTATAAAAACGGAGTCATCCTCCTCCTCCCCCAACCACGTACTTCAAAAAGCTACTCTCTCTAAAAAAAACCATCCTACCTAAAAAACCAAACCACTTCTCCTAAAAAGTCACTCTACCAAAAAAGGGTTCCCTCAAATAAACACCGTAAAACCCCTGTCTTCTCTATAGATCTTATTGCATCGCATGGGCAAGGCATTAGTGCAAAAACTCGCTATCCTTAGTTCAATGGCTAGCAAATCAGCAAATGCATAGCCCAACAACCTAGAAAGTGGGGGGGGGGGGGGGGGGGGGGGAGGGGGCCAACACATTCTAGAATTTCAGTAGAAATTTCATCATCAACTAAAAAAATTGACACTTGAGCTAAAGACCATAATATAGAAGAATGTTGATAGGGAACATCTGACATTGTTGGAGACAGGCAATAGCCCCTTCGGACCATAGCCCGTTCGGACGGCTCAAGACCGAAGGCCTACAGGCCGTAGCTCTTCAGACAGCTTAAGACCGAAGACTTGCAGGTGAGGAGTCTGACACGGGCGGGGGACGCAGCGCGTCAAGCGAAGATGAAGGGCACGAAGGCAAAGCCACTATGGGATGAGCGAAAATTCTGACCAAGAGGCGGAGAGACCGAAGCACCAGGCAAAGGCTGGAGCGACGGAAGGCTTGGGCAAGCAGGAGAGGTAAGTGAGCCTGTAAGTGAAACCCTAGGGCCTGTAATAGCACCTGTAAATGAAACCGTAGAGCCTATAAGTGAGCCCCTAGGCCTATAAATAGTCACCTAGGTCACTGTAATGGCAAGGTTTATGAGATTAAATACAGAGATTTACTATCTTTGTCCATACTCAGAATCCACTATTACGTTCTTCGACAACAGTTGGTGCCAACCACGGGGAATCCACCCCAAGTGAAACAAAAAAAAACCAAAGACAGCAAGGCCTCCAAAGAGAAGATCGACAAGGAGGAGAGCGCCTTTGGTCCGGTACGGTGATGAAGAGGTCGATCAGTCGGAAGAAGAGGTCCAGGTCAAAGCTCCGGAGGTCCAAGTCGAAGCGGATGCTCCTTCGACCCAAGGGGCTGCATTGGGTGGGGGCGAAGAAGCCGCCACGGTGCCAAGGACGGATACGAGGCCATGAAGCAGAGCATGCAGTGGCTCCAGGACATGCTTCGCCAAATGCAGGAGCAGCAGCAGTAGCTGCAGGTGGTCTAGCGCACGGTAGTCCACAACGCTGCACAAATGACCCCGGCCGGACAGACTTCAACTCCCCTAGCCTTCGATCTCCACTAAGCACAAGCATTGACTTCTCAAGCTATCGGTCTCCCCCAAGTACAACCTTCGACCGCCTAGGTTTTCGATTGGCCGCAAGGATTGCAGGTGGCGTTGCAGCCTTGGACAGTTGCCCTGCTAGTGGTCCCACCGGCTGAGCCAGTTTTGGCAGCACCAACGCCGGCCTTGCACCCCGTGATGCTAGCGGCAGCGATCTCGGCCCCCATCGCCCAGCATGCAGCATCGTTGGTGCAGTCTCCTTCGGCACCCGTGCTGATGCTATCTCTTCAGGTGTAGCTACAGGCCCTCCTTCAGCAGCTTAGCGCCGAAGGGCAGGGCATGCATCCCCAGCCACCGCCTATGGAGGCCACTCCGTCGACGGTGAGGGGCCAAACCGCTCCCAGGGGGATGGGTGGCCCCCGCCGTCGCGAACCCATTCCTAGCTTCGTCGGCAAGCTTCGCCCATCTTCGGCGTTCCATACCCCTGAGTGGTGCCTTCGCCAAGACAAGGACAGCAGGCCATGCCGGTAAACGACAAGAAGTTGCTGCTGAGCTGAAGGCTATAGAACCACCCAATTGCCCCACAGTTCAAGAACCCTTCGATCGTCAAGCACGTAGACGACTCGGACCCGAACGAGTTCCTCTTCGTCTACGAGTCCTGATCGAAGCCACGCATGGCGACAAAAACACTAAGGCAAAAGTCATACACCTCGCGCTGGAGGGCTTCGCTCAGTCGTGGTACTTCAACCTGCCGCCTAGCAGCATATATTCATAGGAACAGTTGCACAATGTTTTCATCACCAATATTCGAGGGACTTACCAAGAGCCAAAAATGTTTAACCAGGAAGGTAACCGGGGCTCAACGGGCGTTGCTCAGGCCAGGCTGCCACTGTTGCAGCAACCACAACTGGCCTAGAAGAAGTTCAGAGACGAAAGGGGGAAGCAGGTGATGACCGTCGAAGAGATCAATACCTTTCGGTAGAATGTCAAGAACTTGCAAGGCTTGTCGGTGCGAAAGACAAATTCTGTGCCTTCCACGGCAAGGCCTCGCACATAACAGAATAGTGCCAAAACATCCAATGTTCGGGAATGCGGCCAAGGGCATCAAGGTCGCTCCATCAAGACCGACCCTAGCGAGGGCAGTGACCAGTCGAAGAAAATAGGCCCCTGCAGATGGAAGCAATTCCAGAGACAGCCGCGGAGGGTAATCCACGATCATTTGGGGCTCCTTGCAAGGTAGAATTGAAAAGGCAGAAGAGGAGCATGAGAGGCGATTAACATTGCCACGATGCGCAAACCAGGCCGCCCTGTTGCAGTGACGTCGATAACTTTAGCCCCGAAAAACACGGAAGGCATCTTCTTTCCGCACAGAACCCCATCGTATTTCGCAGACATAGCTGGATGTGAAGTTCGCTGCATCTTGTCATTGGAACGGGAGTTCTGCAGACATATCTGCATCGCCCCAACGCTGTCCTCTGCAAGGTTCAGTGGGAGCTCGGTTTGCGTGCTAGGCACAGGTGCAACTGTAGGTGACGTTTGACGGAGGCAGAAACACCTGAACATAAGCCATCACCTTCGACATTGTTGACATCCATACAGTACAACGCCATCCTCGCCACTCCACACTGACAAGTTTGAAGCTGTGGCCATACAACTACCTACGGTTGAAAATGCGGTTAACGTGATCATGGTGCGGAGTCATCAGCCTTTGGCTAGGGTAGGCGGCGGAACGTCGAAAAGCATTTGCGAAATCCACAATGTCAAGAGAGACCGGGCAGAAGGCGTCAGAGGCTATGGCCTCAGGAGAAGTAAGAAAATCGGATCGACTCCGTTGACCCCTCAAGACCATGTCCATCTGAGGTGATGTCGGCGACGAAGTGGTGGCCAAGATGCTACGGGTCATCAGGCAAAACCTGGATGTTTTCGCTTGGGGCCCAAATGAACTGTCAGGCATAAGCCCAAGCCTCATCGAGCACCACCTCACGTTCAAGCCCCCTGCCAAGCTGCGCAAGCAAATGCTTCACAAGATGTCAAGTAACGTCAGGAGTAGCAAAGGACGAGGTCAGCAAGCTGATTCACTCGCAAGTCATTTGTGAGGTCAAATACCCGGAGTGATTAGTGAACCCTGTCCTGGTCAAAAAGTCTAATGGCAAATGGAGAATGGCGTGCGACTTCACGGATCTCAACAAGGCATGTCGAAGGACGAATTCCACTCCAAGGATGACCAGTGGTCGATTCGACCGTTGGCTGCGAGTTGAAGTTTCCTCGATGCCTACTCAGGATACACTAGATTTTCATGCCGAGAAAGATTAGGAGAAGACTCGTCATCACCCCTTTCGACACCTACTGCTACATTCGCATGCCCTTCAATCTGAAAAACACAGGGGCCACCTTCGCCCGCCTAGTGTACAAAGTACTGGAGACTTAGATCAGCAGGAATGTCGAAGCCTACGTGAATGATATGTGGTCAAAAGCAAGAAGGCGACCGATTATGTCGCGGACTTGCAAGAAACCTTCAACAACCTGAGAAGGGTGAAGGTCAAAATCAACCCAGAAAATGTGTTTTCGGTGTCTGTGCGGGCAGTTGCTTGGTTCTGGTGTCCGAAAGGGATCAGGCGAACCCTGAAAAATCAAAGCATTCAGTAGATGCAGCCGCCAAAAAGTGGCTGCGAAGTGCAAAGATTGACGGGGCGCATTGTGGCCCTCAGTCGCTTCATGTCAAAATCGGTGGAGAAGGGACTGCTATTCTTCAAAATCCCATGGGGAGCAAGTAAGTTCGAGTGGACAACCGAGTGCCAGGCGGTGTTCGAATCCCCCAAGGCTTGCCTCCAGGAGGTGCCAATACTAGCAAGCCCGAGGTGGCGCCGAATTGCTACTACTTGGCGCCTTCACCGGTTACTTTGTATCCGAAGCATTGCAGGGGCGAAGCTTAGTACAACGGAAATTGAAAACTGTCTTAAAAGGGGTGCTTGTTCATGTCTCGCGCAGGCTTCAACACCTATTTAACAGGCGCACAAAATCAAGTACCTCGCAATACCCCATCAGGGAGCATTCGGAACAAGGAAGCTACGGGCTGCTAGGCAAATAGGCTATAGAATTGGCGCTTTTGACTTAATTACGTGGCCTGCGAACGACAATCAAGTCCAATTTCTAGCCAACTCATAGCCGAATGGACTTCGCCTGCGAACAAGTGGCAGCTGCCAGCGGGTGAGGACTGTGGACTCACCAGTTCTTCAAACGGCTCTGGTCAATGCAGGGGCCAGCGCAGCCACAATCCTCACTTCACCCACAGGGATGGTCATCTGCTACGCTGCAAGGCTTCAATTCAATACCACTAACCGTTAGTGATATGCACTAGATGCAATCATAGAGATGATTGTATCACATACTATGTTTATGAATTTATGAATAAAGTGTTCCTTGAGATAGTTAACCTATTATTGATCAATAAGTATGTGACTTATTCATGAGACTCTTTATGTCATATGTGTTAACGCCAAAATTTGGTGAGGACCTGTATCAGATTCGGTCAAGAGGACGGTTGCAGTCGATATGGAAATTGATCCAAGAGCAGACCGAGTCTGAGAAGGAGCCGTGAGACCGCGCGTGGCAGTTAATTACTATAAGTTATTAGGAAAGGTTTATCTCTTTTAGGAACTGACCTCGTGTCCGGTCAGCCCGTTAGCGTTTCTGTTAGTAGATGGAATCATATATACTGTGTCCTATAAGGACTCATGTAACTCGGGGTATATATACGTATGCCCGGGGACCTTGTAATATATCACAAACGATCAATACAAATTCGGCGCATCGCCACCTACGGATCTGCTTCTCGAGCGGGCTGCATCGGTTAGGTCCGAACTCCTGCGAGAG